>JARHVA010000951.1:925000-1467500 GCA_037957365.1 Torreya grandis
ACTTTTTAATTAAAATTTTGTTCTTTATAACCTACAAGGTATTATGTAATGTAGTAACTAAAAATTCTCATCCTCATTTTATTTGATATTTGTATTTAAAAAAAGTGTCTTGTTGTAAAGTTTGACCTTGTGTTGTTTTCATGGAAGATTTAAGATGTTGAGCTATGTCCTTGGTTATTTTGTTGGAGACACAAAGTTATATAGCTTTGTTGTAAACTATGTTAATTGAGACATAAATAAATGAAAAAAAATTATCAGTATTATAAACAATTGATAAATAAATAAATTTATAATTGTAAAAATATTCATGATCTTATCTTAGCTTCTTCAACTTGTAATTTTTAATGTTCATTGATTTGATTTTCCATTATTATTGTTTATTCACTTTCATTCAATGTCATATTTGCTACACACGAAAAGATTGCTAAGTTGTTAGGTTTGAAAAATAAAGCATATATGTCAAAATATTGTTAATATGTTTTATTTGAAAAATAAATCATGCTTATAAAATAAATATAAAATGTATGCACCTAGTAGTGATCAAAGTAGTTATTCTAGTATTGGTTGTCATGAATCTATTAAACATTTTTGAAATTGAACATTAAAAATGTTTGTTCTTCAATTTCTATAATGCAAGATAAATTCCTTTGCATTTACATAAAAACACACACTAATCTAACAACTTCATGTACTCATAGCACATCACATGTATCTAAATTATTGAAAGTAGAGATAAATCTCTCTTGAAAGAAGTTATCTAATTCGTTTTTGAATGGCCTTCCTATTTTGTGTGAACCAATCATTTGAAATGTTGGTATGTATTTACTAATATCAACACCTTCCTATAATTTACTTTGTTGTGAATGGATAATTAAATCCTTAAGATGCAAATTAGTGGAATATTGAAAAAAATTGAAACATGTAATATGATTTCAATTAAATCCATCATTATCTGGACCCCAAAGTATGACACCCATATTTTGCATACAATGGAAAGGACCAATGCACAACTTTTTAAGAGAGTTCTGAATGCCAAAGAAATGGTCAAGTTTTTGAATGATGAATATATTTAAAGTCCTAATAATATTTTTTTCAATCAATACCTAAAGAAATAGGCCAAGATGTTCTTCCTTAAAATATTCAATGACATTCAAAAGATCAATACTTATCAAATCAACATTCACACCAACAATGAACATTCTACAAAAATCTTCTAGAATAGATGTTCAAAGACATGGGGGGCCATAATGGTAGCTAAACAGTTCTATATCTATTCTAGGAAGCTAACCTCCATCACTATCTAGATATTTTATCAACATGCTTATTTAATTTGGAGATAATGCTTCCCAACTTTGTTTATTTTTTGAAATTATTTTATTTAGGACACATAAATCATCAAACCTTTATGCTAAAATTTTATGCTCCATTACTTCTTTAGGTGCGATTATTTTTTCTGTTGGACGTGTTAGATCATGATTGGTGAAATAATCTAATTTTTTTGATAATATGTTATTTTCTAGCTTTACTTTTTATTATCAAGTGTTCATGTTATTGCACCTAGGGGTTTTCAAAAAAGACATAGACCCTTTTTACAATAAATCTACTAGTTCTATTTTTTGTTTGTTTGAAAACCCTTGAATATTTATTATTACTATTATACCAATCAAATTTAAATCTTATTTATCTCAACTTGGTAAAATACCACTTTCAAAAAAATCAAATGCCTTATCAAAAAATCCCAAATGGGTTGTTCCATGAAAATAAGGTATTTTCTCTCCTATAGTTGTTGTTCTAAGTAGTTCATTTGTGTGAATAAGTTTCTATGTTGTTCAAGTAATTCTTCTATCTTTTTTTTCCCATTTCAAAATTCTTCCAACCTCTCAGTTGGATAAGGTCACATGCAAATAAAACTCTTTATACAAATGAAGCCTTATAAATTGGTTCATTTGATTCATTATATTGGTTACATATTTTGTTAACAATATGGAATGAAGTAACTATTTTCAAACATCTTATCCTTCTAATAGAACATTTTTTTCTCAATGATAGTGAATTATCTTTCTCATCTAAAATAATTCTCAATTGTGATGTAGTTATTTTTTGTCCATTTTCAAGTTTGAACCTTGCATTTTTTTCTCCATCATATCTTCAAGGACTTTTTTTGATTCAGTAATACATTGAGAGTTATTTGGATCAAAATAAATTAATGAAACATCCTTCATTAGAACTATTTTAGGCTAGAATTTCACCCTTGTGGAAGATTTTTTCAAGCTCTCTCACTTCCAGCTACAATATCAAAACAACCTTAGGCTATAGGTATCTTGTAGTAAGGTTGAACCTTTAGGATTTTTAATGAGGCTAGATCCTCAGATGATTCACTTTGGATTTTTTCCCACACTTAATCCTATCATTGACTAAGGAAAAGGGAGAGAAAGATAACATGAAAATGAAATCTAAGCTAAATATGGTGATGCACCAAAGATGAAATGATCCACTTTTAGCCTGGAAGCCTTAATGACTAATAATGGATTTAACCTAGACATAGACTAATCTAATCCTATCTCAAGGCCATAAGCATAAGTTTTTTGTGTGGATGTTGAAAGGAAACCCTACAATTTGAAGGATAGAAAGAATTAGGTCTGTATGAGACACTATAAACTTGTGACACTTTAAGAAGGCACCAATGTCTAACTGATCCAAAACTCAAAAGCTTTGGTTGAAAGATAATTCAAGAAACAAGAACAATGTAATTGTAATAATGCTATCTCTAAGAAGATATGTTTTATTAATCAAATTTGCAGATCTAAACATATGCATGTCTCTAAGAAGAGATGTCTAATTTCCTTTTTGAGTTAAATCTTCATTTATACACATTTTTAAGGTAGGATGAGGATGGGGAATGTCACCAATATCAAGGTAAATTAAGTATTTTGACTTCTATGATTCACAATAATATAGAATTCAAGGAATTACTATTTTTAGAAACTTACTATTTTTTAGACTACACTACTAAAATTAAAATTTGGGGCACTTCCATTTAGTTTTATAGGGTAAAAAATCATCAATAAAAGCTCATGCCATCTCATGGTATTCCCATTATTTTTATCTTTCCAACAGTTTAAACGGGGAGTCAAATGGAGGTATGATGCAAAAGTTATGGCTCCCAAAAGTTCTACCACTAATTGGGGTAGAATCATCACCCAAATTGTCACCTAAAATGTTGCTAAGATCATTCCTCCCTCTTTAAGAATCAATGGTCCCCATTACATCAAGATTTTTCATCAATTATGGTAGTTGTCTTTTGATTTTATTCTTGATGCATATTTGGAATGGGCTATGCTTTGTGGAGCTGTGCAGGGCCCGATTGTTCACTTTTTCTATTTGACCATTAGTTTGTGGATGAAAGGCCATGAAATTATTCAACTTGGTATCTATTTGCTTCTATTTTTATGTTATTTGTGTAATCAAGGTTGTAATATCATCCCTTTTTGATTTATGTGGCTTGACCACCATAATAATGAATTTCTTGGCACTAATCAGGGAGACAAATGTAGAAGGTGGTACCCCATAGTGCTATGTTCCAAAAGTGAGGATGATCCTTTGATTTATTGATTTATAGATGCCATGTTGATCATACATGAATGGTTAACTGAAGAGTACATCACAAACATATTGACCACATCACATAAGACCTCAACTTGGAAAGGTTTTATTGCATATGAGAGAAGACATTAGTGGGTGACATGGAGGTTTCTCCCTAGACTAAACCATCCAATACTATATGGATTTGGGTGAGGCTTCATGTACAAATTTAGGATTTTCATAACATTAACAAAGATTAAATTATTTTTACTCTCACTATCAAGAATGAAATGTAGAGGCTTACCTTTCACCCATAACTTAGAGTGAAACAACCTTTCCTTGTCATTTGGCCTCTCCTTGTGGGTCTGTGATGAAGCCATGATGGCATTAGGCTCAGCATCTATAATCTCTTCATCATCTTCTTTGACTACAAGGTGTGTATGAGGTAGAGTAGTAGATGTTCAAGATTATGACTCAAAAAGTAAGGACTTGATGGCTCAATATTCTTCTTTGGAGTGCATTCTAGATTTATGGTAATCACACCATTTCCAAATATTCCCTTCCTTTTTTTTCTAATTTTGGCCTCATGTTTGACCTTCTTTGTTACTTTTCCATTTTGAAGGCTGACTCTTTGTATTCATTCTTCCATGCTTCTATTTAATCTTCACTATAAAATTGTATGCCTCACCGAGGGTTTCCAAATTGAAGAGTTCCATCTCCCTCATATAAACCATTATAGTCCACCATGATATTTGAGAACCTTGTGTTTTTCAATTTTATGGATGATCAATGTCACAGATAGAGAATGAAAAATATCAGTGTAATCTTGAACAAATTGTTCCTTACCTTGGAAAAATTGTTGCCACTTTATATACAGATCATCATATGCTCTAATGAGGTAGTATTCTTCCTTTATATATTTTATGAAATCATCTTAGGTAGGTTCTACCTCAAGTCCAATATTATCCATACTGAATCTCTTCTTATACACTTCCTACCAATTTTTGATAGGCCATGATGCTTTTAAAAGAGCAAAAGTGATCTTCTCTTTATTGATGAATTTATTTATAGAAAAATAGGAAGACAATTGATCCAACCAATTTTTTACTACATCAGCATTGATTTTGCCTTCAAATGTAGGGATATCAAAATTCACATGAACCTTGAAGGGTGTTGGGGCACTGAAAGGATGTGAGCATGTAGATGAGGAGCCAAAATTTACTATCAAGATTTGTTAGAGAATTTGGGTGAATTGTTATAGCATCTATGCTTTCTATTATTGGAGGGATTCATTAACCATTTCCTTGAAATAATTAGATGTCTTAGTGTTATCTACCATTTGAGGTCATTTAGAATGAATAGGTGGATATTCTGTTGGATCTTATATTTTCCACCTAAGTTTCTTGTACTCTGACCTCATCCTTGAGATCATACACTCTTAAGACAAACCACTATAATATCATTGATCCAAAACTTAGAATCTTTGGTTGAAAGATAATTCAAGAAACAAGAACAACACAATTGTAATAATGTTATCTCTGAGAAGAGATGTTTTATTTATCAAATTTGTAGATCCAAACATATGCCTATCTCTGAGAAGAGATGTTTGATTTCTTTTTCATGTTACATATTTATTTATAAACATTTCTAAAGTAGGAGGAGGATGTGGAAGGTCACCAATCTTGAGGGAGATTAAGTGGTTTAACTTCCATGATTCACAACAATAAAGAATTTGAGGAATTACTATTTTAAGAAGCTTACTATTTTTTAGACTATACTACTAAAATTGAAATTTGAGGCACTTCTAGTTGGTTTTAGAAGGTCAAAACCTATTAAGCAAAGCTCACACCATCTTATGACATTCCCCTCATTCTTATCTTTCCAACAGTAGAAATGGGGAGTCAAACAAAGCTATGGTGAATAAGCTATGGCTCCCAAAAGTTCTACCACCAATTGGGGCAGAACCATCACCCAAATTGTCACCTAAAATGTTGCTCAAATAATTCCTCCCTCCTTGAGAAGTAATGGTCCCCATCTCATCAATATTTTTATTCAAGTGTGGTAGTTGTGTTTTGATAGTATTCATAATGCATACTTGGAATGGACTGTGCTTTATGGAGCTATGTAGGGCCTAATTGTTCACCATTTATATCTAACCATCAATCTATTTATGGAAGGCCATGAACTTCTTCAGTTTGGTATCTATTTACTTCTATTTTTGTGTTGTTTGTGTAGGTAGGGTTGCAACATCATCCCTTTTGGATTTCTATGGCTTGACCACCATGAAAACAAATTTCTTGGCACTAATCAGGGAGATAGATGTATAAGGTAGTACCTTTGGTACTCTATAGTACCATGTTCCAAGAGTGAGGGTGATCCTTTGATTTCTTGATTCATAGATGCCATGTCGATCATATATGAATAGCTAACCAAAGAGTACACACATAAGACCTCATCTTGGAAAGGTTTTATTGCATATGAGAGAAGACATTGGTGGGTGACACAGAGGTTTCTCCCTGGATTGAACCATCCAATATTGTATGGCTTTGAGTGAGGCTTCATGGACAAATTTAGGATTTTCAAAAAATTAATAGATATTAAATTCTTTTGACTCTCACTATCAATAATGAAATATAGAGGCTTACCTTTCACCCATAACTTAGAGTGAAACAACCTTTCCTTATCATCTGACCTCTCCTTATGGGTATGTGATGAAGTAATGATGGCATCAAACTCAACATCTACAATATCTTCTTCATCCTCTTCAACTTTAAGGTGTGTATGAGGTAGAGCAATAGATGTTTAAGATTGTGACTCAGAAAGTAGGGACTTGATGGCTTGATATTTTTCTTTAGAGTGCATTCTAGATTTGTGGTAATCACACCATTTCTTAGTCTTCCCTTCATTTTACTTCCAATTTTGGCCTCGTGTTTGACCTTCTTTGTCACTTTTCCATTTTTAAGGCTGACTCTTTGTATTCATTCTTCCATGCTTCTACTCAATCTTCACTACGAACTTGTATGCCTCACTAAGGGTTTCCAAATTGAAGATTTCCATTTCCCCTCATATATACCATTATAGTCCACCATGATATTTGATAACCTTGTGTTTCTCACTTTCTTTTATGCCTAATCTCATAGATAGAGAATGAAAAATGTCTATGTAATCTTGAACATATTGTTCCTTACCTTGGTAAAGTTGTTTCCACTCTATATAAAGATCATCATATGCTCCAATGGGGTAGTATTATTTCTTTACATATTTTATGAAATCATCCTAGGTAGGTTCCACCTCAAGGCCAATATCATTCATACTAAATCTCTTCTTATACACTTCCCACAAATTTTTGATAGGTAATGATGATTTCAAAAGAGAAAAAGTGATCTTCTCTTTATCAGTGAATTTATTTACAAAAAAATAGGAAGACAATTGATCCAACCAATTTTTTACTACATCAGCATTGATTTTGCCTTCAAATGTAGGGATATCAAAATTCACCTAAACCTTAAAGGTTGTTGGGGCACTGAAAGGATGTGTGGGTGTAGATTAGGAGCCATAATTTTCCATTGAGATTTATTAGAGAATTTTCAAAAATTGTTGTAGCATATACACTTACTTCTATTGGAGGGCTTCATTTAACATTTCCTTTAAAAGATCAGATGTCTTGGTGTTATCTTCTATTTGAGGTCATTTGGAGTGAATAGGTGGATAGTCTATTGGATCTTGTATTTTCCACCCAAGATTTCTATAGTATGACCTTATCCTTGGGATCATAGACAAATCACTCTGATAACACTGATAAAAAACTCAGAAGCTTTGGTCGAAAGATAATTCAAGAAACAAGAACAACATAATTGAAATAATGTTATCTCTAAGAAGAGATGTTTTATTGATCAAATTTTTAGATCCAAACATATGCCTATCTCTGAGAAGAGATGTCTAATTTAATTTTTAAGTTACATATTCATTTATACACATTTTAAAGGTAAGAGGAGGATGTGTAAGGTTACAAATCTTAAGGGAGATTAAGTGGTTCAACTTCCATGATTCACAAAAATACAGAATTCGAGGAATTACTATTTCTAGAAACTTACTATTTTTTCAACTGCAATACTAAATTGAAATTTTGGGAACTTCCATTTGGTTTTTGGAGGTAAAACCTACTAATTATAACTCATGCCATCTCATGACAATCCCCTCATTCTTAACTTTCTAATAATTCAAATGAGGAGTCAAACAGAGCTATGGTGGAAAAGTTATGGCTCCCAAAAGTTCTACCACCAACTAGGGTAGAATTGTCACCTAAAATGTTGCTTAGATCATTCCTCCCTCATTGAGAATAAATGGTCCCCATTTCTTCAATATTTTTCATCAAGTGTGGTAGTTGTGTTTTGATTTGATTCCTAATGCATACTTATAATAGAATATGCTTTGTGGAGTTAAGCTTTATGGAGCTGTATAGGGCCCAATTATTCACCATTTCTATTTGAATATAAATCTTTGGATAAAAGGCCATGAACTTATTTGGCTTGGTATCTATTTTCTTCTATTATTGTGTTATTTATGTATTCAAGGCTACAACATCAGCCCTTTTTGATTTCTATGGCTTGACCACCATGAGAATGAACTTTTTGGCACTAATTAGGTAGACAGATGTAGAAGGTGGTACCCTATAACATTGTGTTCCAAGAGTGAGGGTGATCCTTTGTGTTCTTGATTCATATATGCCATGTTGATCATACATGAATGGATAACCAAATAGTACATTACAAACATCCATATTGACCTCATCACATAAGACCTCATCTTGGAAAGGTTTTATTGCATATGAGAGAAGACATTGGTGGGTGACATAGAGGTTTCTCCTTGGACTCAACCATCCAATATTGTATGGATTTGGGTGAAGCTTCATGGATAAATTTAGGATTTTCACAACATTAGCAGAGATTAAATTCTTTTGACTCCCACTATCAAGAATGAAATGTAGAGGCTTACCTTTCACCCATAATTTAGAGTGAAAAAACCTTTCCTTGTCATCTGGGCTCTCCTCATGGGTTTGTGATGAATAAATGATGGAATTGGGCTTATCATCTACAATCTCTTTGACTATAGGGTGTATATGAGGTAGAGTAGTAGATGTTATATATTATGACTCAGAAAGCAGGGACTTGATGGCTTGACATTCTTCTTTGGAGTGCATTCTAGATTTATGGTAATAACACCATTTCCTAATCTTCCATTCCTTTTGCTTCTAATTTTGGCCTTGTGTTTGACCTTCTTTATCACTTTTCCATTTTAAAGGTTGACTCTTTATATTCATTGTTCCATGCTTCTGCTCAATCTTCACTACAAACTTGTACGCCTCATAGAGAGTTTCCAAATTGAAGATTTCTATCTCCACTCATATATACCATTGTATTCCACCATGATATTTGAGAACCTTATCTATCTCACTTTCCTAGATTCCCAATCTCATAGATAGAGAATGAAAAATGTTAGTGTAATCTTGAACAGAATGTTCCTTACCTTGGTGAAATTGTTGCCACTCTATATATAGATCATCATATGCTTCAATGGGTTAGTATTCTTCCTTTAGAGCTTATATGAAATCAACCCAAGTAGGTTCTTTCTCAAGGCCAATATCATCCATACTGAATCTCTTCTTGTACACTTCCCACTAATTTTTGATAGGCAATGATGTTTTCCAAAGAGCAAAAGTAATATTCTCTTTATCGATAAACTTATTTATAGAAAAATAGGAAGACAATTGATCCAACCAATTTTCTATTGCATTATCATTAAGCTTTATTTAAATTATAGGGATATCAAAATTCACTTAAACTTTGAAGGGTGTTGGGGCACTAAAAGGATGTGGAGGTGCAGATGAGAAGCTAGAATTTTCCATCAAGATTTTTTTGAGAATTTGGGTGAATTATGGTAGTATATGTGTTTTTTGATATTAAAGGGCTTCATTCACCATTTCCTTTAAAATATCAGGTGTCTTGATGTTGTTTTCCATTTGAGGTCATTTAGAGTGAACATATGGATAGTCTGTTGGATCTTACATTTACACTCAAGCTTCTTGTAGTCTAACCTCATCTTCAGGATCATACACTCTTAAGACAAACCACTCTGATACCATTGATCCAAAACTCAAAAGCTTTAATTGAAATATAATTCAAGAAATAAGAACAGCACAACTATAATAATGCTATCTCTGAGAAGAGATGTTTTATTAATCAAATTTGTAGATTCAAACATATGCCTATCTCTGAGAAGAGATGTATGATTTTTTTTTTATGTTACATTTTCATTTATACACATTTTTAAGGTAGGAGGAGGATTTGGAAGGTCACAAATATCAAGGTATATTAAGTGGTTTGACCTCCATGATTCATAATAATATAGAATTTGAGGAATTACTGTTTTTGGAAACTTACTATTTTTTAGACTGTACTACTAAAATTAAAATTTTGGTCACTTCCATTTGGTTTTTGGGGGCCAAACCCCACTAATTGGATCTTGTGCCATCTCATAGTATTCCCCTCATTATTATCTATCCAATAGTTCAAATGGGGAGTCAAACAAAGATATGGTGCAAAATTTATGGCTCTTAGAAGTTTTACCACCAATTAGAGTAGAATCGTCACATGAATTGTCACCTAAAATGTTGCTCAGATCATTCCTCCCTCCTTGAGAAGCAATGGTCCCCATTGCATCAATATTTTTCATCAAGTTTGGTAGTGTTGTTTTGATTTGATTCTTGATGCATATTTGGAATGGATTATGCTTTGCAGAGCTATGTAGGGCCTGATTATTCACCATTTCTATCTACCCATCAATATGTGGATGGAAGGCCATGAACTTATTAATCTTGGTATCTATTTGATAATTTTGTTGTGTTGTTTATGTAGTCAGAGGTGAAAAATTATCCCTTTTGGATTTATGTGGCTTGACCACCATGAGAACAAATTTCTTGGCACTAATTAGGGAGATAGATGTAGAAGGTGGTACCTCTAGTACCCTATAACGCCATGTTCCAAGAGTGAGGGTGATCCTTCAAGTTCTTGATTCATAGATGCTATATCGATTATACATGAATGGCTGACTAAAGAGTACATTGAAAACATCCAAATTAACCACATCACATAAGACCTCATCTTGGAAAGGTTTTATTGCATATGAGAGAAGACATTGGTGGGTGACATAGAGGTTTCTCCCTGGACTCAACCATCCAATACTATATGGATTTAGGTGAGGCTTCATGGACAAATTTAGGATTTTCACAACATTAATAGAGATTAAATTCTTTTGACTCCCACTATCAAGAATGAAATGCAGAGGCTTACCTTTCACCTGTAACTTAGAGTGAAACAACCTTTCCTTATCATTTGGCCTCTCCTTGTGGGTCTGTGATGAAGTAACGATGGCATCAGGCTCATCATCTACAATATTTTATTCATCATTATCAACTATAGGGTGTGTATGAGGTAGAATAGTAGATGTTAAGGATTATGACTTAGAAATCAGGGACTTGATGGCTCGACATTCTTCTTTGGATTACATTCTATATTTTTGGTAATCACACTATTTCCCAATCTTCCCTTCCTTTTGCTTCTAATTTTGACCTCATGTTTGACCTTCTTTTTCACTTTTCTATTTTGAAGCCTAATTCTCTATATTCATTCTTCCATGCTTCTACTCAATCTTCACTATGAAATTATACACCTCACCAAAGGTTTCCAAATTAAAGATTTCCATCTGCCCCTATATATACCATTGTATTCCACCATGATATTTGAGAACCTTGTGTTTCTCACCTTCTTGGATTCCTAATCTCACAGATAGAGAATGAAAAATGTTAGTGTAATCTTAAACAGACTATTCTTTACCTTGGTGAAGTTGTTACCACTCTATATATAGATCATCATATGCTCTAATGGGGTAGTATTCTTTCTTTACATCTTCTATGAAATCATCCTAGGTAGGTTCCAACTTAAGGCCAATATCATCTATATTGAATCTCTTCTTGTACACTTTCCACCAATTTTTGATAGGCAATGATGCTTTCAAAAGAGTAAAAGTGATATTCTCTTTATCGGTGAATTTATTTATATAAAAATAAGAAGATAATTGATCTAACCAATTTTATACTTCATCATTAATTTTACCTTCAAATGTAGGGATATCAAAATTCACCTGAACTTTGAAGGGTGTTGGGACACTGAAAGGATGTGGGGGTGTAGATGGGGAGCCAGAATTTCCCATCAAGATTTGTTGGAGAAATTAGGAAAATTGTTATAGCATATATGCTTGCTAATGTTGGAGGGATTCATTCACCATTTCCTTGAAAGGATCGGATGTCTCAGTGTTGTTTGCCATTTGAGGTCATTTGGAGTGAATAGGTGGATAGTCTGCTAGATCTTGTATTTTCCCCCAAGCTTCTTATAGTTTAACCTCATCCTCAAGATCATACACTCTTAAGACAAACCACTCTAATACCATTGATATAAAACTTTGAATCTTTGGTTGAAAGATAATTCAAGAAATAAGAACAACATAATTGTAATAATGTTATCTTTGAGAAGAGATGTTTTATTGATCAAATTTGTAGATACAAACATATGCCTATCTCTTAAAAGAGATGTCTAATTTCCTTTTTGGGTTAGATATTAATTTATACACATTTTGAAGGTAGGAAGAGGATGTGGAAGGTCACCAATATTGAGGGAGATTAAGTGGTTCAACTTTCATGATTCATAATAATATAGAATTCAAGGAATTACTATTTTTACAAACTTACTATTTTTTAGATTGCATTACTAAACTTGAAATTTGGGGTACTTCCCTTTGGTTTTTGAGGGTCAAAACCCACCAAGTGGATCTTGTTCCATATTTTATTGTTCCCCTCATTCTTAGCTTTCTAACGATTCAAATAGGGAGTCTAACAAAGCTATGGTGCAAAAGTTATGGTTCCTAGAAGTTTTGCCATCATTTGGGGTAGAACCATCACCCAAATTGTTGCCTAAAATGTTGCTAAGATCACTAACACTTCACACAACCTGCATGGAACCAATAGAATTAAATCAAGACACATGGAGAATTTATAGATGATAAAAAAGGACATATATTCTAAAAATTAAAAATCTAATAATGTACACTTGGCTTCAAATTAGAATCAAAAAAATCATCTTATTTCTTCAAGAGAGTGTTACAAGATTATTTTTATAGAGTAACTCTATCACCAGTCAAGGATTTCTTATTTAGACTCAAAATGCTCTATATATAGTATAAAGGGATGAGAGAAGAGGGGGGATTTCTTGACAAAATGGAGAGGGGGGTCATAAATGGATGCAACTACCACTGTTGTCCTTGAGTTCTTTTGCATTCAAAGCATGAAACTACCTTGACCATGAGATAAATTATCTAAGATCACCATAAATATCCTAAAGCCCCTCATGCATTCAATTTTATCTTTTTTGGAGCTAAGAGAGCCATGTCAAATGTATCTACATGTCTCCATTAAGTGTGAATGATTTGATCTTTGCATTAAAAACTTGGCATGCTCCTTCAGTCTGCATGTCCTACATGTATATGGATAAAATCCCTATATCTCTGAATCTAGATTGAGCCATGCTCCTTCTACATCAAGTGGTTATTTTTTGGAGATGATGGCTATGTCAAAAGATGAGGGCCTCTTCATTAATTGTGTATACCAGTTCTTGCTTTGAAACCTAGACTAGATCTTTCCTATCGATGGAAAACCAATCTAAGGACATTGGTTTTCCTGTATCCATTTATATTGATGTAAGTATATGGATTTCTTAGCTTCTTTTTATCTTTATTATGTCTAAAAGGCCTATTTTATGAGACCCATCTTTGACGTCTATGCAAACATCTCAGGCCTTTTGAGCACTTTCCCATGGGTTTTTTCCTTCAACTAATTTATTTCAGGTTTTTTGAAATGTCCCCTTAGAAATATTGAAAACATCCTCCCCAAAAGTGAAGGACCCTTCAGGTTTTCAGAAGTGCTTTTTTTTCTTGAGAAGTGCCCTTCCCAAAAAAAAATACCCTTTAGCATTTTTAAAAAGTACCTTTCCAAAAGGAAAGTATCTCTCAGTATTCTTGAAAAAGCCCTTCAAGACTTTGAGCCCTTCAAAACCTGAAAAGGTCCCCTTTTTCTGATAAAAGTGCCCTTTGGCATTTGGGAAATGGTCCTTCAATTTTTTTTCCTTCAACACTTCTTCTTGAAGGAATTCTTTCAGAATTTTTTTTCTTAGATAATTTTTTGCAACCCATTTTCCTATGGGTAATTTATTTAGGACTTTGCTCGGTTCTTTTTATAATTTTGTAAGTGCCCTCAAGTTTTTTTTATTAGACCATTTTCTCAAGAAAATCCCTTCATAAAAATTATCTTGGCCACTTTGCTTTGAAAAAGATATCCTTCAAAACTTTTGCTTGGTACACTTTTTGAGATAAAAATCCTTTGAGCCTTTTATTTTAGATAAAATGTCTAAAATAATTCCTAATACTTAGCCCAAAGGACCCAAAATAAATTTCCCAAAAGAAATAGTTCTTCAGGGAAATTGTTTCAAAACAATTTTCTTTAAAGAATTCAGTCTTTGTCTTTTACTTCAGACATTTTATCTGAAATAATTACCCCTTCAAAAACCTTTTCTTGGATAACTTGTCCAAAAGAATTCAACACTTATCCAAAAAAAAGGGTCCCAAAATAAACTTAGTAATGAAAAGGCCGAAATAATTCCAAAGTAAAGACTTAGCCTAAAAGGCTTTATAATTAGCATTTCTAAGGTTTGTAATCCCTTTCATACTTGTTCACAAAACTATTGTTTGACCTTAAAGCTTTAGATTCTAATCAGCTTATTCATCTAGGCATAAGCTTGGTATGTGGGCCAAAAAATGGCCAACATCTTTGGTGACTCTCAGGTAAAAATGCTTGTTCTGCTTGAGAACCCAAACCACTTGCCTTATCTAGTCCATTAGGCATGGAGTCATTAACCTCTACAATTGAGTTGGTCTAAAACTAGATACAAGGCTAAACCTTTCTATAACTTCCTCTTGAAGTAACAAGGATAACAAGTAAAAATTAAACTCTATTTTCAAAGAAATTAGGGAAGGGAAACACATGACTGAAAAGATGTACACAAGGCACTTAGGAGAAAACATGAAAAACTATACAAAATATACAATATATACAATGGTTACAAACTCTTCTAATAGCAAGGATTTAGATGAATCCCATTGACTAGGATGGGTATTACCTCTCCATCTATTTGGGCTAACTAAAAAGCATTATGTTGTTTGCATCCATGGATCAAATAAGGACCACTCCACAAGCTATCAAATTTGGTATGGTTATCTGGCTTGGCCTTATTTGAATCCCACTTCAGGACTATATCCCCTTAATCAAAGTTTGATGTTATGTATCTCTTTTTAAAGGCTTTCTTGACTTGAGCTTGATTTGACTCTATTGTTTTCATTGTAAGGTCTCTCATTTCTTCAAGCTCCATGTGTTTTTCTAGTCTCACATGCATGTGCTCATCTTCCATCAACTCTAGCTAATGGGCTAGTTATAATGTAGGTATCTCAAGATAAATGGTCAAATTTGGCTCCCTTCCATATACTAAGACATATGGGGAATTGCCAATGGTAGTTTCAGGAGTCACCCTGTCAGCCCACAAGGTTGTCTTTAGTTTAGTGTGTCATGCCTTTTGATTCTCCTCCATAGTTCTCCTAATGATTCTTAGTAAATTTTTATTTATGGACTTAGCTAGGCCATTTCCTTGAGGATAATAGTTGGAAGAGGTGCTGAGGTAGATGCCCATCCTGAGATCCCACTCACTCATTTTTTAGATCAAGGAATGCTAATGCATTATCAAAAATGATAGTGGCTGGAACACCAAACCTAGTCACAATGTTGTCATAGAAGTCTAGGAATGCACCTTCATTGGCTTCTTTCAATGCAATGGCTTCCACCCACCTAGTGAAGTAGTTGGTTGAATTAATCACCCATCTATGCCCTATACTTGATGGAGGGTTGATCATTCCTATGAAATCTAGCCCCCATTGCATGAAGGGTTGCTCTACCTAAATTGGGTTAAGAGGAAAGGCTACCAATCTTTGCTTACCCACAAAGAAAGCACACTTTTGACACTCTCCTACCCATACATACACATCCTTGAAGAGGTTGAGCCAATAATAACTATCTCTCATCACTTTTTCCACTATATTCCTTGGAGCAAAATGGCCTCCTATAAGCCCATCATGGAGTTACTCCAAGAGCTTTGTCACTTGGTCATCATCTGTGCATCTTAAAATCACTCCATTAAGTCCTTTCTAAATAAAACCCCATCAACCAATGCATAATTTATGTATTGAAATATAAAATACCTTCTCTTTACCCTATCCAAACCTTGTGGGTACTCAACTATTCTCAAGAAACATGTCATATCCTAGAGCCAACTAGTATGAGTGGAGGTGCATGTATCTGTGAGTTATCTTGTGTTACCAAGATAACCTATTTGTCTTCATTAAAGTCATTAACCATATGCTTACACAATCCTTTGCCTCTCAATATCTTAGTGACCTTGATCTACACATCATACTCTATGACTTTGCTAATCCCACCATCTCTCTTTTCATTCAAGTATTTGTTAAGAAGTAAGTCTCTCACTAAAGGATGAGACACCATAAGATAGATTTTACTATGAACTTTTTAAGGATTATTAATGCTGAAATTACTTGTTTTTATATGAAAATATATCTCACCTCATACCCCTCAATCCCCTAATTTAAAAATTCTATTGACTGCTCAAGTCCTTCACCATTTTTTTGCATCAACATAGCTAATATATTGTCAATATTGGCAAAGGCATATAATATGAAATCTCTTGAGAAATCAAGATTCATGAGTGTGAGTGATTGGGCAATGGCTTGCTTGATAGCCTCAAATGTTTATTTGCCTTCATTTGACCAAGTGAACACTTGGTTCTTCTTCAACATGGTAGTGATGGGTTTGACAAAGTTTAAAAAACCAAGTATAAACCTTCTCACAAAGTTTATTTTCCCAAGGAAACTTTAGAGTCCTTTCTTATGCTTGGGTAAGGATAAATCCAAGATGGCACTTATTATATCAGGATCAATAGCTAATCCCTATTTTGAAATAATATGTCCCAAGAGTTTGTCCTCATAGACATCAAACACACATTTTTTAGAATTCAAAGAGATCCCATATTCCATGCATCTTTCAAAGATAAATATCAAGTGATCTAAGTGATCATTGGCCCTCTTGGAGAAAATTGTTATGTCATCCAAGTAGATAAGCATCATCTAATTTAGCAATCCTTGGAAGGCCGTGCCCATTTCTCTTTGAAAAGTGGCCCAACATTTGATAGGCCAAAAGGAATTTTTTGATAAGCATATGTGACCCATTTTGTGGTGAAGGTAGTCTTGTACTAATCTTCTTCTCTTACCATCACTTGATTGTATCCTGAGTGCCCATCCAAAAGAGAGAAGCATTTTGAACTAGAAACTATTTGAAGGAGTTACTCCATCGATGGTAAGTGGTAGTGTGTTAGGATCCAACTTAGAGTATAATTGATTACCTTTGTATAAGCAACTAAACACATAATTAACCCAGAAGTAATAAGTAACTAGAAATCAAAAACAACAAAGAATAAGAGATACGAGAAACAATACAATCTATATTAAACTCTTCTAGAAGAAAATAAAATGAAGAAATCTCTTCTTCCCACACCTCTTGGGTGTAAAAAAATTATCCCTCAAGAGTTCTCTCTCTCAATCAATTACAACCAACTCAAACACTAAGTTGTTCCCTCCAGTGACAATCAACCCAATGGTTGTTGTTGCCTACCTCCAAGTGACAATCAACTCAACCGTTATTGCCTCCTTGACCATAGACCTTCTTGATCTTACACCTTGCAGATCCACTTGATCTTGCACACCTTGTAAATCTAATTGGTCTTGCTTACCTGTAGATCTTCGTGGTCTTGCACTCTTGCAAACCTTCTAGATCTTACACTTGAAGATCTAATCCTTTTAGTCCTTGATTACAATACAGCCCCATGGGTCTCTTAAATAGATCCCAAACCAAACAATAATTATAAATACAGACTCAAGACTAAAATTAGTCTTTACATGCAAACTAACTATTCATCTAAAATTAGAACAATAGTTCTGGAAACACACAGGTGACCGATGTCAGTTCTTGTCTGACCGATGCCAGCTGACCATAATTGATGTCAATTACTATGTAGCTAAAGATAACCAATGTCGATTGGCTAGACTGATGTCAGTTACTATGTAACCCAGCAACCTCCACATTTGCATACCTATGAAGCTTTTAGCTCCATAACTTAACAATCTCCCACTTGGAGATAAATAGCTGCACCTATACCTATACTTGTACAACATCTTCTAATTTGTTTTTGGCTTATATCTCCATCTTCAAGATTAATCTTGAAGACCAACAAAAGTTGAATGAGGATTCAACTTCTCCTTTATTCCCAGCTTTGTTAACATATTCATAGGGTTCTTATCCTTGCTAGCCACCATGACTGCAACAACCTTCTGCAACTCTAAAATCCAACTAACCGCCATTCCACCAATAGTGAACACATATCTTGTGGTGCTTCCCCTGCCATCCAATTCACTTGCCATATCTGAATCTACATACCCATGTAGAGAAGTGTTTGACCCTGTATAGCATAAATGCCTACTGCTAGTCCCTCTCATATATCTGAGAATCCACTAAACTACTTTTCAATGCTTCTTTTCTAGATTGGCCATAAACTTGCTGACAACTTCCACTGCTTGGCAATATCAGGTCTAGTACATACAATGTACTCAACCTCATCATGTGATTTAGGACACTGTTCATTGCTTAGCTTGAATTGTCCAACCATAGGTGTGCTTACTAATTTTGAATCTTGAATATTAAACCTCTCCACTACCTTATTCACATAATTCTCTTGAGACAAAATCAACCTATGATTTTCCCTATCACTAGAAATACTCATGCCAAGGATTGTTGCTCTTAAATCCTTCATGGAAAATGTCTGAGCTAATTTTACCTTTAGCTCAGTAATTCCCTGCATGTATGAACCTGCAACAAGCATATCATCTACATATAGTAATATGATAATGTAGCTACTATTATCCAACTTGGTAAAATAAATACAATGGTCACATTGACATTGACTAAAGCCATCATAAACCTATCAAACCTCAAATACCACTGTCTTGGAGCTTGCTCAGGACCATATAACCTGGCCTTATGTCTCACTTGTCCATTCTCTCCTTTTTTTAACCTATAAATCCATTCATTTTTTAGTGCTTTCTTTTTGGCTGGCAAATCTACCAAATCCCACGTTTGGTTCTCTTCCAAGGAATCAATTTCCTCACTCATGCCATGCTCCCACCGTTTCCTAGATTCTACCTGCATTGCCTCTTCAAAACTTCCTAATTTTCCACCATCAGTGAGCAACAAGTAGTATAAAGAAGGGGAATAATGAATTTGAGGTTTACTTGCCCTTTCAGACCTTCTCAAGGGCATTTGAGACTCATTGATAGCTTGCTGTCTGCCCAAATTTCATTCTAACAGTGATCGATCCTGGTCATCTCTCGGTATACACCCGACCAATGTCAGTTCCACCTAATCAACCTGATCAATGTTGGTTCTCACCTAACTAATGTTGATTCTCACCTGACTGATGTCAGTTTCCACCTACCTAACATCATTGACTTCAATCTTCACTAGACTGACATCGGTTCCTACCTGATTGACGTCGATCTCTGTTTGATCAATGTTGGTGTCTATGTTTTCTTGTGAGTGATGATTTTTACCTGCGAGCTCACTTTGGATCATAACCTCATCCAAATTTCCCTACTCAAAATTATTTAGCCTCTTGAGCTAATCACTATCCATCACCTTCTCCTTGAAAACCAAGGCTTTCCAATTCTTAAATGTGTCAAAAACATCAGATTTCCTCTTTATGCAGTAAACCCATACCTTTCTTGTAGCATCATCAATGAAAGAAACATAACATTTTGATCCTCTAATAGAAGCTCCCTGAGCTGGTCCCCACACGTCTGTGTGAACAAGCTCTAACCTATGCTTCTTTGTTGATCCAGTCTTGAGAAACCTCACTTTCTCCTATTTCCCAAAAATACAATGCTCACAAAAATATAGATCTATCAAATCTAAAAGCTTATCATTTGACTTAAGAACATCCATTCCCTTCTCACTCATGTGACCAAGCCTACTAAGCCATAGCTTTGCATCTACATCTGAAGTGGATAAAATAGAAGGAGAATCAGTAATACAAGTAGATAGATAAAGTGTACCTACTTTCTTTCCTCTTGATAATACAAGTACACCCTTGGAAACTTTCCAAGATTTTGCTGTGAGAGTTATTGTGCAACCCTCATCACCCAACTTTCCTATAGAAATTAGACTCCTCTTCAGGTTGGGAACATGCATGACATCCTTCAACACCCATATGTTGCCAGTCTACAATTTTATCTGCACTTCTCCTTTGCCAACAATTTGACAAGGCTCACCATCCCCTAAATAAACTTTTCCAAAGTCTCCATGGACATAATCATGGAAAAATTCTCTATTTGGGGTTGCATGGAAAGAGGCACCAAAATCTAAAACCCAAGATTTTACTTTATCCAAATAAAATATAAGAGCATCCCGTGTAACACTACCTACATCATTTGCTTCTTTATTACCTTCATGCTGATCTTCTACCAACCAACAATATTTCTTTGCATGTCCTTTCTTTCCACAATTCTAGCAGGTTATACCTCCATTTCTAGATTTGGATCTACTGCCTATCTTTGACCTTGATTTCCCTTGCTTTCCCTTCTCTCTTTGCTTTCCCCTGATTTCAACACTTAAAGCATTACCTAATGTTTCCCCTGTGCTTTTCTTGCAAATTTCTTCATTCAATATTACACTAACAACATCAACTTTCAAGATATTTGACTTAGACGCAGTATTACTAACTGCCATTACCAAGCTATCCCAACTTTTAGGTAAAGAGCATAAGATTAAGAGAGCCTTAATTTCATCATTAAAAACTATTTTGATTGAATTTAATTGATTTACTAATCCATGGAAATCACTAAGATGACTATATACTGATCCACCTTCCTACATTTGAAAATTAAATAATTGCTTCATAAGAAATACCTTATTCAAAGTTGAGGGTTTTTCATATAAATTTGCCAAAGTATCTATTAACTCTACCATTGTCTTTGATTGTGATAAGTTGGAAATCACAGAGGATGCCAGGCTCAACCTTATAGATCCCAGAGCCTTTCTATCAAGAACATTCCATTCTTCATCTTGCATATATGTGGGCTTACTTGAAACCCCACCTAATGGTAAGTATAGATCTTTCTGATACAGATAATCTTCTATCTACATCCTCCATAATTGATAATTTTTGCCATTGAATTTCTCCATTCTTAGTTTACTTTCTTCTGTCATTGCTTTACTCCCACTCAAACAGAAACCCCTATGAGTGGCCCTGCAATCAACAAACACTAACCCACTCTACCACTTGTTAGTGAACCTAGGTCTGATACCAACTATTAGAATCCACCTTAGAGTACAATTGATTACCTTTGTATAAGCAACTAAACATAGAATTAAATCAGAAGTAATAAGTAACTAGAAATGAAAAACAACAAAGAATAAGAGATACGAGAAATAATACAATCTATATTAAACTCTTCCAGAAGGAAATACAATGAAGAAATCTCTTCTTCCCACACCTCTTGGGTGTATAGTAATTCTCCCTCAAGATTTCTCTCTCTCAATCAATAACAACCAACTCAAACACTGAGTTGTTCCCTCTAGTGAAAATCAACCCAATGGTTGTTGTTGCCTACCTCCAAGTGAGAATCAACTCAACCATTGTTGTCTCCTTGACCACAGACCTTCTTGATCTTGCACCTTGTAGATCCACTTGATCTTGCACACCTTTCAGATCTAATTGGTCTTGCTTACCTATAGATCTTCCTGGTCTTGCACTCTTGTAGACCTTCTAGATCTTACACTTGAGGATCTAATCCTTTTAGTCCTTGATTAAAATATAGCCCCATGGGTCTCTTAAATATATCCCAAACCAAAAAATAATTAGAAACATAGACTCAAGACTAAAATTAGTCTTTACATGCAAACTAACTGTTCATCTAAAATTAGAACAATAGTTCTGGAAACACACAGGTGATCGATGTCGATTCTTGTCTGACTGATGCCGGCCGACCATAACTGATGCTGGTTACTATGTAGCTGAAGATAACTAATGTCGGTTACTATGTAACCTAGTAACCTCCACATTTGCATACCTGTGAAGCTTTTAGCTCCATAACTTAACATAGTGATCTTTCAAATAGACCCTATTCAAGTCTCTGAAGTCAACACATAATCAAATATCACCATTATTTTTCCTCATAGGTACCAAATTGGCTATCTATGAGGAGTGTTTGATGGGAAAAATGATATTAGATTCAATCAATTTGGTTAATTCTTTCCTCATTATCTCTTCACTTTTTAGATTGACATGGCTTTGTTTCTACCTTATAGGCTTAACATTAGCCTCTTGTTCTATAGTGTGTTGGACTAACTTAGGATCAAAGCCTCTTAGATCACTATATTCCTACGAAAAGATGTCTAAATATTCCTTACAAAGTTTAATGAAAGCATGCCTTTATACCTCATTGCTTACCTTCCCAAGCTTGAGGAACTTGTCCTTAAAAATAAGGACTATTTCATAGTTCTCATCAGTTGACACCACTACCTTGTCTTTCCTCATATGGTCTCCCTCATGGAAAATACCTTCAAGGGTGATCAACCCTTTAAAAATTTTGTTATACCTTAGTTGAACAATTTGATCCTCATATTGATGTTGAAATTTACCTTGGTTAATTGAAGAAAACTATACTTCTTACTATAAGAAACAAATAATTTGCTTGTCACTATCGAAGACCTACCAATGAGCCTCATTATCTATTACTAATGGTCTCACTAATATTTTCATATGTGATTATACTTTGGGATTATTTGACTCATTTGGGATATCAAATTAATCCCCCATAACTACCAACCTATCAGCATGCTAATTTTGATTCCTTGGCACTGCTTGGATGTTGAAAGCCTCAAATTTTTCAAGCATATCCCACACTCTATGTTTGTAAGATTTCATCAAAGTATTTTTGTGATGTTTAGGCCTCTAACTTGATCCACTATCATCTCACTATCTCCATATACTTGTAAATACTTGATTCCCCTCTTACTAACCCACTGAAGGCCATGGATTAAGCCTTCATATTTTGATGCATTGGAGGAGCAACTAAAATGGAACCTATAAGAAGAGAAATACTTATCATCTAAAGGGGAAACTATCATTTCCCTTACATCGACTCCATTTTTACTCTTTGTACCATCAAAGAACAATTTATACATACCATTGAGGTCTTCTTTAGGTCTAATGAGGGAAGGCATGAATTGATTTTCTTCATGTATCAAATAGACACCCATGTCTCTTCCTTTAACACCTTCTAAAGGGTTGAGAAATTGATTATCCCCCCATAGCTCATCCAAGAATATGTTTGGAATCTCATTAGGATAAGTATTTAGTTCTTGACCAATTATAATTTCATTCTCATCAAGGATACAACAATTGAGGCTTATGTTATCTAGCTAATGGGGCTCAATATGAAATTGTGCCATGGGCTCAGCCTTGATTGATACCTTAGCCCCTTACCTTGTTATAAATGCTATGTATGACCAATTTTCTGTGAGATAGCCTCATATCTTTATTATGAATTCTATAGAAAAGAAGAACATGAAGTGAGGAGCTACATCAAGGATTAACACATCCTAAACCATTGAAACACTAAGACAAGCATGTAGGGTCAAGTTGAGACCTCTGATAATACCAGTTGGTTTAGTGGAAGAATCATTAAGCTATAGAACTCCCTTTGTATGTGTCTCATATTTAGGGTTCAGTTGATTAACTATAGACTTGGGCATTACTAAAGTTCTAGCTCCACTATCTACAAAGTAATTATGCACTAAAGAATCACTAATGATTAAAAAATGTAGAATGGAGGAGTTTTGACCACCTTACTTGATCCTTCTCCCATAAGACCTTGGGTTGCATTGGTGATGACCTCAGTTTCTTTGCTTTATTTCTTACCTATAGTGATTGTAAAACCTATCTTGGACAAACCTTCTTGAAGGATATGCACTTGACCAGGCATGGAAAGCATGTCCCACATTAGTACATTCACACTAGATTTCTTCATTTGTTCAGCAATGTTGATTGGTGGACCACTAACCTTTGCCTGTGCTTTGGGGGCCACTACTATTATTTGTTGAATTTGTGAGTTTTATGGATCAAAAAAGGTCCCTTCATTTTGATTTTTAAGAGGTTCCAGAACCTTTGGAGTGATAACAGGCTCATTAGGCTTAGGCAATGAAGGAGTAATGATAGGAGATTCTTTGAATGTTCCTTGGTTGTCACTCGCATTCCTTCTTTTGAATCTCATATTAGCTACCACTGGAATATACGCTTGGCTAGAACTAGCCTATTGATTGAGTGCATAATACTCTTCATTATCACTAATGACCATTTTAGCATCCAGCTAGTTTGGTACCTAATCAAATCCTTGATCTTGTAGAGACTATCCTAGTTTTTTCATCATGGGGATCTCTATGTTATGAGCCATAAGATCTTGATTATATCCATAAGAAATAACATGTTACCATTGGCCATTGAATGCTTGGTTAAAACAATTAGCTAGGATAATAGATTTCCCAAAAGATTGATCCCAAGGTATGGTCTCTTCAGCCTCTTGAGCCATATTATTTTGAATAAGAACCAAGGAGTTAGAAGAGCCTGTAGCATTTAGATTATAGATATTTTGTCTAGCATAGTTAGGCTTCCCCTGTCCTTGACCTTGTCCTTGAAAATTTCCTTTGTAGGGTGGCCTATTTGCTTGATAAGACTATTGTTGAGGCTGATATGGGCTTGATAAGGTTTATTAAACTTAGCCTACTACATCTTCACATTTACCACATCATTTCCCAAGGATTAGAGCATGCTCTTAAGTTCTAGGTTGTTTTTTTGCTCTTGGGAATCACTTGATCTGCTAGTGGAGGCATTTTCTTTCTTAGGTGAAGGTATAATATCAATTACTAGAGTTGGAATAATAACATCAAGTGGGGTAATAACCACAAGGGTTGGTCTAATTTTAGGTAAAAGAGGCATTGGGGATCTATGAGTAAGCTTGCCAGCTTATACTAAACCATTATTTGCTTTGATCGCCACCTCATAAGCATCTGGTAGTGTGTTTCCTCCCATAGACTAAATCATTATTTCAATATCACTGTTAAGAGATTTTATATAGTAAAGGAAAGCATGGTTAGGAATAGGCCTAATAAAGACTAGAATTTTATCCCATGTCTTTTGAAACCTGGTATTGAAATCCTTTGTAATCTCATGAGGAACCCTCTTGATTATCATTAGTTGTTTAGAAAGTGATAAGTGGTCACTCTTGTCTTCAAGTATCTTACACAATAAATCACCCAAATGATTCCATGATGTGATGGAGTTATTAGTAAGGTTTCTATATTATTTTAGGTCTTTGCCCTTGAAAGAGATGGCCAATAACCTGATAGCTACATTTTCCTCACTGACGTTATGAATATTGCAAAAGTGGGTTGTAGATTGGTCTCCCATGAAATAAGGAACACTTTTAAGGGCTACCACTAGAATAGTATCATAGTGCTAGAGGTCCAAAGGACTCTGACCATTAAAAGCCACAAAAGGGAAAGCTCTAGAGGCTGCCATGGCGGTGAAAGGACCCAACAAAGATCTTCTTATAGAGGTAGATTTTAAAAATGGTTTAGGAGGAAATTTTCCCATGTATGGGTGAGTGTTAGAAAATATTAACCTTCTTTTTGAGTTTAAAGGTAATTCAACAAATTCAAAAGGAATACCTCTAGAAGCTAATCTTGTAGTCACCTTTGACATGAAAGATAGTCACTATTCTACCACTAGATTTCTAAGTGTTATTCAAAGTCACCAAATACTAAAGAAGAAAGTGATAACCATTATAAATTGATCAATATAGCATCAAACTTTACCAATCTCCTTTGAAAGTGGTCCCACCAGATGTGACAAAAACTATTGTAGATTAGAATTGTACCCTTGTGGGAGAATTTTTTAGGCTCTCTCACTTCCAACTATAATATTGGAATAACATTAGGCTGTGGGTATCCTATAGTGAGGTTGAACCTCTAGGATTTTTAATGAGGCTATCTCCTTAGATGCTTCACTTTGGCTTGTTTACCACACTTAAACCTACCGCTGACTAAGGAAAAGGGATAGAAAGATAACATGAAAGGGGAATCAAAGCTAAGGATGGTGATGCACCAAAGATGAAATGATCCACTTTAAACATGGAAGACTTAATGAGTACTAATAAATTTAACCAAGATAGACTAATCTGATCCTATCTCAAGGCCACAAGCATAAGTATTTTGTGTGGAGGTTGAAGGGAAACCCTACAATTTGAAGGACAAAAAGAAATAGGTCTATATGAGACACTATAAACTTGTGACACTTTAAGAAGGCACCAATTTCTAACACTTCACACAACCTATAAGGAACCAATAGAATTAAATCAAGATACATGGAAAAAAAATTGATGATAAAAAAGGACATACATTCTATAAATTAAAACTCTAATAATGTACATTTGGCTTGAAACTAGAATCAAAAAAATCATCTTATTTCTTCAAGAGAGTATTACAAGGTGGTTTTGATAAAGTAACTCTATCACTAGTCGAGGGATCTCTTTTTTAGACTCAAAATCTTCTATATATAGCAAAAAAGGATGAGAGAAAAGGGGGGCATGCATGATAAAATTGAGAGGGGGGTCATAAATGGCTGCAACCACCACTATTGTCCTTGAGCTCTTTTACATTCAAAGTATGTAACTACCTTGATGATGAGATAAACCATCCAAGATCACTGCAAATCTCCTCAAGGCCCTCATGCATTTAAGTATCTCTTTTTTGGAGTAGAGAGAGCCATGTCAAAGGTAGCTACATGTCTCTACCAAGTGTGAATGATTTGATCTTTGCATTAAAAAATTGGTGTGCTCCTTCAGTTTGTATGTCCTACATGTATAAGGATGAAATCCCTATATCTTTGAATCTAGACCGAGCCATGTTCCTTTTGCATCAAGTGTTTATTTGTTGGAGATGATAGTCATGTTGAAGGATGATGTCCTCTCCATTAATTGTGTATACCATCTCTTGCTTTGAAACTTGGACTAGATTTTCCCTATAGATGGAAAACCAATCCAAGGACATTGGTTTTCCTATATCCATTTATGTTGATGTAATTTTATGGATTGCATAGCTTATTCTGATCTTTATTAGGTCTAAAAGGCCTATTTTATTGGACCCATCTTTGATCTTTGATGTTTTTTTCTTCATCCAATTTCCTTCAAGTTTTTTGAAATGTTCCCTCAAAAATATTGAAAACATCCTCCCCAAAAGGGAAGGACCCTTCGAGTTTCAAGAAGTGCCTTGTTTTCCTTGAGAAGTTCCCTTCCCAAAATAAAAATACCCTTTAGCATTTTTGAAAAGTACCTTTCAAAAAGGAAATTATCTCTTGATATTCTTGAAAAAGCCTTTTGAGACTTTGAGAATGCCCTTCAGAACCTAAAAAGTTCCATTTTTGCTAAGAAAAGTGCCCTTCGGCATTTAGGAAATGGTCCTTCAGGTTTCTTTTCCTTCGACACTTCTTCCCAAAGGAATTACTTTTGAATTTTTTTCTTAGATAATTTTCCGCAACCCATTTTCCCATGAGCAATTTCTTTGGCACTTTGCTTAGTGCTTTTCAGAATTTTGTAAGTGCCCTCAGTTTTTTTGCATCAGACCATTTTCTCAAGAAAATCCCTTCAGGAAAATTTCCTTGGCCATTTCTCTTTGAAAAATATATCCTTTGAAACTTTTTCTTGGTACACTTTCAGAGAGAAAAATCCTTTGGGCCTTTTATTTTGGATAAAATGTCTGAAACAATTCCTGATACTTAGCCCAAAAGACCCAAAACAAATCTCCTGAAAGAAATAGATCTTCAAGGAAATTATTGCCGAATAATTTTCACAAAAGAATTCAATCTTTTTCTTTTTATTTAGACATTTTGTCTAAAATAATGATCCCTTTGGAAATTTTGTCTCGAACAACTTGTCTAAAAGAATTCAAAACTTAGCCAAAACAAAAAGGGTCCTGAAAGAAAATATCTTAGCAATGAAAAGGCTAAAATAATTCCAAAGGAAATACTTACCGCAAAAGGATTTGTACTTAGATTTTCTAAGGTCTTTAAGCCCTTCTAGACTTGTTCATGAAACTATTGTTTGACCTTCAAGATTTAGAATTATGCTTAGCTTATTCATCTGTACACAAGCTTGGTATGTGGGCCAAAAAATTTCCAACATGAACCTCATTAAATTTTATGAATGAATGAATGATATTATTCATGCCTCTTTCATTTATATTTATTATTTTCATATTAGCATACCCTAATTCATAGAGCTCTACAAGAATGGTCAAGGTGTAAATGCTAGAGGAAATATACCATGTAGAAAATTCATTATGTGTTTGATTAGAATTTTGTGCCAACAAAAGTGTATCAACCTTTTTCTCAATCTTATATTTCTCCACTAGTGTGAGTAATTGTATATCATTTTTTAAATTTGCATGCAAAAATGTTTCCCTTGCTTATCTTGTTTTCTTCAATGTTTTTAATGTCATGATTGTAGGGTATCTTAAATATATATTTACATGGTGGTAAGTATAATAAGTTGGTGCCCCTTGTTCATATTTTTATTTGAACATGTTTTGTATTCTAAGGACCAAATTATCTCTATCTATTGACCTAGACATTTCAAGGTTGTCATAGTTGTTCAAATGAAACCCAAAAGTTTCACAAGAAGGAAAAAAAAAAATTGTTAATTCCATTTTACTTGGTGTAAATTTATTGAAATTATTTGTATCATGAAGGAGAATTCTATCTTATCTATTCCATACTTCTAGTTGGAATTGAATGTCATCTTCAAGTTCATCCTTATCACAGGTAATGATTATTTTAATCCAAGAAGATTATTTTCTAGATATAGTGATAAAAAAATAAATATTTGCATGCTTATTTGTTAGACTAAACAACTTAAAATACCAATTAACAAGAATAATTTTATCACCACCATAAAATGGAAGATGGCAATGTGGATTTGATTTTAGTTTTGGTAGTTTAAAATGTACTATATCTAAATTTTCTTTGATTGAGGCCTTTTTATACCTTTTAAGTGTGGAAATTTCTATCTCACCTAAATAAATTATATAAATCCATTGAAACTATTTTACTATTGATCTTTTGTAAAATTTAAGTTACATATTGTATCACTTACAAAATTATTTGTGATTAACTAGTGATTATTTGTATATTAGAAAATGTGAATTTTAATCTACAATATAAAATACATAATAAATCTTCATAATATATACATTAAATCAGACATAAACTTAAAATGTATAACCAAACCAAAAATACTTTACATATAGAGAAATGTAAAACTCATTCAAAGGGGATTGCCTAAAAGCTGACTATGCATTTTTAACATATCAGGCACTTACTAAGCATATCTTTAAAGTATAACACCATACTTAATTAAGGTTAAAAATTAGTGAGATACATGTAATTTTAAAAATAATCACTAATGAGCTATCATTTTCACTGATAATCATGTTGAAGGTATCTCCTAGGAGATAGCTTCAATGTCCCATTGAATTTATGATAAGGCTCGCAAAGGAATATCCTAGCCAAAGTAGAACTAATTAGAGGAAAGTGGAGGACATTTTAAATATGTGTATCAAATGTGTCAAGTATTATAAATAAATAAAAACACTATCCAATATAAGATAATAGGCAAATAAATCTACAAACATTTATTTTGAAGGAGAAAGAAGAGGGGGAAGTACATTTCAAATATTCAACTTAAGGGGTCTAAGGTGAGGTGTTAAAACATTGGATAAATGTGCATGATATACAATCCAAGGATTCATCATTATTTCAAAAATATAATCCATCTCCTTAATGTGGTTTTAGGCATAAACACTCATCATGACTGATGATATGATGTACAGATCCTGAAGTATGATAAATATCAATCAACACCAAATTCTGACATACGCTACAAATTGTGGGAAGTTCCAAGCCATTCCATTCAATAAATGCTTGACATTTGAAAACAATTTCCAAAATTATGACAATATTATAATGTTTGTTGACTTGTCTAAGTTTACAAAAATTGTCACAACTACCACCAAGATCGAGGAACACAAACACCAAAAAAACATAAAACCTTACAACTATTTCTGCATCACAATTTTGGAGAATTTTGTGTTGGCCTTAATCATGGAGTAACTATCTTATATTAAAGGATTTTTAATCAAATACATACCACTACCATGAAAAAAGGACTACTAAATTACCTTTAATTCAATCCATAAAAGGCCCCTTATATGGAATGGTCTCAATGAGCCACTTAGTGAGGTTCAGTGTGCCTAGAGTAGGTGAAATAAACCTTGGGAAAGTGCCCTCACCCATTATTTGTAGGAGTGGGTGGTAAATATTTATTTTAGGAGAGTCTTGAAATGGAATAAACTCTTATACCTATCATACAATTGATTGATGTGTCAAAACTCCCATCAACAGGTACCTTCAAGGTATTTCTTAGGAGATACCTTTCAAACATGCAAAAGAATGAATTTTTCCTTTAATATATCTCCTAGGAGACACCTTAAAGTTACCCATGAAGTTATCACAATGGTATTTCAAGGCCCTTGAATTAATCTACTAGGATAAATCTCTAAGGGCATTGTTAATGGTCATATATTCAAGGGGACATTGAATGTATCTCCTAGTAGTTACCTTCAACAAGCACACAAGTGGAATTTCTCTTCAACTTGAAGGCACTACTTGAAGGGCCTTGTAATAAATTCAAGGAATCTACTAGTTGATTCCTTAAATTTACCCATGAAGGTATTATGGAGGTTTAAAACATTCTTTAATAAAGTTAAAAGGCTTTACACCTTGTATTTTGATTCTCCCAAATCCTTGAAAGTAAGACACTTGGCATCCCTTATTTAAAATGGACTCACGGAAGAAACCTCAAAGGGAATTTTCATATAGTATAGGGGATGTTGAATTTATATCCTAGGAGATACATTTAAAATTCATAGGATTTGAATTTTTCTTCACTTTTAAGTCACCAATGGGTGATATCTTTAAGGCCTTGTAATACCTTCAAGTGTACCTTCAAGCTATCTCCTAGGAGATACCTTTTTAAAATGTGTAATAGTGGATTAAAGTTATATCTCCGAAGATATAAATTCAAGTTACCCATGAAGGTATTACAAGGAAGTATAAGTTTTAAGTGTTTCTTTCTCTCGCACTCTAGGAATTTAGTTCTTTTGAATTTTCCTTTAGAGGATTTATTTAGAATAGAGTATTCAATAATTTAGGGTACAAGACCTGAAGTTACATTACTAGGTATTATAATTATTTGAAACTTACTCTTTGGACACTATTCTTCAACAACCAGGTTTCTAGTTTTACACTTTAATTCATCTGGGTCTTCAAAATATTTATTTGGTAGTTTTGCTCGGTAGGTCCCTCCAACACATTTAGATCTTCAAATATTTTTCTTGATAAAAGAGTTCTACACATTTTGGTGTTCATAAAAAATGTTTAGAACTTTTGTTTGAGATATTTTCAAACTTTGTTATACCTCGACTCTCAACATCTGACAACTAAAATATTCATTTCTAAGAAATTGACTCCATCCTAGCACCAATTGGCCATAGACTTCCTCCTACTCAAGAGAAAAGGGTTACACTTCATAGTTATAAATTCAGAATTCATGCCCTGTGTCAACCTCCTATGAGACTTGTTCTTAACATGGAAGATATTGGGAGGATCATACCAATATTACCTCAAACACAAGATGATGACAATATTCAACTCTAACAATGAATTTGAAAGGTACCTCTCTCTTCCCATCCTACACCTCACTTATGATCTAAACAAAGTAGTGGCATGGAAGATAAGTCTATTGAGAAGGTGTTTAGCAATTGGATGCTCCCTAGAGAGATAATCAACTTAAAAGACAAGCAGACCACTCCAATAACAAAATTTAAAATGGGAATTGGATTGGGATTGCCCTATTAAATAGCCTATTTAAAAACCCTACCATTTAATTCCTCTAATTGAAATGGGTTCCACTTCTATATTTGTTGAGGACATTAGAATTGACCTTTGCTCTATGAGAAGTGATTGGAGTAAGGTTATGAGAAGAAATTTTGCATAAAGATAAGTGACTTCCAAGAGGCCACTTTTACATGTATTACTTGTTTAATATATTTTTTGGGATGGTCTACATTACCAATGGCTCAATCTGTAACCCTCCTCTAAATTTAATAATGAATAAGATATGTGACTCTTATTATTTCATGTATATATATTTATACACTCATAATATTGTGTGCATTGTTCAATATGTTTACCCATAGGTATGGATGGCCATCCATGAGGCCCCTATACCTAGGATATCAAAGAGTATCATGGATACACTAATAATCATGGGAGACTACTAGTTATACCCTAACTACACAATCATCATGGTGATTAACCATAAAGTTACACCCTTGTGACTCCCCAAATATATCCTAGATAAGCTAGCTAAATAAGAAATATCCTACCAATTATGTTGGATCATAAATGAGGATATGCATAAGAATAAATCCTACCTTCATGGCTCATACTTAATGATTGGGAGAATGTGCTACACCAATATGAATCACTTTTATGAGTCTAGAAGATATAGAGAATACTACTCCTTATATTCACTACCATATAGGGACTAGAATCCCCATAGACAAGTGCAAAAACATATTAATGGGATAGGAATTAAATATCAACGAGCCCTATAATCATGACTTCTTATTATTCAATACTTAGAATGATGATCAAGTGTTATAAATGGCATGATCAATTTAGATGAAGGATGACCTTCTAAATCTCATTCAATGGGATCCTTCCCTTTTTATAAAGGAGGTATGAACTAGACTCCCATCGGATGAAGGATGGGACACATCAAATTTTTGGACTATTATAACTTCTCAACCAATAAGTAATCAAGGGAAATATTCTCAAACACACCTAAAACATTTAAGGAAGTGAAAAAGGAACCAGGGGTGTCAAATACCTCATTGGGAGGAAAGCAAGATGAGCCCATCTTCGTGGATTCCTTAGACTCTAAGGGTCTTAACCAAGGTGAAGTTTCATCACTATGAAAGGTTCATTTTTTGGTTAACTCAATCACACAATCATCTCCTTCTACAACTCTAAATACCACCCTTTATTATAAAAATAAGCCAAGGCTTTACTCCCTTCCATAGAGCCTAACCATAGAGGGACATTTAGTGGATCCAACTACATAAGAGGCAATTGGAGAGGATATTTTTGATGAAGGGGTATAATTACAAAGATAAAAAATGTTGAGCCTCTAATACTCAAAGGGAAAGGCACCATTTTATTAGAAGACATTAGGTGAGCCAACACCCTCTCCAATTTCTATCACTCCTATTATTTCCCTTGTTTATGTTCTTGTAATTAGTGAGTTTGTTCCTATTTCATTCACCCCTCCTAGTCCACATCCAAAGGTGGAGGTTGATCTCTCCTCTACCCTTACATCCCCTACTTCCTTAATTGTTATTCCTCTAAAATCTCTTCCCACATACACTCCTACTATCCTACTACAGTCCCTTCCACTATTGCTCCTCCCCCCAAAAAAAATAAGAGAAAATCTGCAAAGGTGAAGGTAGCAGTATACACTCCCCAACTACATGTTACTTTTACACATTTAAGTCTACCAGTTCCCCTCCAAGTCCTACTTAAGAGACAACTATGATAACCACTTAGAAGGATAAGAAGAAGAGAAGGCCATTATACATAGTCCATCCAATACCACAATATGGTGGAGTGGACTAGTCCAAGATCATATGGACTTCAGTCCCCAATCCCCACCTAGAGGAGACTTTGAAGAAAACATTAGGTGAGATAATGGTTGAGACTTCAGACTTAGATACTCAACCCATGGACCCATCATTGCTAGTCCTCCCATAGTGGTAAATAGATATGTAGTTAAGGGCCTATAAAAGACCTAATCTTGTGATTATTGAATTTCCCATAGTGAGTACAATTTTCAAGAAATCCATAGGGAATGTGTAGAGCGTGAGGAAGAGGAAACTATAAGATCACACTGGTAGAGCAATTATTCTAGAAGAAAGAGAAGAAATGTTCACTTTGACCAAGAGGAAAGATATAAAAATGGGGAAATCCCTCTATATAGAAGATTTAAAATCCCACATGGAAACACATAAAGATGTTCTAGTAAAAATACATGAAGGGATAGAAATGGCATGAAGAGAGCTGGAATATGAACTAGAACAACTAAGAGAACACCAATAAATTATTCATGTTTCAACACAAATTAAAATGGATGTCCAAAATGTAGTATCTAGATTATAAAAAATCATTGAGGTCATTAGTGTAATGGGGGTATAATTTTTACCCCATATAGTAAAGACCATCAAATTATTTAATTATTTGAATATAGATCATAATAAACTCAAATTCCTTATTCTTTTTACAACCAATAAGTTATATAAACATTTAAACCTATTGTCACCATTGGAGGCTACCAATGTACTCAACTTGGTGTCCATCAAAACACAAGAGGCCAAAGAATGGGTTGAGGTAGCTGAGGTAGTAATGCTAAAGTATTTAAAACATGAGACCTACTCATGGAAAATTTTTGATGAGCTAAATCTTTCGTAGGCCAAGTATTCAATAGGAATACTCATTAGCAAGGCCAATTTTGATCAACTATTGTAACAAGTTTCAAATAATTTCATAAAATACATACAATGGAAAACCATAGAATACATAAAGATAGATCTCAATTTTGATTGAAATAAGGTCACTGAATTTGATATCTTTAGATCTAACTTCAATTCTACCAAAGTTGAACATGCAAGGCTCTTAGAGTAAGTGAATAGGATGCATATACCTACACTCCTCAACATGGATATAAGTACATATCAATATGGTATTGGGCACAAGCACTATCAAGATTTATAATTGAATAAGAATTCCATCACATCAAATCCTAGTTCAATGCAAGCATCCACCTCATAATCCATGTAAGCACCTAGTCAACCTTGAGAATAAGTCAAATTTTGAATGTATACATGCAAAATTTAATCATAGTTTATGTATGATTATAATGTCCATGTAAAGTTACTTAAAATATTGTAAGCATGCACACATTCCATTGCATAGGTTAACTAATTTTACATAAATTTAATTAGATACAAACATTCAAAAACATGCAATTTTAAGACTAAAATTAGAATTGAGGTTTAAATAGTAACATGTAACTATAAGTTTACATACACTTCAAGGATGATGCGTCCCCTCCTAAAGTGTATATATCAATGTAATTTCAAATTATAAATGGTTAGAATATTTGATTAATACAAAAATAAGTCAATTTTGACTGTCATGCAATTGAATTGGTGTTTTCTTCTTCCACTTATGTGATTTTATATTTTGTTTTTTTGGTTTTTATAATACAGTAATATAAAGTGTGTAAAAGATACAAATAGATCCTATTTTTTTAACAATTTATGCTAGTTTTAGATGTGCAAACACTACTTAAAGTTAGTAGATTTTATTAAGCAATTGGTTTAGACTATGTTATTTTTATTAGTGTATATGAATATTTTCTATTTGTATAATTTTCCAAGTGTGTGCCATATCTACCTTAGATTCCTTATTAATCCAAGTTGTAGCCTTAAAATAAATATTGTGAAAGAGGTATTATAATGGAAACAAACTTTAGTTGATATCATCAAGTTTAATAAATCATCCCTTTCTAAACTTCATAACTATGTTTACCTATAAGTGTGCAATAGCTGCAATCAATATGCATTAGTTTTGAGAGCATTTGTCCACTAAAAAACCAACCTAAGAAGTGATGCATTGATATCACAATACCTTATTTTCTTATCTACCTTTCCTTTCTTTTTAATTTTATTTGAATGAGATATACCCACTCTAGATTAGTTATCATCCATCCATATCACCCACTTAGGTTTGATTTATCCACTAGGATTCATTTCACTACAAGTGAACCCAATTAACAACCTACATGCTCTACTTGTTATTATAACATAAGGTTATTTAACCCATACCTAAAACTCATGCCCTGGAATGGATTTCACCTCCACTAAGATCCTAAAACATTAAAGTCTATATCATTTAAACTTTATTTGGTGAATAACACCCATATCGACACAAAGTAGAATTTTACTTCACCTTAAAGGCACTAATTGAAGGGCCTTATAATACCTTCAAGAGTACCTTCAAGGTTTCTCATAGTAAATACCTTAAAGTTACCCATGAAGGTATTACATAGGTTTCAAACATTCTTAGATAAACTTAAAATGATTTTCACCCTCTACTCTGATACTCCTGAATCTCCAAAATTATGAAACTTGGAATCCCTTGGTTAAAATGGGCTTGTGGAAGATAACTCAAAGGGAGTTTTCATATATTCAAGGGGGTGTTGAAGGTATATCCTAAGAGATACATTCAACATACATAAGAGTGGAATTTTCCTTCACATTGAAGGCACTACTAGGTGATACCATGAATGGATTTGTAATACCTTCAAGGTATCTCCTAGGAGATACCTTTCAAACATGTGCAATAGAGGATTTAAGGTATCTCATATGAGATACCTTCAAGTTACCCATGAAAGTATTACAAGGTAGCCAAAGTTTTAAGTGTTCTGCAAGGTATTAAAGAGATACAAAAAATTTATTAGTTCATTGAAAAGGTTTAAAGTTAAAAGAATTTGCACCTCATATTTTGGTACTCATTAATATATTAATGTATGAAAATTGACATCCCTTCATTAAAATAGGATTGAAGAAGATTAAACAATTCTTTGGTTTGTGGTCTATTACCCTAGACTTTTGTTATCTCTAAACCTCTAAGATCTCAAAACATGGTGTGATCTCATTAACGCATGACCATGGAAGGCTAAAGTGCAGTGAAAGGTATGAAGCTAAGGATTAATGAGGATTTGAAACCTATCATCATCTAAAGGAACCAACCCTAAGTATGTGGTAATCATCATTAACATCTATCTCAAAGTTTATGATTGATCATTCATAGTTAATGAAGGTTTACCGTATGGTACGTAATTGAACCCACTAAAGTTGATTGACATTTTCATAATGAAATGAGAATTTAAAAGAAAATTTTGTTTTCTCTATTAATGGAACAAAAATACATTCAATGTTTAAATATTATGAATTATATATTCAAAATCTACACTGAAGGGGAATTCACTTAGCTATTACTCTCAAGATAACATTGCATATTTGAGCTTTTGTGCATTCATAAATCCTAATTCATCAGAGGCATTTTTAAATTTGAACCAATATTTTTGATATAAATAGATGTATACATATAGTTCATTAATGGAATCAACTTCCAAACAATCAAATGTCCCTTCTCTATATGCTTTCATTGCCATGACTGAGTACACCGATACAGTGTTTAAGAAACATGCTTTAGATTTAAATATCCACCATTATTCTTCACTATGGGATGAGGTAGAATCAATAATTCCATACTTGACTCATGATAGAATTTCACCATCTCATAAGTATTACATTTATGATTTTCTACCCATCAAGGTGTAGGGTCTTCATTAAGTAGATGTGAAACCAGAGGTAATGCCATGAATAGACATTCTTAGAGAATTTTTTTTCAATGGCACTTTTTTTTATGATTATTTATATATCAGGGAAAATAATAAAGTGTTTGTGTACATTTTTGGTAGGGTTTTCAAGATATATATGAGGTTACGTTCCCCTAAAATAGCCTATAATCAAAACTTGGCTAATGTTTGGCTTGAATAAAACACTATAGAGGATAAATTGAAAAAGTGGCTTATTGAGGGCCATAAAATAAATCACAAATGGGGAATTACATCCAATTGCATCATTAAAATTAGGCCAATAGTTAACATAGAAACGGATCTATTAAATACATTATATGGATTTCTAAGTATTGCATATGTTTAAGTTGAGTGGGTTCTATTTTTGGATATTTTGTTTACCTCTAATCAATTGGTTACACTAGGAGAAATTATCTATGCCAGACTAAAGTCCCCAATGTTTTATCTAGACCAAATGCCATTAGATGGTAATTTTTAAATAATGTCTTATTTTTTATATGTTATTATTGGAACTATTTACAAAAGCTATGGTGAGTTTTGGTAACCCTCAGAATAATATTTGGCTAACAAAATTGGTGAAGATCATTCGTTTATGTTCATTCACAAATATAGGTATGAAAATAGAAAAAATTGTAATGAAGTTTACCCTCAGATATATCATCAAATCCATGAGAAAGATATGACCAAGTTGTCTAATAATATTCTAAGGACACTCTACAAATTGGGAGACTATTGGTTCTATTCATATGTTACTATCATTTGGATTGAAGGGACAAGGAATTCTCCTTTATTTATACCACACCATGTTCCAGATAATATTGTTGAATAAGAAATAAATTTTTATGTTTATAATAATAATGATGAAGAATTAGGTTAGAGGCATTTGGATTATTATTTTAAGATTCCCATTAGCATCATTCAAATGTAATATGTGGTTATATCACATTTCAACCAAACCAACAAAATCAAGGCCAATTATAGTCTTAAATTGGCACCATTCAGAGAATGGGATATAATGAAAAGGGTTAGAGTATACCTTCAATAACTTCAAGAGAATAATAAGGTGCATGTTTCTTATGGGCATGACGAGTATGACCATGATACCATCTTCCAAAATATGCTTGATGATTTGGTCGTATGGAAGAATATGAAGGATAAGTCAATGTCCATGTTCTAGGCTTATGAATTATAGTATAATCCTTAATAAATTGAGGAATAATTTGAGAGGGAATTAAAACACTGGTGTCCACCATCCCAACCTCATGTCTCTCATCAATAGGATTAACCTCCTCCTCTACAAGAGCATATAGATAAGCATCCAATTGAATTTGGTCTCCAAATAGAATATAATATTTAGAATAAAAGGGATATTCTAAGGGGTATTCTAAGTCCCCATGTCCCTTCTTCAACATTAACTCCTAACACTTTAGTTTTGGGCACAACAACCATAAGAGATAGGTTGGAAACTTTTTTAGGTGAAGAAAGGAAGAGAAGTTTTATGATGACTCTTTTTTCCCCCTTAACTAATGTGACCCAAGTGAGTCTTATGGATTTATTGCAAGTTTATTTCTCTTCCATTACAATTGTTCATGATTCTCCCACATCTACTATGGCTATCCCTTCATCACTTACATCTATTGGTGAGGATATCTTTACTCAAGGTACCTCTACCATTTCACCTCCAAATACCTTCCATCCCACCTCCATATAAACTATTACCATTCCTTCACCACAATCTCCTATGATGCCTCCCACCACTTTTGTTACTTTAACTATGCTACCTTCCATTCCATCTTCCACTCCCCCCATTGTCACCTACCATAGGAAGCCCAAGTATTATCCTACTCTTACTGAGAGTAAGTATTTATAATAAATACAATATATTGGTCTATTTACTATTGAGGAGTCTCCTGAGAAGGAAAAATTAGAGGATGTTGAAAAATAAAATGAAGGAGAAACTTAGGTAGGGTTGCTTGTGGAAGAAGAAATAGAACCAATATCATTGGTTAATTACCTAGATGATGAAGATAAAGAATATTCTTCTGAGGAAAAATAATAATTAGAGAAAGGAAAGATTGAAGAGACTCACCCAAATGATAAAGAGGTAGAGTTTAAGAAATATAAAGCCTTGAGTCTAGGAGAGAAATAGGTCCTCATAGAACAACCAAGCCAAAGGATTGTTAAGGTAGTCTCTTCTACTATTTATTTATCTATCAATGTTGAAATCCCATTTGTATATCTATATTTTTTTAGATTTCAAGGTTTTATATTTATTCCTCCTAAGGATTCATCACTTATTTCCCCTCAGTTAATAAAGATCCCAAAGAAGAGGTTCCATTTTGAAGACCAAGTAACTATGTTTATTTTTTATCCTTAGAGCCCACCCATTTCAAAAATAAAGTTATCTCAAATAGGAGTGCCCATTCCACAAGCCTCACTAGTATCCTCAACCATAATGATAATGGAGATAACCCCTATTTGGTCAGGTATATAACTAAATTCTCACCAAGAAGAGAGTCATCTATAAGGGAGAGAATTATCCACCAATGTCTCCTATTTCCCATTTAGATTAATAATTCCATAGTGCATCCATTAATTACACCTCCTCTTATGAATATTTCACCTTATTCATCTCAAATCCCAACTCAAATTGAATATATAGGGGTTCTCATAGTTCTCCAATGGGTGAAAGAGATGTAAGAAACTAGGGATGAAAGACAAAATCTAGTTATAACTAAATTGCCCATAGTATCTACCAAGTTTGATAAGATGAGTGGGATAATTTAGAGGGTGAGGAAGAGGAATGAAGTGCACCTTGGTAAAAAGTGAGAGAGATGGAGTTTGAGCGAAGATAAAATATTTTCCTCTTGTAAATAAATCAAAAAATAACCTAAGGGACCCTATAGAATATATTAAGAACTTCAATAATTTAATTGATTTCATAGGGATAGCTTTGAAGGAAATGTACCTATTGGCCATTTTTGGCCCACACACCAAATTTGCCTAAATACAATGTAGTTTCGTGAGGATCAAGTATGGATCAAGGCTTAGATAGGATTTTTGGATGAAGTAATGGACCAAAGGGATATTATAATTTTTATAGGTTTTGAAAACACTTCTATCTTGCTTAAAAGTGTATCTTGCCAATTTCTAAGGGGCAAGTCTACAGTTGAAAAGAGACCCTATGAGATGTCAAAAGAGATTGGGTTAAGTATGGAAATTTAAGGATTCCATCTGGTTCTTCATTATGTTTATCTAGGCATCTTGGGTCTAGTGGTAAAAATGTTGAGTGGGTAGTTTGTTGATGTTATATCTCACACATGTGGATGAGTCAAGGAGAATTGGTCATATGGTTTTGTTCACTTTTATGCCAAGTTTTAGGTCCTTTTCAAAAGTGAATAAAATTTTATGGAGATCCAAAGTTGGCCTCTTAGCCAAATTTTATTGTTTTTCCATACTTAGACATTTTCAAAGAAGCTCAAATAAAGCCAAGTAAGAATATTGACAAGGCCATATCTCACACATGTGGTAGTTATAGGGGGAAATGGTTAGATGGGTTTACTCATCCTGATCCCTAGTTGTTATGTGCTAAGTTTTAGGTCTTCCACCAAAGTGAATATTAAGTTATGTATGTGAAAAATTGGCTCCTCAAATAAAATTTGCTAAGTTTCCATGCTTGGCCATTTTTGAGCCAAGACATCACATAGGATCGACTAGATAATTTGAGCATTTAATATCTTCACCTAGAAAGATCTTAAGACTATTAGACTAGATGAGTTTGTTATTTTTGACCAAAATAATATCTCCTACAAATCTGGTGCCTCCATGATTATTTCATTTCAAGATATAAACCTTTAAAGTTGATCAAAATGGACTTGCAACTTAAGACATTCACGCTAACATCAAATTAAATCTTATGAAAAAATATATATATTCTTAAATTTGATGGTCCACAAGATGTCAATGACTTTATGTAGGATGCTGAATGATGGTTGGTGAGACATAAAATTTAAATACATAGCAAGATAAATCCTATCAAGATTAAATATGATGGTCACACAACCATCAATGATGGTCACATGAACATCATTTGATTGGAGTGATAATGTTAATTTTAGGGTTATGATCTAGTCATTGGTTTTTAAATATTGGGTCTTAGCAGATAAATAGTTGGCATTTTATTAAACATCTAGATGTAACAGTGAGTAGAGGTTAAAAGTTCAGTGGATCTCAAGGGCAAATATGTGCATGGCAAGTGTCAAGGATGCATTCAATGGGAAAAATATCGATGATTCATAGGTATTTATACATATTAAAATAAATGGAGTGATTTGAGTCAACATGTCAATAATCCAAGTTGGATTTTGATAACCAATCAGATTAAAGATGAGCCCAGGATTCTCAACGGAGGTTGAGAAGCTATTTTTAACCATGAACATAAATTTTTGTAGGGTCTTCCTAATACCATTAGATCTGGTTTAAACACCATGGATCAATCTCACTAATGCATTAGGATATAAATAATACAAAGGGACCACCATTGGAGATAATATTGATCTCTATTTTGATAAGTTAGAGATTATAGGGTTCATTCTTAAGACTAGTTCATCAAACTAAAAAAGGATCCATGTATAATGAATTCTTGGCTCTTATAGAAATAAAGTGGGGTCTAAAAGTTAATATATGGTCTATAGGTCATTTTTAATATATAAAACTATAGGAAAACTAATATCCTTAGATTGGTTTTCCATCAATAGGTGGGACCTATGATCTAGATATGAAAGTGGAGCAGATAGGTGACTAATATAAAGGGTTTTTGTCCTTTAGCATGGCCATAGTTTGACAAGTAGCCACCTAAAAATCATGAAGCCATGATTTGGTTAGATCCATGATCATGAGGTTTTGACCTCAAGTGAGAGATGGTGTGAAGGACTATATAAAATGTCCAATGATGGGAATTGTAGTTAGGAGCATTCAATGCATCCTCAGAACCTTTAGGCACTTTCTCACTCAACAAGCCATGCGAAGTGTCTTGATTGATCAAATAAAAAGCAAGGTTTTCATTAGTTAAAATGTAAATGTGGCAACTCAAGTTCAATCAATGACCTAGGATAAGTGTTATTTTTTTGATATCATGCTCGTACATCCTTTCTTTAAACCTCTTTTCTCCCATATATCTTGGTCTCATTCTCATTAGGGGGTTCCCAAATTTTATAATTTAGTATTTTATTTTTTGAGACAAGGATATTCATCGAGAATCTTGAGTGTTCTTGTTTGATATGGTTAAACCCTATAAAAATATTTTAAGAACTACCTTTTGAAGTAATAGGATTAACTCATTACCTATCTCTTATCTTTAATCAATGCTTAGTATGCTTTTGCATGGTAAATTTGTAAAGGAGATTCTTCCTAGTTTTTTGTCCTTCTACTTGCCTCTTTGAAGGCATTTTCAAACTAACTTGCAAGTATAGACTAGTGTTCTATTTGGAACCTCTTATCTTAAATAGTTATGCAACTAGTGAGATTGTGAGGTTGAGTAAGCCATAGTTGTCTTTTGTTGATCTAGTATGTGTTCAAGCTTATGTGAGTGTCCATTAAATTTTGGTGTATCAACTTTTTAGCTTTCTTAGGAGCCCTTAACCATCTTTTTAACCCATTTTCCCTATGAATAATTAGTTTAGAATTAGTATTAGGTGAGCATCAAAAGGAAGTTGGCCTTATCTGGAGGTTCAACCCTAACATAGGTTACCCATAGCTGGAGTTGTCCCAATATTATAGCTTAGTTGGAGAGATCCTGATGAACCCTATCCAAGGGTAAAAATTAAGTCTATAATAGCACCATAGTATCAAGGAGGAATGTATAAGGTGGAAACAAATGAAAATTACTTAGGCCCTTTAAAAATTATTTTTGATGTGCATAATGAAACTAATAAGCTATATGATATTTTGTATAGTATTTGGGCCTCTAGAGCAACTACCCAGCCTAATCAGGTAAACATCACCAATTAGTGGCACTAGATGAAATAATTGGAAAAGAGTTTAAATTTATTGATTTTGTGTTCAAGGAATAGTTATTTCAACCTTTTAAATTTAATGTCTAGTATAGATGTGATGTGGTGCTTGAATTATGTCATTGCTAAAAAAGATGATTCTCTCAATTGGCTTAATCAGATGAAGGCATTGTTGGGACTCTTTACCAAATATGAGAATGAGGCCTTGGAAATTTTAAAAGATATAAGGGTTACTCAGGTGATTACTCCTACTAGTGAGTTGGTCAATGGGATTAATTTTGAAAGCCTCCTTCTTGTAACAACAGATAGTTTTAAGGAGGTGGAGGAAACAATATACATAATTAATGAGGAGGTTCTACACTTGGTAAATTTTTATAAGAATAAAGTAACTTAGGATGAAGCCTCAGTATCTAGATTTAATATCTTAGATGAAAATTAAGGTAGGTTAATGGTTGAATCATGTAGAATTATTAAGTATTCCTTGCTCAATTTTGATATTGTAAATAAAGTATTTGAGGTAGGAGGCACATTATTAGACCAACTTAAAGAAAAAGAGAAATCTTCATCTTCAATTTTAGTTACTCAACTAACTAGAAGTGTTGATACAAAATATCAAGCCTCTCAATATTTTGGGTTTATAATAATGCAAACTCCCATAGTTCTAGCATTCAGTTCACCCATAGTCATTCTTACAACAACTTCAATTTCTTCTTTAACTCCTCTAGCTAGCAGTGACACAATATCACCATGAATTGAAATTATTATATATATGTATGTATATTTAAGGTGGAATTATAATTACTAATATATTTATTTTATATATATAATATTTTTGTTGGAGAGTATAAACTTAGACACTTCTATTGTGAATGCATCTTTTGAATGATCTTGAGCCTATGGATCTATTTTTGGACTTGTAATTTTAGGTGAATCTTGAAGAGATGAGGCTTTCCCATCCTAATCTTATAAATACATGTATCCTCTTGATCCCAAAGAGAGAAAATTTTTGGTTGTTCAGACTAATAGGAAATTTGAAAGAGTTGTGCTTGACTTTGCCTTTATGTATAAATCTTGATTCTTCTCTAATTATGTTAATTAATTTAGATGTACTATTATTCTAGTAACTTCATTCTTAGATTTGTGTATGAGTTATCCATTTTAAGTATAGTTATTCATTTTAATTTATAGTTGATTTGAATATATTTTGCATGTTAATCATAATCCTTCTTGAATATGTGTAATAGTAGTCTAACAATTGGGCAACCCTTGACTTGGCATGTCTAAGTATATTCTATTTCATTATTAGTGTGCTAAATCAACTTTGACACTTTGGATTTTTTGCATTCACATTATACACTGTGGAAATTAGAATCATACATTTTCCATTTACACATCAATAAATTTTGTTCTTCAACATTTGCATTTCAATTAATGGTCTTCTATTTTTTAGGTTTTCAAATTACACTTTGTTAAGTCTTTCAATCCTACCTAAGTTCAAGTGTTGGGTTTGAAGGGTTTTATCTTAGGATATCTATAGGCATTCTTTTCTACCATACTCTTCCCTCTTTTATTGAGTTTTTTTATGTCCTACCCACCTTAGTTAGAATCATCATCTTGCCAATCAATCCAAATAGATCTAGGTTCATTCATAACCAGTCTATTTGTGCTAAACAATCAGTATCACTCATCAATAATCAAATAATAGGTTGTTATAAAGAGAAATACCTTAAACCTCATGTGTTTAAATTATTTAATTTAATCATCCTAAAATGTTAGAGGCTAGCTCGTAAAAGGTTATGGGTGTGTGAATAAAACACACATCAATAAAATCCATACTTATAACCTTTAGTCTGCATGGAATCCTTAAACCTCATGCACTAAGTTTTTAAGGGAAGTCATCCCATCTCTATAGGTTTAACTCAAAAATCCTTAGCTCCCACACTTTAGATCTAATCCCATTGTGTTTGCAAATCAACTTTTTTATTTTAGGTGCATGATTTGAGATATAAAATAATCTCCTAGGAGATACCTTAAGGGGAATTATCATACATTTGAGAGGATGTTTAAGGTATCTCCTAGATGATACCTTTGACATGAACATGAGTGGAGTTTTCCTTCACCTTGAGGGCACTACTAGGTGATAACTTGAAGGGCAATGTAATACCTTAAAGTTATATCTTAGGATATACCTTTCAAACATGCATAAGAGTGTATTTATCTTTGAAGGTATCTCCTAGGAGATACCTTCAAGTTACCCACAAAGATATTACAAGGCCTATGAAGGCATCTCCTAGGAGATACCTTGAAGGGCATTATTGTAAATTAAAGGGGATGTTAAAGGTATCTCCCAACATTCCCATGAGTATAATTTTGCTTCACCTTAATCACTAATAGGTGATAACATAAAAGGCCTTGTAATACCTTTAAGGTATGTCCTAGGAGATACCTTTCAAACATGCACCATAGTATATTTATCTTCAAGGTATCTCTTAGGAGATACCTTCAAGTTAACCACTAAGGTATTATAAGGACCTTTAAGGCATCTCATAGGATATACCTTGAAGGTAATTATCATAAATTCAAGGGGACATTGAAGGTATCTCCTAGGATATACCTTCAGCATGCACACAAGTGGAATTTTCCTTCACCTTAAAGGCACTACTAGGTGATAGATTTAAAGGCCTTATAATACCTTTAAGGTTACCATCAAGTTATCTCTTAGTATATACCTTTATTAACATTATACATCTAGAATATATGATTAATTGATTAGACTAACCATAATGATGATGAATTTGAGTGTTTGTGACTTGAGTGTGTAGGTGAATGGTATAGGTGAGTTGCAGTCAAATGTTGAGCAAGCTCAGGGAAGTAACCTTAGGAAAAATCCATTGTATTATGGTTATTATAATTCTAAAAACATTAATTTCCACCTTATTACTATGTTGATATGTATTAGGTAGGATTACATGCATTCTTATAAATTGAGGATCAACCCTGAGATGCCTATAAAGTTAGCACCAACATTATTGTGTTATGTGATAATTTAGAGTGGTATCTCTTGCTATTATGATTTTTATAGAAGAATGTTAAAAAATATCACCCCATTACTTTATTTTTTAAGAGTATCACCATATTAATTATTGACATCCTTAAAAAAATATACAAGACTTTAAATATAATACCATATCATTTTATTTAATATTGAAAATAAGTTATTGATGAAAATAAATAGTAACAAGATAGAGATAAAATGAAAGGACAAATTGATATTTCTAGAAGATAAATCTACTCATATATTTGACTATGATAAAATCTGGAACATTATTAATCATATGTAAGGTCTGGCATCAAAAAGTGTTTCCTATTTGAAATGGATGAATGTGACTGATTGAGCTATATCAACTAATCCAATTACTGTTTCAATTAATAGGTCTAATAAAGGTACTTTGTGCATTTAACCTCATTAATTTCTAAAGGTAAATTTTGATTCAATTAACATAATATGATGATTAATTTATACATCTTGGTAAACATGGTGAACATGCCTTCAAATTAGCTAGTTAGTTGGATTATGGACATGCCAAAATAAACTTTAAACAACTCTAACCTTAACAACATTAAAAATGAAAAAATCATGGTTCTAGTTTACTATATACTACTTTACCAACCCAAAACATCTATTTAGAAATAGATAATTTCATTGCAATAAAATCATAGATCAAATTGATACATAAATTACCAAATTATAGTTTTTAAAGTAAGCCATGGTTATCAGATGGCTAAGGTAACAGATGATGCATTGAGTTAGGCAATATTTTTGTGTTGGGATAAGATAGGTATTCAAAAATCAAGGGATTTCACTTGGTTAGTTGTATCCTCACTCAATATCTATTAGCTAAAATTGGTTTTATGGCCCTTTTCATTGTATTCTTTAAAAATCTAAGGAAGAAACTACCAATCACCTGCTTTATTATTTCCCATTTGCTTCTTGGTGCTGGGCATGGATGTGTTATAAGCTTGAATGTTATTAGGCTTTGACCTCCTCATTATTTAATGCATTTTCCTCTTGGATAATTAGGGATTGTAAAAATTCACTTTTAGGAATTTAGAGAGTCAGTCTAGCTATTTTGGTGTGGATAATTTGAAAGGAGAGAAATCAAATTATTTTTGAAGGTAAGGAGATATCTCTTGTTTCAATTTTAAAATATCTAGATTTTTCTATCTCGAAGGTCATTTCTTCTCAAATTAAATGTATAAATTTTTATCTTTCATCATGGGATATGATAACGTGTGCTAAATGGAGGCTCATTGTTTATCCACCTATTAATGGGTTAATAGTAAATTCAATTAAAATTAGAAGAAAGGATAAAACTTCTTGGATCCCCCCTCATTTGAGGTGGTTTAAAATTAATTTTGTTGGAACATCAAGATGTAATTTAGGTGCTTATAGAGTAAGTTGTATAATAAGGGATTGTAGTGGCTCTCTCATTAGAGATATCTCTAGGAAGCTCTCAAATGGCATGAATAATGAAGTTGAAGCATAAGTTATTGTAGTAGGGCTTGAGTTGGTGATGCAGTACAAAATTGAGAAGCTTATGATTGAAGGAGATTCTCAAATCTTGATTTCCACTTTAAAAAAAGTTAGTAACCTCTTATAAATTGGAAAACACTTTTTTTAAAGCTTGAAAAATCCTAGATAGCCTTTTGTTTTAGGATTGTAAAGATTGATTTGGGAAAGCTAATTATTTTGTAGAATTCTTAGTAAATTTTGGTATAGATCAAAGGGATGAAATTAAAATGGATAATCAATGTTCATCATGGGATTATTTTGATAGGATCTCATCCATAAACTTTGGTCATTCATCTTCATCATTATTTTTAATACAATCATCACTTATGGCATTAATTAGTTTTAAATCTATCATGTTGGCTTGTGGGAAGGAGAATTATAAAATCATGGCCTTGCTCATGTGTATTGAGTTGGTAGTTAGCCATAGTTAATAAAGAGGTTCATGGTGTTATCTTGAAATAGCTCCAAACATGCATTCTAATCTTAGCTAGTTTGGTGTGAGTGTTTTTTAGGTCCTAGCTAGTGATTAATTAGGATGAATCATAATGTTTCTCCAGCACTAGGGGTCCTAGTGGTTACATATGGTAGTTCAATTAAATATATGGCCTTCAAAGGGTGTATTTCTAGGATAAGGATAAAGAATATCTTTTGGGCCCTGATGGAGGAGATAGTATAGGTTATTATAGGTATATTGGGGGAAGATTATCTACTTAAGAGCCCCTTCAATAGGGTAAATTTGGTGGTGGTATTAATTTTTACTAATAACATTATGGTTTTGTAGCTTGATAAGGTATTGGTAGTTAAAATGGTTGATTTATTTATGTCTTTGGACCATTATCAGGGCTTATTGGAGGATATCAACATGGTGGACTCTAGTCCCTTTCCTAATTTGTCACTTTCTAGTTTAGTTGGATTTGGGTTGGTGTCATTATTATCATTTAGAGATATTTAATCAAGGTTTGTTTCTTGTTGACAATTTTTCCCCACATGAAGGTTTATTGTAATAGAACAGTTTAAAAGAGGATAAATAGAAAATTTTGGGATTTCACAAGCAAAGGGTAGAAAGGAACAATTTCCTTCAAACTTTTTATCTAAAGGAATTATCCAAAAGCAAACAAGAAGAGTCTATTTTCAAATACTAAAGGTCTATTTCACTCTTTAAATGCTAGTTTTGAGGTAATCCAAAGGGTACCTACTTTTTAACAAGGGGCATTTTCAAAAAATGAAAGGACCATTCATAGAAACCTAAAGGGTATGTGCCCTTCAGGAAGGTTCATTGAGGAATCCCAAAGGGAATTTTTAAAATAAGAGTCCACTTGGAAATTTTTGAGGGGCAGTTGAAAGAAGATGAAGGGTCATTTTCACAAATCTGAGTGGAAACACAAAAGTTTCTAGAGAATTCTCATAGATTTTTTGTTTGCAAGAAAATGGAAAAGGACATTACAAAAGTTTGAAGGATTTTCTATAGATAATTTGTCTGAAGGATTTCCTTTGGAGGGTTTCCCAAGCATGAAAAGGTCCTTTACATGAAATCTTGAAAGGTATGTACCCTTTGGGAAGGTATTTTAAAGAAATAATGAAGGGTATATGCCCTCTAGGAAGGTTCCAAATAGAAAATCTGAGGGACCATTTTGAAAATCCCAAAGGGCACTTTCCCCTTTGAGAAAGTCAATTTCAAAAAAATTGAGGGGCATTCAAAGATTTTCGAAGGGTTATTTGCAACAATAGGGGACATTTACAAGATTCTTGAAGGGTATGTGCCCTTCAAGAAAGTTCTTTATGAGAAAGATGAAGGGTAAGTGTATTATTTTCAAGATCTGAAGGACTATTTTTGGGAGGCTAAAGGACATTAAAAAATATATCGAAGGGTATGTGCCCTACGAGAAAGTTTAATTTCAAAAAATATCCGAGGGACATTTCCTTTGGACTTTTTGTCAAAAGGAATGTCTAAGAGGAAGATCCAAAGGAAGGGCTCGAACAATGAAGGAAAGACAATTCCCATAAACAATTTGTCCCTGGGATTGTCCAAAGGAATTCCTTCAAGAAAGAAAAACCAAAGACCAAGTCAAGCCAAAAATAATAAACTTGTGGATTTCATGCAAAGGGAAAAAGGGAAGGCTCATGGAAAAGATAAATATAGATAGTGGACATGCACAAAGATGAATAAACAAGAAATTACATGCATGCACTCTCATTTATCTCAAGCTTACAACATTCTAGTAGTTCAAGTGTAATTCTAAATTTGATTTTGGCATTGATTTCATGAAAAAAGAGGCCTTTCAAATGTTCTAGAACCTTAGGTGGAGTTCCATATTTAGAGGTGGGCATATATTTCATGCATGTTGGAAGAACAGTCCAAGATGAGCCCACCATCTATTTTAAGTGCCAAAGTATTTTTCATGTAAGACAAAGACAAGAAAAGACAAATTTAAAAGGTTTTGTTATCTTGGCATAACAAAAGTTTAACTTTTTAAATGTAAAATTTGATCTTCCTCTTCTATTTTGAATGCCACCTCTTGGCTGAAGTAATCTTTTCTATATAAGTCAGCTTTTCAACCTTGATTTCCATCATTCTTTTGGAAAGACAAAATTATTCCAAAGACTAAGTTGTAACCTTTTCCAAATTGATAGAAGGATTGTTATTTTCAATTTTAATCAAGCTAGTATAGTGTATCTTGTCATTGATTTGCATGAGTGATAGAGTTTTCTTCCTTGCCAAGTCTTGATTCTTACGTAGTTGCTAACTCATCAATTTATGCAAGTCATGCTCTGTGTTTAAGTGTATTTTGGCTAGAATTTTATTAGATGCAAGTGACTGATTAGTGCCTTCAATTAAGCCTACTCTTTCATTTCCCTTAGGTTTTATTTACTAGATCAAACCTTTTTCATGAAATACTTATGCATATTGATCAATTGGAGTTGAAAGTTTAGCCTTCTAATCTAAATCAGTGTTTTGGAAGCTCTAATTGAGTGGATCAACTAATCATCCTGATGTATCACCATCATTAGGTAGGATTTTTTTTCAAGTTTCATTTTCTCTTTTCCCAAGTAGTTCATAGCATAGAGTAGCAAGGTCCTAATTGATACACCAAAGGGACCTAGCCCTTAGATCTAGAGACTCAATCCACTGATTAGGTCACCCATAACCTAAGACTATTTCCATGTTTTAGTAGATTGTGAAGGCTTAAAACTACCTTCACAAGGGTGTAGGTCTGATTGACAATAGTTTTTGGCATGCCTAGTGGGAACACAAAGAAATTCTTTGCATATCTAAAGAAATTTTGTAGTAGAAAAAGATATCATCTTGTTGTAGAGCTCATAGCATCATTCAGGTAGATCTTTCATGCCAAAGTTTATCATAAGGTCAGAAACTAAAGGTACTCCTTTTGAATTTTTATCATATAAGAGACAAAGGTTTAAGATGGTAAAACCATATCCTTAAAAGCAATATTTGCCTCCTTGTCAGCCTATTGTTCTAAGCACTACAATCCCCACTAGCCAAATGGCCATCAAAAATCAAGTGTTTGTTCCATTCTATAAAGGTAACCCATTGAATTTAACCTAGTTTTATGATATTCCAATGTCTACCCTCAAGATCATCCTATTCTTCTCATGAAAAAATCAAACAACCCCTATTGAGTATATCCAAGATGTTGTTAATCTCTGTTTAGTCTATAATATTATTGAAAATAATGTTTTTATTAGATTAATAGATACCTCCTTCAAAGTGAAAGCATTTTAATGGTATATAAAATTTCCACTTAATTCCATTGCCACCTAGGATGAATTGGGTGTAGCATTGGTCAAGCAATTTAAGGACAAATATGATCATCTCTCTTTGGTAGAATAATTGACCACCATAACAAGGGATCCTAATGAGTTCATGTCTAATTTTAACCTCAAATTCCAAAAATCATGGACTAAGATACATATGTTGATTAGGCCATCCTCTCAATATGCATTTTTATACTATTTGAAAGCTCTTAATTCTGACATTAGTGTGATGATACAGTCAATGGGTGCTACTACTTTATTGAATAATTATGAGGTTATAATAAGGGTATAAAATGGTTTGATACAAGATGGTAATCTTTCTTCAAGACCTCCAATGCATATATTTCCAAAAATAAGTTTTATACCAGCCCCTCAAGTTCCTCAAATTCCATCCTTGGCTCCTATTCCAGCACCTCAGGTTCAAATTACAGCCCCTACTAGTCAATCTAGTGAGATAGGAGAGTTAACAAGTTTTATATAGTCCTTTAGGAATGAAATATTATAGCTCAAAAGGTAGTAATTTTATTCAAATAGGCCTTATCAACAAAATAATCATAACTCCTATCAGTCCTTTAAAGATCAAAGGCCTCCTTATTAGGGTTTCAAAGAGAATAGACCACCATATCAAGCACAAGGAGTCATAACTCTGGCTAAGGCAGATGATGCCCTTGATCCTAATGATCCTTCCACTTTGAAATCCATTTTTATAACCCCAACTCAAAATAACTTGGTCCAAGATTCAGGTTGGCAGCCCTCAAATCTCAATGATACTCAAAACCAAGCCTTAGTCTCATAGAACATCACCATGCCACAAATGACACAAGAAGAGTTTTATTTTCAAGGAGGTTAGTATCAAGATATAGGTTTGGAATCATAAGGAGAGACTCATCAATTTCAAGGGTATCTCAATGTCATTAATGTAATTTAGCAAGTAGATGATCATGTTGCTTTTACTCAAGTTGTTGAAACTAACAATTCAAGTGGTCAAGTTGTAGCTTTAACTAGAGCTAAAAGAAGAGCCATTGAAGAGGCCAAAGAGATAATAAATGCTTCATGTACTCCTCATGTTTTTTTTAAATTATAAAATAATATCTTATTTCCCCTACAACTCAAAAAAATTAGAATACAAAGGTTAGTAGAGTCCATCAACTACCTCTAATTCAAGAATAGCTAGTGTTACAAAAAGTACAGCCAAAGGTTAGTTCATTTCATTTCAGTATAGTGGATCAAATGAAAAAATATAATATCAAAATTAGCATGTGTGATTATATTTAAATTATATGACAAAAGGATAATCTTATTCAAGAGCTTTCAACTCTCAAATTGTCCCCAAAACTGATTGAGAAAGAAGGTGTTGTCTTGACTAATTTAGATCAACCAACTAAGAAAAAGGTACAAAAAGTAGATAAAATGGAAAAGGTGAAAAAATAGAGGTAAAATCAAATAAAAATCCTCTTTTCTACCTTTATTTGATAGTAGGTGATACTTTGGTTCATAACTGTATGGTGGATAATGGAGCTAGTAGTACAGTCATGCCTAAATAGATTGCAGACAAGCTTGGACTTGTTTATGAGACAAACACTAAAGGAGTGTTTCAATTGGATGGGTCACCAAAAAAGATGGTAGGTATCATCAAGGATTTTAAATTGACATTACATGCATGTCCTAATGTTATTATTCAGTAGGTTGTTGTTGTGGTAGATTAGTCTCCCTACTTTGTTATGTGCCTTTTGAGGGATTTCACCTCAAAGATTGGGGGATATTTATCAGTTGATTAGACATATTTATTTTTTATAACTAGGTATGATTCCAAGGTAAAAATTTATTCTGATCCTATTACACATTTTCATATGGAGCCTTATATGTTAAGTGTTGTGAATACTACCTATATCATTTCAGATGATGTGCTATAAATTAGTGATATAGAAAAGGAATCACCTTTGGATCGAGTTCCAAATTTGTTTTTTGATGAGTGAGATTCCACCTTTCATGAACATGATCTGTATAATATGATTGAAGAATAAGGACTTGGTGTGTATTGCCTTCATGATAAAGATGCACCAATTCTAGCCATGGTCAAAGAAGATGAGTCTAATGATAGTTTATGGTAATTGTACTTTGATGGATCAAGAAATAAACATGGAACCAAAGCTAGAATGATGTTGGTTTATCCAAAAAAACAAAGGTATTTCTTCTTTATTAAATTTAAATCTAGTTATTCAAATAATGTTGTTGAATATACATCACTATTTCATAGTTTGTAGTGGACTAGGAATATGAAAGCCAATTCTTTACAAGTGTTTGGAGATAGTGAGCTTGTAGTCCACCAAGTAAGAGGTTTGAATGTGTGAAAAAAATATTTTATTAAATCTTAAAATCATATAATTTGAGATGTACTTGAGTATTTTTAGGCTTTTAACATTTAGGCAATACCAAGAGATAAGAATAAACATGTCGATAGGTTGGCTATTTTTGGGGCACAATTTAATATCCCAGCTGATGTAAAAAGTGAAAAAAAATTAGTCACATATAAAGGTGGTTGTAAGGCCTTATGTTTTAGATAATCATAAGAATTAGTAGGTATTCGAAGATGACAATCAAATTGTGATATTATTGCAAGAAGAGGCTAAGTTTTCTTCAAGAAACCAATTAAAACACTTGCAAGAATATGGTGATCAGATTATGCAAATAAAAATGAATAAGTTTCCCAAAGGATTGGTCACTCTTGAGAATATTTGTAGTGTAGATGATGAGCTAAGGAAAGAGAAGTCATCCTTTTCAACAAAGGAAGAACACTATGCCAATGTAGAGCTTGTAGCTAGTAAGATTTTGAAATTGAGTAAGGTATGCACTCCTTCCCAAAAGGAAGCTTTCATTGAGTTATGGACACATTTTGATGATATATTTTCATGGTAGTTTAGTGATCTTAAAGGTTTTGATCTAGGTTTGGCTCAACACACCATTAGTTAGAGGAGGAAACTAAACCAGTGAGATAAAAATAAAGGCCAGTCAATCCAAATCTTGAGCCTTTAATGAGAGATGAGCTTCATAAGCTCATAGAATCATCTATTATATTTCCAATCAAGCACTCAACTTGGGTGTAAAATATTGTTTTGGTAAGAAAGAATAATGGTGAGATTCATTTGTGTGTTGACTTTCATGATTTGAATAGGTCTTCACTTAAAGATCACTATCCATTGCCATCAATAGAACAAACGTTATAGCTTATTACAATTTCAGAAAGGTTTTCTTTGTTGGATGGATATAGTGTCTATAATTATATTTTGGTCAAATAAGAGGACCAATTTAACATAGCCTTCAAAACCAAGTGGGGAAAATTTACATATAGAAAGATGCCATTCAATTTGTCTAATGCTGGAACAACTTTTTAAAGAGCCATGGATATGTCATTCCAAGGCCTTCTTAATAGGTTTGTACTTATTTATTTGGATTATATAATAATGTTTTTAAATAATGCAAAAGATCACATGGTTCATCTCAAGCAAGTGTTCAATAGGTGTAGGCAATTTGGGGTATCTCTAAATCCCAAAAAGTGTGTCTTCTCAGTTCATGAAGGTAAGATTATTGGACATGTTGTTTCAAAGCATGGTTTAAGCATAGATGATGAAAGGATTCAATCCATTCTTGCACTCTTCTTGCCTAAGCACAAAAAGGCTTTAGAAAGTTTCTTTGGGAAAATTAATTTTAAAAAGAGATATATTTCAGATTTTGCCATTTTAGCCAAGCCACTTATAGCCATGCTAAAGAAAAATTAAAAAATATAGCTAGTCCAAAAAAAGAATAAAATGTTTTTAGGATATTAAGAAGGCCATATCTAGTGCTCTTACGCTTCTAAATCTAGATTTCATGAAATATTTCATTTTTTACACTTATGCTAACATGGATACCATTTCAAGCATTCTTATGTAGTAGAATAATGAGACCTTGGAGCATCCAATATATTTCTATAGTCAATGATTGAAGGAGTATGAAACAAGGTATTATTTTTTTGAAAAACATGTACTTTCAATCATAAGATCTCTTAATATGTTTAGGCACTTATTATCTAATAATAAAATACATCTAATGGTTGCCCATCCGAGCATCAAAGAGTTTCTCTTGAACAAAGATATAAATGAGAAGAGATCTAGTTGGATAACCAAATTAATCGAATATGACGTGGAAATTAAGGTCGCAAAGTTGGTTAGAGGCAAAATATTGTGTGAGCATCTAGCTCAAGACTTGCAAGAGGCTAATGAGCTTATTTTGGTGTCACATGATGAAGAGGTTGAAATTGTTCATACCTCACCTTCCAGATACTTTCATGACTTAGTAAGCTATCTCCAACATGGTGTTAACCCATCCCATATAATTTATTCAAAGAGATGATATTTTAGATTGGAATCAATTCCATTTTTACTTGTTGATGGTGTTTTGTTCAAGAAAGATATCAATGGAATGTTGCTAAGATGTGTAGAACCAAACCAAACTCAAAGATTTCTTGAAGAATTCCATGATGGACATGGTGGTGGACACTTTTTTGCAATAAATATGGAACTTAAGATCATGAGAAGTGGGTATTATTGGCCTATTATATTTGGTGATTGTCATGCATGGGTTAGAAAGTGCAAATAATGTGATATGTTTGTAAGAAAAGTCAATCTTGCAACCTTACCTCTTCAACCAATTGTGGTGGATCAGCCCTTTATCCAATGGGGATTGGACTTTATTGGCCTCATTAATCCTTCTTCAATTTTAGGGAATAAATGGATTATCACTACTATAGATTACTTCACACATTGGATAGAAGCAATGGCATTAAAAGAAGCAAATGAAACTAATGTTCTTGATTTCTATGGAGGTTTGCTTACTAGGTTTGGAGTTCCTTAAACTATTATTTTTGATAATACAATGGTTTTTGTGGGATCTAGGTTCAGCCAATGGGTTGTTCAACACAGAGTTTATCTCATCACATCATTGAACTATTATCAACAAGGCAATGGCCTTGTTAAATCTACAAAAAAGAACCTTTTGAGGATCATAAGAAGGACTATTGAAGACAATCAGAAGTCATGGCATCTCAATTTGAAATCAGCTCTATGGGCTGATAGGATCACCTATAAGAAGTCAATAGCCAACTCTCCATATAAGCTAGTATATGGTAATGAAGAAATGTTACCTATTTCTCCTAAATTTCTAGCTTTAGAAATAATGCATCAGCTAGAGTTGTTTGAGAATAAGCCTATGGAGATTAGGTATGCTAAATTTATGGAGCTAGAAGAGACAAGAAATCAATCCATGCTAGCCATGGAAATTCATCAAGTATAGGTGAAGATAATGTTTAACAAAGGAGCTTCTTCATGAATTTTCAAGGAAGGAGATTTGGTCCTCAAGTGGGATGAGGATAGAGATAAACCAGGAAGGCACATTGAGTTTGATTCTCTTTGGAGTGGCCCATACATAATTTCCAACTAAAAATTCCACAATGCTTTCCAACTTGCAAAGTTGGATGGTCAGGAGTTTCCAATCCTAGTCAATGGGATACTCTAAAACATTGTTATTGAAGAGCAAAGCTCTTTATACATAGTTGTTTTTGCTTTCTTCTAAGTGTTGTTTATACACAGTAGTTTCATTCTTTTTTTTTTTTTGAATAAGTGATTGTGTACACATTTTATTCTTAGTTAGGTTTTCTTATTTATGTCTGTTTCCCTTAATTTTGAAGGATGAAGGTTATTTGTAGCCATGGACCATATTTACCATTGTTTTTTGAGTTCAATATCAGATTTATGGTTTGAGTTCTCAAGCATAGTAGCATGCTTCCCAATCAATTCATCATAATGTTGACAATTTTTCCCCATAATAAGGTTTATTGTAATAGAGTAATTCAAAAGAGGGCAAATAGAAAATTTTGGGATTTCACAAATAGAGGGTAGAAAGGAAAATTTTCCTTTAAACTTTTTTTCTAAAGGAATTGTCCAAAAGCAAAGAAGAGGAGTCTATTTTTAAAGTCTAAAGGTCTATTTCACTCTTTAAAGGGCAGTTTTGAGATAATCTGAAGGGTGCCTACTTTTTGGAAAGGGGTGTTTTCAAAAAAGTAAAGGACCATTCATAAAAACACAAAGGGTATGTGCCCTTTGGGAAGGTTCATTGAGAAATCCTGAAGGGCACTTTTATAAGATGAGTCCAGTTGGAAATTTTTGAGGGGCACTTGGAAGAATGCGAAGGGTCCTTTTTACAAAGATGAGTGGACGCACAAAAGTTCTGAGAGAATTCTCATGGACTTTTTATCTGTGAGAAAATGGAAAAGGAATTTTAAAAAGTTTGAAGGATTTCCTTCAGACAATTTGTCCAAATGATTTCCTTCGAAGGTTTTCCAAGCATGAAGAGGTCCCTTACATGAAATCCCAAAGGGTGTGTGCCCTTTGGGAAGGTCTTTTACAAAAATCTTGAAGGGTATCTTCCTTTCAGGAAGGTTCCAAATAAAAAATCTAATGAACCATTTTGAAAATCCCAAAGGGCACTTTCCCCTTCAAGAAAGTCAATTTTAAAAAATCCAAGGGGCAACCACATATTTATGAAGGGTCATATGGAGCATCAGGGGTCCTTTACAAGATTCCCAAAGGGTATGTGCCCTTTGAGAAAGTAATTTACAAGAAATTTGAAGGGCAAGTGTGCTATTTTTGAGAGCTAAAGGACTATTTTTGAGAGGCTGAAGGACATTACAAAAAATCCTAAAGGGTATGTGCCCTTCAAGAAATTTCAATTTCAAAAAAAATTCGAGGGACATTTCCTTTAGATTTTTTATCTAAGGGAATGTCCAAGAGAAATATCCAAAGGAAGGGCTCGAGCAATGAAGGAAAGACAATTCCCACAAATAATTTGTCTTTGGGATTGTCTGAAAGAATTTCTTTGGGAAAGAAAATCCAAAGACCAAGTCAAGCCTAGAAGAATAAACCTGTGGATTTCATGTAAAGGGAAAATAAAGGAAAGGTTTATGGAAAATACAAATACAGATAATGGACATGCACAGAGATGAATAAATAAGAAATTCCATGCATGCACTCTTGTTTGTCTCAAGCTTGTAACATTCCAATAGTTTAAGCTTAATTCTAAATTTGATTTTATCATTAATTTCATGCAAAAATAGGCCTTTCAAATGTTCTATCACCTTAGGTGGAGTTCCATATTTGGATGTGGGTATAGATTTCATGCATGTTAGAATAACAGTCCAAAATGAGCCCACCATCTATTTTCATTACCAAAGGATTTTTCATGTAAGACAAAGACAAGAAAAGACAAATTTAGAAGGCTTTGTTATCTTGGCATAACAAAAGTTAGACTTTTTTAATGTAAAATTTGATCTTCCTCTTTTATTTTCAATGCCACCTCTTGGTTGAAGTATTATTTTCTATATAACTCAGCTTTTTAGCATTTATTTCGATCCCTCTTTTGGCAAGACAAAATTCTACCAAAGATTGAGTTGTAACCTTTTTCATATTAATAAGACTATTATTTTCAATTTTTAGCAAGCTGGTACAGTGTATCTTGTTATTGATTTGCATAAGTGATATATTTTTCTTCCTTACCAAGTCTTGATTCTTACATAGTTGCTAGCTGGTCAATTTATGCAGGTCATGCTCTATGTTTAAGTGTCTTTTGGCTAGAATTTTAGTGGATGCAATTGACTGATTAGTGCCTTCAATCAAGCTTACTCTTTCATTTCCCTTAGGTTTTAGTTACTAGATCAAACCTTTTCATGAAATACTTATGCATATTGGTCAATTGGAGTTGAAATTTTAGACTTATTGTCTAAATTAGTGTTTTAGAAACTCTAATTGAGTGCATCATCTAATCATCTAGGTGTATCACCGCCATTAGGTATAATTTTCTTTCAAGTTTAATTTTCTTTTTTCCTAGGAAGTTCATGGCATAGAGTATCAAGGTCCTAATTGATACACCAAATGGAGCTAGCCCTTAGATCTAGAGACTCAATCCACTGATTAGGTCACCCACAACCTAAGATTGTTTCCATGTTTCAGTAGACTGTGAAGGCTTAAAACTACCTTCACAAGGGTGTAGGTCTGATTGACAACATTTTTATCATAGTGTTCATGGCATAAATTTAGAATAAGGTTTTTGATTTTGTCTCTTTGGAAGGGTATTTTATGTGTTTCCCTCCCATGGCTCTAATCAAGATCCCAATTCATGAGCTAGAGTTATGTAAGGGTGTCAAGCATATTAGGGAGATAATGGATGTTGTTAAGATTTTAGCTAAGCTAGTGGTTCGAGGCAAGGGTGTATCATGTCTTTGAATGGTTAGGGATACTTGATAGGTGGTGAACTCAATGATGTAGGCGAGTCTAGATAGCAATCAAGTTACAATATTTGTTTGTTGCATAAAACTCAGGCACTGTGGGGTAGTGGATGGGGGTTTGTCTAGTGAGGACTCTTCAAAGTGTGGTGATTCCCATGTTTATAGTGGTGATAGAGTATGATAATGAAGGAAATATTTAAATCTTATGGGTTTCTAGGTTTTGGTATCTAGTGACTGCCTTTTTGGTTTATTTATTTTCTTCAACAATATAACTCATGGCCTTGTTGTCCCTTTTGGTATCTATTTTTTTTGTACTAAGTTATTTTGTGGTTCACCACCTTATTAGATTTTCCTCATTTCTAACGATAATGTTGGATAAGTATTTTATAAATATCTGAGTTGAACATTTCTTTTTGTACACTTTCTAAATATATTCTCTGGGTAGGGGACTCGTTAAACCATGTTAATTATCTAAAAAATATAAGACTTCACTCATAGGTATTAGTTGGTGAGGCCTCTTTTGGTTGGTTAGGGTGATTATCTATAATTTTTAGATCTAAAACTATTCAATATATTAGTTATAAAGATTATTTGATTACAGTTATTAAAAAATGTCAGCTTTACCCTAACATTCACCATTTGAGTCCCTATTGTTTCTCCACACATAAGGAAATAAATACTAATCAATACCAATAAGTGATAAAAAAAATCCTAATCTCTTCCATTTCATTATCTCAAACCATTTCATAACAATAATCCAAGTCTATCCAAATCTCAATAATTTCATAACATAAAGCGGTAAATGATGAATAAAAGGGCCATGTCAAGACAAACAAATCACACATTTCAAATATTGTAAAAAATACATTAAATAGATTAAATACCTAAAAATAAGGATCTAAAAATGATAGTATAAAATGGGGTCAACACTTCCACAACTACCACCATAGTACAACTAATAGTCTGTAAAATAATGTTTGTTGGCTTTGTAATGGGGGAGAAAATAACTACAAGAGAAAATAATGGAAAAATAAAATATTTAAACTTAACCATAATTTATAGATGCATGGGAATTTTTAGTATAATATATTTAAATTTATATTATATAATATATAATATTAAGTATAATATATTTAAATTTATATTAAAATTATATATAATGTTATAATATTATATTACATTATTTAACATATATTCCCCACACCTGTTATAGAGGTTGATATGATTAAACCTCTTCCATGGGGATATGATGAGAATGCATATTATGATTTATAACATGAGCATAGGCATTCCACTAATAGATGCAAAATCATATAAGTTCAAATATAGAAATAGAAGTTGTGATTTGTAACCAATAGGAATGATTTAAAAATAATAGTATCTTGCATAATAAGTGGAGTTTCATCCACATATTTTGGAGATGTAACATTAATAATATCTTTAAGAGAAATAAGTGGTGGTGGTATACTTAATAATGCATCATCACTAGGCATATTACACACACATGGAATAGATGGTGTCTTTGTAACATATATGTCCACTTCAAATTTATATCTAATTTCTAAACCTAAAGTTCTTCTTGGTCACATTTAATTTTTTAGCACCATTATAGCAAAATCAATTTATCCATTACAAATACCAATACAAACCTTGATCAACCATAGTTGATCTCCTTATCCAATGAATACAAAATCCCCTTAATTGAAACCAAGGGAGTTGCATTCTGATGTAGATATTGTGCTAAGAGGGAATATCTTTACATGAATAATGAAAGCCATCGTAGACTAAAACATTGCATGGTAATTCAGAACTTGATAGGTTTATGCCCACGATTAATTTATATGAACTATATATGTTAATATAGTTTATAAATCAATATTATATATTTTAGTATAATATATTTAAATTTTTAGTTTATAATATATAATATTATAATAATATATTATATTATTTAATATGTATTCCCCAAACCTATTATATAGGTTGATATGAGTAAACCTCTTCCATGGGGATATGATGAGAATGTATATTATGATTTTCAGCATGGCCATAGGAATTCCACTAACAAATGCAAAATTATAGAAGTTCAAATATATAATAGAAGTTTTAAATTTGAAACCAATGGTAATGATTTAGAAATAATAGGCTCTTGCATAATAAGTGGAGTTTCGTCCACATATTTTGGAGATGTAACATCAATAGTATCTTTAGTAGAAATAAGTAGTGGTGGTATACTTGAGAATGCATCATCACAGATCATAGTAGGCATACATGGAATAGATGGTGTCTTTGAAATATATATGTCCACTTTAAATTTATAAACAATAAATTATTTTTGGTCACTTAGAATTTTTTTAGTGCCATTATAACAAAATTACTTTATCCATTGCAATCATCAAGATAAACCATGATTAGCCATAGTTGAGATCTCTATCCAGAGAATACAGAATCTCCCCTTGATTAAAATAATTACCATTTTGACATAGATATTATGATAAGAGGATATATCTTTACGTGAAGAATGCAAACCATCATAGACTAAATCATTGTATGGTGATTTAGATCCTGATAGGTTTGCACCCACAATTACTTTATATGAACTATATATGTTAATATAGTTTATAAATTAGTATTATATATTATATATTTAAGTCTAATGCATTTAATTTTATAATTTATAATATATAATAATATATTGCATTATTTAATATGTATTCCATATGCCTATTATAGAGGTTGATATGAGTAAACCTCTTCCACAACGATATGATGAGAATGCATATTGTGATTTGAAACATGGGTATAGGCATTACACTAATAGATACAAAATTATAGAAGTTTAAATATAAAAATAGAAGTTGTTATTTGGAACTAACAATAATGATTTATAAATAATAGGCTCTTTCATATTAAGTGAAGTTTCATCCACATATTTTGGAGAAGTAACATTAATAGTATATTTAATAAAAACAAGTGGTGGTGGTATACTTGAGAATGCATCATCACTAGGCATAGTAGGCATACATGGAATATATGGTGTCTTTGAAACATATGTGTCCACTTCAAATTTTTATCTAATTTCTAAACCTTAAATTCCTCTTGGTTTCTTCTAATTTTTATAGTGCCATTGTAACAAAATCAATTTCTCCATTGAAATCACCAAGATAAACCTTGATCAACCACAAGTAAGATCCTTATTCAATGAATACATAAGCCTCCTAATTGAAACTAAAGGAGTTATAGTTTTGATGTAGTGATTATGATAAGAGGCTATATCTTTACATGAAGAATGCAAGCCATTATAGACTAAAGCATTGCATGGTAATTCAGATCCTGATAAGTTTATACCCACAATTACTTTATATGAACTATATATGTTAATATAGTTTATAAATCAATATTATATATTATATGTTTTAGTATAATATATTTGAAGTTATAATATATAATATTATAATATTATATTACATTATTTAATATATATTCCCCAAACCTATTATAGAGGTTGATATGCGTAAACCTCTTCATAGGGATATGATGAGAATTTATATTGTGATTTACATGGCAATAGGCTTCCACTAATAGATGTAAAATTTAAAAAGTTCAAATATAAAAATACAAGTTCAAACTTTGGAACTGATGGTAATGATTTATAAATAATAGGCTCTTGAATAATAAGTGGAGTTTCATCCACATATTTTGGAAATGTAACATTAATAGTATCTTGAGTAGAAACAAGTGGTTATGGTATACTTGTGAGTGCATCATCACTACACATAGTAGGCATACATGGAATATATGATGTCTTTGTAACATATATATCCACATCAAATTTATATCTAATTTATAAAACCAAAATTCCTCTTGATTGCTTATAATATTTTTTTGTGATGGTGTAATCACCAAGACAAATCCTGATCAACCAAAATTTAGATCCTTATCCAATGAATGCATAAGTCCCTTAATCAAAACAAAGAGAGTTTCAATTTCAATGTAGAGATTGTGTTAAGAGGTTATAACTTTACACAAATAATGTAAGCCGCTATAAACTAAAGAATTGCATAGTGATTAAGATCCTGATAAGTTTGTGCCCATAATTACTTTATATGAATTATATATGTTAATACAATTTATAAATCAATATTATATATTATATATTTCAGTATAATATATTTAAATTTATAATATATAATATTATATTACATTATTTAATATATATTCCCCACACCTATTAAATAGGTTGATATGAGTAAACCTCTTCCACGGGGATATAATGAGAATGCATATTGTGACTTGAAACATGGCCATAGGCATTCCACTAATAGATGCAAAATTATAGAAGTTCAAAAATGGAAATAAAAGTTAAAAATTTGGAACTAACAATAATGACTTATAAATAATAGGCTATTCCATAATACATGGAGTTTCATCCACATATTTTGGAGATGTAAAATTAATAGTATCTTTAAGAGAAAAAAGTTGTGTTGGTATAGTTGAGAATGCATCATAACTATGTATATTAGGCATACTTGGAATATATGGTGTCTTTGTAACATATATGTCCACTTCAAATTTATATCCAATATCTAAACCCAAAATTCCTCTTAGTCGCTTCTATTTTTTTAGTGCCATTATAACAAAAGCAATTTCTCTATTACAATCACCAAGACAAACCTTGATCATCCATAGTTGAGCTCCTTTTCTAGTGAATACAGATGCCCCTTGATCAAAGCCTAAGAACTTACAATTTTGATGTAGAGATTATGAGGCTATCTCTTTATACGAAGAATGCAAGCCATCATAGACTAAAGCATTGCATGGTGATTCAGATATCAATAGGTTTGTGCCCATAATTACTTTAGATGAAATTATTTTGACATCGTCATGGGTTTGGATTAATTAGGTTTAATTTTCTATTTACATTATTTTTCTTTACATAATCCCTGTTACCAATACATACATGCATGATACATACATATGTATGTGTGTGTAATAATAGTTACTATATAAATATTGTATAATATGATAATATTTTTATATATTAAACATTAATTATATAATATATATGTTAAATTATATAGTTTATAAATAAATATTATATATTTAAGTATAATATATTTAAATATAATAATATTATATAATATATAATATTATTGTATTAAATTAGATTATTTAATATATATTTTTAGTATATAGTATAAATAGATATTATATATTTTAGTATAAAATATATAGATATCATTTGATATTAAATGTATCACTTGCCTTTTCATTCAATGCGACCACTCTCGAGGTGCATTTGCATTCAATTGAAATAGGCAGGAGTCCCCAAAAAAATTGAAATTAAAATTTACTTTGCAAAATGGGGTTCATATAATTTTAACACATTTTTAATAGGAACAAAAAAATGTTGAGCATGTCTGAGGAGATACGTATTCTAATTTTTTTTAACATAAACTATAGAGTGCAGATAGATTAGAATAATACAGGTTGGAGAGTGGCTAAAGCGTTGACCATATTTGTTACTATCCTTTCTGTAGATCTTTATTGTTAGGTATTTTGTCTTAATAGTATTTAATTTTTTTTTACACTATCTGAAATGTATGATTTATTTGTGTTGACTTCTCACTTTTATTCATTGTCTAATGCTTTATGTTATGAAATAGCTAAGATTTAGATAGTCTACCTAGATTATTGTTGTGAAATGGCTGAGATAGTAAAGCGATGGAGATTATAGTTGTTTAGAACTTACTACTATTAACTATTATATATTTCCTTGTGTGTGGAAAACTAATATGACCTAAATGGTGAATTTTAAGGTAAAGATGATGTTTTTTAATAAATGTAATCAAATAATCTTAGTAACTAGTATATTTAATACTTTTAGATCTAAAAAATTATAGATAATCACTCAAACCAACCCAAAAGAACAACTTATAACCTGATAAGGACCCATTGATGTCTAAATGGTCTTTGTGTTTGGAATATGGTGAGATTAAGAACTAGATAATTTTAATAAATTAATTATAGCATTGATTCATAATTAAATATATATGTTTAATGTGTGAGATTAAATTGGATATGGTGAGTTTCACTTGAAATCATTTACATGTTCATAGAAATTAATAATTTTGGATAAATAATATAGTTAATGTTCTGTCAAATGTCAAAATCCTAATCGAGTAGCCTCATTGGTGTAAAAAATCCTTAGTAGTCACATCTTAAGAAATAAATCCTTATTTAAGTACTCTTCAATCATGTTAAATAAATGTGAGATTAATATGGTGATATTCAAGTGATTAATCTTGTGCTAAGGTGTCAATGTGGAATATCAAGATCATTTTAAATTAATGTGATAGAAATTAAATTGGTGGCATTTGAGTGATTCATATTATGCCAAGGTGTTAATCACATTATGCTTTAGTATTTAATAAAGGGTTCATTCATGACTAGACATGTCATCATTGAGGAGTGATAATGTTACCAATTTTTTACATATAACTAGACTACATCCTATTTATGTTTCAACATTAGTTTTAATATCCAATCGTAAAGGCCAAAACATAAAATAGAATGTAAATCAACTTTGAGATAAATATAGAATATTTGGGAATCAATTTCTAAATTCATGTGTAAATAACCCTACCACAATGGTAGGGTTATTTTGGTTGCAACGAATCTCCATTCCATGGGATTAATGGTGAGTTTATTCTTTTGAGTGACTATATTTTATGTTCAATAATTAATCTTTCAAGAAGTATACTTTTTCACATATGAAAGAGTCTTAATATTGAGGAAATTATTATAGCATTCATGACATCATTATAGAGCTAGAGTTTCTGATATTTTAAAATTGGATGCTAAAAATTTTGATGATGAAAATCAGATTTTGAAACCTGGTATGGGAAATTCAAAGCCCAATATGAGAAATTTGAAGCCCGAGATGATATGGTCATAAGATGTGTTAAATAATATAATTTATAATGTGTAAATTTTAACTTTAGATTATTTTGTATTATACTTGAATATTATATTTATAGTATGTAATCTCCATTGATTTTGAATATAATATATTTTGATCTATCAAGTGACCTTAGATCCACATTATATTAAATTCAACTATTTTTCTAATCATTTATCTACTACACATTTAACTTGTATTTGGAAATTTAGGTTTTGATTTCATAGAAGCCTCGAAATCCTATTAAAATTTTGAGCTAGTCATTACTCAAAAATTATTGTTTAAGAGGCTAAGTCACTATTAATTAAAGATTCATGGATTCTCTACTTTCATTATCTTGATTATAAAATAACATTCTTGACAAGGTATTGTGTAAATCATCAATGAAATTCATAATCAAACCATATGCAAAATAATAACATAATTTTTTCAATCATGTGTCACTAATCATTGAAAGGGCTTATCTTATTGTTACACTCAGATTTAGAACATATGTATGACTTTTAATTGATAGTTACATTTTAAGATATTTTTTATTTTAGACATGTTTAAGTAGAAAACACATTATTTAAAGCTATGTTATTGATTTTATTCCTTTAGGGATAGAATATATAATGAACATAGCGAAAGGTCCTTAGTGAAGTTAGGGGTTCAATGCTTGGGAGTGATTTAGAATCACTGATTCAACATTCAAGGAACTATAATAAAGAGTATGATTTAAAATTATTGATTGGCGAGCTCTTGAAATAAAATGATTTAAAACTATTTTTTTTAAAAGAGATGAAATAAATATTTCTAGGTTTTCAATTTAATACATGTTGTGGAAAGATAACAACCCCTATTTTTTGCATGATGAGAACAAAATTAATTGTGTATGGGCTCAATGCATATAAATATATAAAATTTCATTAGAAATTATATTAAATAGGAGGTATCACAAGGTTTGTCGGGGTAATAATGAACCCTACTTCAATGCCTAGTATGGGCAGGCCTAGGGCACCCTCAAGTGTGCTCAACCATGTTTTTCTAGTGCATGTACATAACACTTCCAAGTCATGGTGTATGAAAGTGTCAAATGGTGGTGTGACACATGTTTTCCTTCCATATGGGTTAAAACTTTGTAGGTATTTAAATGTCATAAGAACCATGATCTAGTACACATTAAATTTGGGATTAAATGAGATTTTTAGGTGATAAATGTCACTAAATTATGCATTAATGGTTTATAGAGACTCAATGTATGAAATTAATTTGTAGTGATGAGCTTGAATCTTGAATAAAATAGAGAATCAATGTTAAAACAATTATTAAAAAAGTTAATTCACCCTCAATGAATAGAAATTGTATTTCTTGCAAATAGTCTTCTTCTCTCCTTAAGGTGTTTTTATATTCAAATATTGCACCCTAAGAGAGGGTGTTCAAGCATCTCCCATATTTGGATAATATGGGATTACCTCTAATCCTGTGAGTTGCCTATAATAGATGTAAACCTATAGGTCAAAGGGATAGCTCCCTTGATTATTCTCTTAATCTTATATACTACACTAGATCAATCACTTGGGGGTTGAAAAAGGAAGACGGTAACAAAAAGTAAACCTATACTATTGAGGTGATACACTAAAATATTAGTCCACAAAAACACTTGAATATACACCAAGAATGAATACCAAAAAAACTAACTTCAACTCTATGGCCTTCTAGCATTAGTGTTTGTTATAGAGGTAGATTGATATGCACATATAAAGATGGGTGAAAATAAGGTCAAATGATAGACACTACTAGTCCCTATCACACTTCAAGATACACTCAATAAAAATATACACTTTATAAGACCTATTAGAAGAGATATACATGACACAAAATCATGCAAGGGCAACATGAAAGCAAGGAGAGCATGTTCATCACTTAACCTCCAAGTAGACCACTTGTTTCATGTAAATTTTCATCTTTAGTTATAAGAAAGAGAAAAGAAACTCAGTATGGGTATGATTTAAAAACCTATTTATTTGTGTGTGTGTTGAATTAGAAGACTGTGAAGAGATCCTCTTTGGCTTGGGAGGAAGACCTACAAATAAGAAAGCACTAAAGAAAACCTATTTGTTAGATAAATAGTTGGGTGGATTGCCTAGTGATAGCTAGATCTTAGAAGTGAGAGCTTCTTTAGGGGCTATCAATCCACATGTTTTGAATAATCAAGTTGATAAAATGGAAATAAGGTACTTACATCAATAATCAAAAGGTACTAAAATCAAATACAAGAAAGCTTGCTAGAAAAGTAGACTAAAAATGATTTAATTAGTCATAAACTAATTAATACTAGTGCTAATAGGTCTGGGTATGTTTTCATAAATTATAAAGGGGCCTGTTAGTGGTCAAAAACACAAAAAAGTGGATTTGGTTGGGTATAGGTGGGCCAAATTAGCTTGTTGGTTTTTTCACCACAAGTGACCATTAATAGTTGCAGTGATTGTCAAAGGTTAGCCTGACCATCGATGATTAGCCTAACCATAAGTGGTTGGGGTTCAACCATAGGTGGTCTCCTATGGAATTCAAGGTTTGATCAGTAGAAGATGATGAGATTTCATAGATGAATTTTGGGAGTTAGGCAAGGGCTAGATTGATTATGAATGGTAATAAAAGTACATGAATATTTATAAATAAGTACTTGTCTTACCAAAAATTAGTTGGGTGGGTTATTGACATAGTTAGCTAGTTGGTGGAATATAGCTTGATTCTAGTAGAGTAACAGTACCTAAAATATTGGTTGAGATATGATGACAAGTTATCTCTCAACAAGATGGCTGATAATGTTTGATAATATTGATGATGTTAATTAACATAATTGACCTGTAAAATAAAAAACCTGAATTCTTGAGCTCTTGATAATAATTGTAGATATATTTGAGCTCCTATGACCCTCTCTCTTATAGGCATAAGTAAGAGGTGGAATTGAAGGTGTAACAAGGTCATCTAGATATAATTTATGCATGCAAAGGTTTGTAACACAAATTAGATAAGTTATATTTAGAAAAGGGTCAGTAGAGATTGCATGCTCTTAGTGAGAAAGTGGATCCTAATCATTAATGGTCAAGGATTCCCAAGGCTGACTATTGATGGTCACCCTGATCGTTGATAGTCAAGGTCCTCAGGTATAGGGTCCTAAAGGTTAGGGTTACTCAGTTAGGTCTAACTAAGTGCAAATTGGTTGGTTTAGGCTTGAAAGGTGTAGGTTGGTCCTAAGAGGTCGAAGGGTACTTTCAAGGCTATTTCAACATTTAGAATTATAGGTTTGTATATTTTTAGTTTCTACATTTTACCCATTTTTGGGTCAAGGTAATGAGTAAATGAGGTAGTAAGTGCTCCTAGTGAGACACAAGTTGATTGGTATGTATGAGATGGCACAAAATGCAAAAGGGTCAACATGGTAATGTTGTCACTATATTCAAAGGACTAGGAAATAGTGTCATCAAATTGTGTATCAGGTGGGCCAAAATAGACCAATGAGGAGGTGGTTAGGTTGGTAGGAGAAAGACATCTACAAAGTAGGAAAGAGCTTGGGGTAAATGGTGTGAAATGGGTAGATTGGTAGAAAAAGGGGAAAAGTGGGTTTAGAGGGAAACCTGACTATCGATAGTTAGGGTCCCCAAAAAGTGAACATCAATAGTCACCTTGACCATCAATGGTCAAGGGAAACCATAAAAGTCTAGAGGGTAAAATTAAAAACATAAAAGGTAATTTATCATTTTACCACATTGCATTATTTGATCAAACTCTAGATGATTTTGGTGCTTTTTGAGAGAGGTGTGTGTTAAGGTGGACATTACTCATTAGCTAGAGGCATGTGATTGATTCCATGGGTCTAGGATGCAGGGAGCATGACGACATGATTGAGTACCTACTTGAGGGCTCAAACCATAGAGGAGGTCACAAAATGAGGTAGGGGTATACTAAATTGATAGCTATGTTTGATTTTACTATTGTTTATGTGTGCTTAGGGGGTCAAGATCTATAAAATATCTATTTTAGGCCTACAAGCCCTAGGTAGGGTTATGGGGGTTATGGTCAAATGGGGTGGGTAAAATGTCAAATTGATAGGTTGGGTGGATGAATGAGTAGTAGGCTAACTAGGTAGAGTGCTTAGGTTAGGTGTTTATTGAATTAGGTCCCTATTTAGGTCTTGGTAGGTTTAGGTATTCCAACCATAGAACACCCATAGGTAATTTGCAATGATTAGGCTTGACTGTCGATGGTTGACACTATAAGAATTAGGGGTCCCCAACCATCGGTGGTCAACATGATCACTGGCGGTTAGCCATAACAAGGTAGGATTGTTGAAAAGGTGTTAAGGTTTAAGCATGGTTTGAGTGTAAATTGAAATAGGTAGGCCTAAAGTTTGGACTAATAGGTTGGGTACAAGGGGTAAAAAGGGTATGGCTATGATTAGGTTAAATATGATAGGGTTAGGGGCACATTTTTAAAAGATAGGGTAGACAAGACCAGTTAGAGTCTAAGTGAAGCATTTTAAATTGGTGCAATATCAGGAGCAAATATAGATACAAAGCCATGTGTCATGAATCTACCTTGTGATACTCAAGTGGATGAATACTAATAATTGGGCCCATATGGAGGTGGAATGGATAAGAGGGATGAGGCAATACCAACATGTGCTTAGGGATGCATTTGTGATAGTAGCACTCATTAAGAGATGGGATCCAACCACTAATACTTTCTTATTGCTAAATGAGAATATGACTATTCTCCTAGAGGATGTTCATAAGATCACTTAGCTCCCACTATATGATGATGTGATCTATTAGATTGAGCAAGAGGAATAGGATGAATATGTTGAGTATCTGTATGGAGATGATAGTGACTAGGTCCACTAGTACTCTAGAAGGTTCAACTATATAGCATTATATGAGAGGGCTCCCAAGGAAAGGAAACTTATGACAATGTTGATGATCATGGTTACTTGCTTTGGGATCCTAGATTCTAGTAGTGGGAGATTCCCTTATGTACTACTAGGGGTTTTGGTTGAGATATTGCTTGGGAGGACCATATTTGGGTGGGTCCTAGTGCTACTTATTTAGATTTATAAAGAGTTGTGGGTATTAACATGGGAATAGTTTTGAACTATTGGGCCTATGATCACATCCAAGTACTAAGGCCTATGGGATTATCATGGGTGGGGTACACACATCTAGATCTCCCTATGGGATTTATGAGGTGGAGGGATGACTATGTTGCATTAAGGGCTAAAGGTAGAACACATGATGTTGAGTGGATTAGGGCTACCCTAGGTGGATTGGTAGCTATAAACATCATATGGTAACCATACCTATAGTTCCTTATTTGACCAAGCTATAAGAGGGATAACCTTGTTATATAGAGCTATAGGTGGATTGTGGGCCACCAAGAAGGTGAGGCTGAGTTGGTTCCCTTTGACCGAGTGTAATGCTAGTTTTACTTGTTATAGGGTGTATTGGGTCCACATCTAGGGTATATGAGGCAAGACTCAGAGGTTTAGTTATTAGTACCCTATCGTGTTCAGATAGTTCTAGATGGTGGGTTTGAAGAGCTTCTTATTAGGGCTCCCATAGATGATGTAGGGTATACAAATGGATATATGGCTTGGTACCAGCCCATCTATGTAGCTATGGATGTAGGTGGGGATGATGAATGGGTGGCATTAATGACTATATATCCAATCAAATAGGGTGGACAAGTAGGGGTAGCATTGGCTATGGCCCAAGCTCTGTAGGGATAGGTGTCACATTACAAGGTTAGATTTAGACATTATAGGGTTAGCTCATTACTATTATAGGTGAGAGAGATCTACCTAGGTAGAGGGTTGGGGTAGGTGCAAAAGTATCAAGAGGGTCACTAGACATAATTCCCCAAGCATGTTATCTATCTACTATTATAGATCTTAGATATTATGAGGTGATAATATTAAACCAACTACCCCAAGCTATGATGTATGTAGAGTACACAGTGAGCTTGGTCGATGGACCACTGATAGTTACTCTAGGTCAGTGGCCTTATATAGTAGGATAGATAGGGGACTTGGGGGGACCACCACTAGGTACAGGTGTAGGCATAGATAGGGATAGTGGTAGTGGTGTAGGCCCATGATTTGAGATATGTTAGTTTGATGTATTATTTTGATACCGACCTACATGTTGATGTAGTGAGATGTATATGTTTTGAGAGAGAGCTGACACATTATGAAATGTATTATTTTTTGATGATTCGATGTGTATGATGGATGCTTATGATGTGATATATGATAGTTTTTTATGGTTTGTGATTATGGATTATGGCTTTGGTCCATGTTTATGATGGTGTACTCAGTAGCTTAGGCATGTGATGTTTTGATTATGCTTATTGTTATGATAAGAGATGTTATGGATGGATACATGTTATGGATTTATTTATGGTTATATGGGTTAAATAGGAAATGGTATATGCCCTAATATTTGGATTAACTATTTGGTTTATGCTTGTGATTGTGTAATGGCATGCTTATGGTTTATGATGTGATTGATGTTCATGGTTTGCTATGATATATTTACATTATGTTTTATGAATAGATGTTGTTGCTTATTCACATAGCTCATGATGTTCATGCTTCTAATGTGATGTTTATTGGTCATGTTCATAGTGATAGGCTTACATAAACTAATAATAGATAATAAAAATAACACGATGCCTTTTTATTGGTAAAGATTGACATGAAACCCAAAATTGTAATGGTTGAGTGATAATAAGCCTTTCAGATGCTTCACATTAGCATGCTTAGGTTGATAGATAGGTATCTTGATAACATTGTGTCAATTAATCTCATAGTATCGTGCATATGATATGTGGAGGGAGAATAGGTGAAACTGGAACCATTGGCAAAACTAGTATGCCATTTTTATAGGTGTCCAAAGAGGTAGTATAAGCAAGTATATGTCTATATATAAAGTGTAGACTGATTGATGTGATAAATATACTAAGGAGATCTAATTGCATCTTTCCAATATTACTATTATTATGAAAGCCCATTGCAGCTTTCAAAATTATTCAACTCTTATTTTTCTTTTATTTTTGTTTTTTCTTTTGTTTTTTTTATTATTTTTGGGGGTTAGGGAAGTTGATTGATGCAGGAAGATTCTATGAAATTTCTATCTTTTACTAATGCTTTACTCAACCATCCTTCAAGGGAGTGGTATAAGTTTATGTGCTTAGTTTAAATGATTTTGATAGATATCCTTCAAGGGAGTAGTCCACCTTACATTTGGTAATTTTAGTTGATTTTTAACAGCTATCCTTCAAGGGAGTAATCTGTGAATGCTAAGAATGACCCATGATTTTTTTTTGTGATTTGATATTGCTTTTGTTTTGATTTGATTTTTCTTTACATAGACTTTTTCATACATGCTCAATGGATTACCTTTATGAAGGCAAAAGTAAGTTGACATGAAGGTTCAATAGGTGGAAGAGAGGTATAGGTGATAATGACCATAGGAACTGATCTCCAAGAGATGGGAAGTATTATGAGAATCATGCCATAGATAGATCCATGGTATCCATAATTTAAGATTAGGCTATAATTGTGATGGATAATCACATGATTCAACTTAAGGTGGTTGTCCCTAAAAAAGAGGAAAATGAATTTGGTTTTAAGAGATGAGATTAAGTTAGACAAATGATGATTGCGATCCCTATCTAGACAAAAATCTAAGTTTAATACCAAATACATCAGAAAGGCCTTAGACTTGTTTATTTTTGAAACATTTACCATTGCCAGTGATGATCTTATGGGGAGCACTAAAATGATAGATGATGTGATGGGTAATAAATTTGACAATATTTTTAGCTTTTGTGAAGACAAGGGGAATAACCTCCACCTATTTGGTGAAATATTTGGTTGTGTTAATGATAGAATGATGTCATTGTGAAGAGTGGGGATTAATTTCACCAATAAGATCCAAATCCTATTTTTAAAAGGGCCAAAAGTTTTTCAAAATATGAATACTATTGCTAGGTGTGTGATGTAAATTAGTGTGTTGTTAACACTTGACCCACTTTTTAACATAATCACAATAATCTTCATTAAGGTTGGGCCAGTAATAACCCAAGTAGAGAATGCATTTAGCTACAATGATTCCACTAAAGTGGCCTCCATAGATACCCCCATATGTCTCTTTGATAGTGTGAAAGGTTTCTAGACTACAAAGGCAATAGAATAGGAGGCCATCAAAATCACATTTGTAAAGTATTCCTCAGATGATGGTGTGATGGGAGGTGCTCTAAATAAATTCCCAATAGAAATTCTTAGAGAGGCCAAAAGGAACTATGCTAAGGTAAAGGTAATCAAAGGTTTTTTGATACCAAAGGTCAAGTAGAATCTCTTCCACACTAAATATGGTTGGTACATTTGACTTGGTGTAGGAGGGTTTGGTGAGGTAATGGACAATGACTGATAGTTTAGAGTCTAAAGGTGCTAACAAGATTTGAGAAGCAAGTGAAGCCATGGTATCAGTAAACTTGTTGGTGGATCATGGGGTGGTTTGAATATGGTAGTGCTCAAATGAGGCTAGGAGCTCTGTGACTAGTTGTCTATACAGTTGTATCATTTCATTATTACACTAGTAAATGGCATTGACTTGGTTGACCACAAGTTAGGAGTCACCAAAGATTTCAATTTTTATAAATCCTAAGGCTATGGTAGTCTAGAGACATATTACTAGGGCTTCATACTCAACCACATTGTTGATGTATTTGAAGTCAAGTTTAAATGATAAAGGAAGTGGTTCACTAATAAGGGGGATAAGGATGATGCTAGCCCCTCCACCATGATAACATTTGGAACCATCAAAAAAACATGGTTACATGATTGGTAAATGAGATAGATTTGTGATTAACTCATGTTGAAATTCAAGAGTGGGGGTTTGCTTGTTTGTTATGGGTACCTTCACTAATTAGTTGGTAATTACTTGTCCCTTTATTGATTTATACTAGAAGAAATTGAGGTCAAACTTAGCTAAAAGCATGAGCCACTTCAATATATGATAGTTTTGGTATGGATTGTAGTGCATGTACTTGAGGGGGTCGATATTTATGACAAAATTTTTGTGGTTAAGAAAGTAGTGGAAAAGTTTGGTGGCCATGAAAACTAGGGCCAAACATATTTTCTTGGTATGTGTATACCAAGTCTTGTATTTGACAAGTGTGTAGATAATGTAATAGATGGATTCATCCATATGTCTTTTATGTCAATGGGTAAGCATTGCCCTTAGGGAGTGGTCTATGGTAGAGATATAGAGGTAAAAAAGTTCACCATCCTTAGGCAGTGTAAGGATAGATGGAGATAACAAGTAATCTTTAAGTTCATCAAAGGCCTTTTGACAATTGACAATCCACTTGAAAGAAAAGTCCTTTTTGAAGAGGTGGTGGAGTGGTTGATATCAATCAAAGAGTTGGGATATGAAGTGATGAATGGATTGAAGCTTCCCCTATAATCTATAGAGTTATTTAAGATTAGTTAGAGGTAGCATCTTGAGGATGGCTTTGATTTTGGTTGGATCAACCTCGATTCTTCAAAGGGAAATGATGAAGCTGAGAATTTTGTTTGACAAGACCCCAAAAATACATTTCTTGGGATTGAGTTAGATGTTATAATGGATAATTCACTCAAAGATAATCTTAAGAATGGATAAATGGTCTTTGTGAACCTTGGACTTCCTGAGAAGGTCATCCATATAGTCTTTGATGATTTTATGGATAAGGTCATAAAAAATATAGGTCAAAGCACATTGGTAAGTTGCACTAGCTTTCTTAAGATTAAAGGGCATGAGTTTGTAATATAAATTCCTCTATGGGGTGATAAAGGTGGTTTTTTTCTAATCTTTAGGGGAAATCAAAATCTGATTATAACTTGAGAATCCATCCCTAAGTGACAACATCTCATGTCCTACCATAAGATCAATAAGTTGGTCAATGCTAGGTAGAGGAAAGTCATCCTTTGGGTAGGTAAGGTTGAGGTCATGAAAGTCCACATAGATACGTAGTCCCCCTATATATTTAGTCATAGGTATGATGTTTGAAATCCATTAGGGATAATCAATGGATTGAATAAAGTTGATAGAAAGGAGGCACTGAAGCTCTTATTTGATAAGGAGGGATATATAAGTGTGCATTCAGCAAAGTTTCTATTTGATAGGTTTGGAATCATGATTGTTTACAATGTTTTGCATGTTAATGGTTGGGTCAATATTTGGCATATTGGCATATGACCATGTAAATGTAATATTGTGATCTTGGAGGAAGGTAGAGAAGTCATGTAGTTCCTCAGCGATGAGAATTTGGTTGAGTTTGATGATATGGGGGTTGTTTAAGGTACCTATGTCAATGTCCATGGTAGATTAATTCAACATGGTTGAGGATTTTAGAGGTAAATATTTATCGATGGAGGAATCCATTGAACCAAGGTAGGTGAAAATAACATCATATTCCTAAAACTAAATAGTGTTAATGGTGGGAGAGTCTTCTCCCATGAGTTTAGGATGGGTCAAAGGGATGGATATGGATGCCCCTTCTTTTTGATATGTTAGGGGGCCAAGGTTAATCATGTTGAAAAAAAATATTTGGGTGGGATGATGTTCTCATCCTCACCCACAATTGGAGGGGATGTTGGTGAGGAAGGGGTATCTTCTTCAACAATGGTAGGGGTAGTTTCTTTGGGATTTTTCTTATTGGGTAGAATGAAGCTAAGGCCATACTTATCATGAGTCTTTCAAGTATCAATCAAGGTCAATGTGTGTGGGCCATGCCCATATCATCCCAAACCAAATCCCTTCCAAGCACATATATGAAGGTATAGTTTGGAAAAGTCTGGGTTTTAAAAATAAGAGAAGGTAGAGGTAAATGGTTGAGGTAGAGAGGGAGTGATGACATTGTTAATTGGCTTGTCAATTACCCCATAGATAAAGTGGGTTTGATAGTTTAGAATCCCCAAGGGGGTAATCATTCTAATGTTGGGGTCATAACCTTATTGATGGTTGAGTTTATCATATTCTTGGGGAGTGAGGAGGGTATCAAGAGTGAAGAGATGGTATTCTCCAAGGGTAAGGCATTAGAATGTAGGTTCTAAAGGGTTAGTGATGGGTATCTAGTCCATAAGGATAGATGAGCTAGTAGAGGCCTCAGTAGAAGGGGAAGAAGTAATGGATTTAACTTCTATCAATGAGGGCTTGATGGTGGTTTTTTATAGTGATTTGGATGGAGGTAAAATAACATCATTAGGTCAGTAGGTCATATTACATGCTGGAAAATGGCTATGGTTAGCTTGTATGGTAATAACTTGACCTTCATGTTCAAACTTGAAACAATAGTGGAGGGTGGAAGGTACATAATCCATGGCCTAGATCTAAGGTCTCCCTAGTAAAATATTATACTAGAATTCACCTTTGACCACATAGAAGAGTTTAAGGAGCATGAAAAGTCCTAGCCTAATATAAAGGGTGATGATTCCCAAGGTAATGATCATAGTATCATTAAAATATCTAAGGATAGTTGAAATTTTGGACATGAATTTGTCTAATAGCTTTAGTTGCTCATAGGCATGGGAAGATATGATGTTGATATTGACTCCCCATTGATTAGAACCCATTTGATGTGGGTTTCGTTGATGTGGGTTGTAACAAAAAGAGGGGGATCTGGGTCTTTGGGATGGATATAAAGTATCTCTAAGTCCTTAAAGGTAACAAGGGTGGAGAGTTAGAGAGCACCAATAAAGGCCTTTATGGCATACATAGCCTTGATCATGGCCTGATTATGGTGAGGTGAGGTGGAAATGAGCTCATAAAGGCTCATTTTAGTAGGGGTCTAGTGGAGTTGTTTAAGGATGACCCTCCTAATAAATTTAGAGGGGTTAGCCTCCAAAGTGCCTAAGATGGTAACTTTGGGATTAGTTTTAGATGTGGAGGTTTGGATTTGGTTTGGTATAGGGTGAGTTGGTGGGTATGTCTATGGAATGGACACTTTGGCAATCCCTTTACCCTTTTTTTGTAATCATGTGACAACAATAATGGTATAGATAGAGGGGGAAGGTGTGATGAGGGTTGGGTAGATTCTCTATCACTCTAAGGTGAGAGTGGGGGGTTAGGAATGTGTTGGTGGCTAGTTTTTAGGTGTAATGGTTTCATCTATCAAGAGATCATCCTCATCATAGAGTTGGTGGATAATGGCCTAGAGAGCTTTGAAATTCTTTGTGTCATGCCTAGATGTCCTATGATAAGATTAAAATTGATGGTCATCATACCAGGTTAGCTTTGAACCAAGAGGATTGAAAGGTCTAATGGAAGGTAATGTGAGGTAAGAGGTCTACACTAACCTTTGAAGAATGATTGTATAGGATTCTATTAGAGGTAAGGAAAGTTTTGAGATTGTGTTTTTAGTTGGTAAGATGGGTGTGTGGGTGGTAATAGGTTAGGTGAGAGATGGCTTGGATAATGTGGTTTGGGTGGATGGTCTTGACCTAGGTATGTTGGTAGTTGAGGCACCTGAGTTTGGTTGTCTTACTAGTTGTGATCTGGGAAGGACCGATACATTGGCTAATAAATGTGTTGGTGTAATCTGTGGTAGTGGGAGCTATATGTTAAAAGGGATTTAATTTTTAAGCAAAGTGGAAGGGTGAGGCCCTAAGATAGAGGGAAAGGTAGATGGAGGTAGAGGCTTAGTCATGTTTCCTTTCAATGTTTTCATCCTCTTGGTTGGTATGGGTCAAAACCTAGGTATAGGCTTGAGTGAAGTTAAGTCTACTTTCAATGATGGGTGAACCAAACTTTGAGTAGGGAAGGCACCAAGAGTTTTAGAAGGTTTGGTTGGTGATGTGGTGGATTTTTTGGTTGACTAATAAGTTAAGGGTTTATTAGAGGTTTAGATTGGTTTAAGAGGTGGTGGAGAGATGATGGATTGGTTGGTTAGAGGTGTGTTAGAAGGTTCAAGTTTTTTGATGGAGGTAAGTACTAACTATTTCCAAATAGTGGTTTGATCCATATCTAGTTTTAAGACAAATTCTAATTTCTATACTAGTGTGGAAAAAGGTTTATGTATAAGTCCTATTCCATGGGTAGTGGATGCAATAGATAGACTTATAGGTTGGGGAGGATGCTTGGTAGGTTGATTGATCTCTTGAAGTGAAGTAAGTAAGGTTGAGATAAATGTCTCATCCATGGGAGGCATGGGTGTAAATGTTCCTCTTATAGGGACAATATCCATAGGAGTAGCAATTTTTTGGGTAGTTGGTGCAGGTGGAAAATTAGGAATGTTGATTTGACCAAATATGTTAGTTAAGGTAGTATGTGATGATTCCAAAACTCATATGAGGGTAGATATGTACAAAGTAACTTCTTTGGTTTGGCTATCCAAAGGAGGGTAAGGTGACTCCATGACCTTGGTAATTGAAATGGGGGAGGAATGGGTAGATTGGTTGATTGGGTCCTCATGGGTAGGTGTATCCTGAACCATGTTGATTGTGTGAGAATTATGAGATTAATCAGCCTGTGTATCCTTAGATTTGATAGGGGCATGGTTAGGAAAAGGTCTCCTAAAGATGTCAAGATCTTTATTTTGAGGGGTATTGGGATTATCCAACATGAGTTCCCCTTTGTTGATAATACTATGAATAATATTCTTGAAAGTATTACATCGACTGACATCATGTCCAATTACCTAATGAAAAACATAGAGGTCATTCTCATTATACCAAATAGGTGTTGGACAAGAATAATCAAATTTATAGGGAGGTTTAATAGGTAGAATTTGTGTAAGGTTAGCTTTTAGTAGCTTCTCTAAAACTGAGGTGTTAGATTATCCAAGTGGATTGAATTGTTTTTGGTTGCTTTGGTTTGGGTTCCTTGAATTTTGATTGGAGGTAATGGGAGAATTTTTTAGATTGACATTAGGTGCAAGGGTAGTTTTAAGGACTAGGAAATATTATCACAAAATTGCATATTAGATGGGCCATAACAAACTAATGATGAGGTGACGAGGTGGTCAAGTTGGTGGGAGAAAGACATCTCCAAAGTAAGCTAGATCCTAGTGTAAATGGCATAAAATGGGTAGATTGCCAGAAAAAGGGGAAAAGTGGGTTTAGAGGGTAACCTAACCATCAACAGTCAAGGTCCCAAAAAAGTGATTATTGATATTCACCCTAACCATCAATGGTCAGGGGAAACCCTAAAAGTCTGAAGGGTAAAATTAAAAACACAAAAGGTAATTTCTCATTTTACCACACTACATTGTTTGACTGAGTTCTAGGTGATTTTAGTGCTTTATGAGGGAGGTGTGTGTTAGGGTGGATGTTGTTCATTAGCTAGAGGCACGTGATTGATTCTATGGGTCTAGGATGTAGGAAGCATGAGGATGTGGAAAATCACTTACTTGAGGGATTAGACCATGAAGAAGGTCATGAAATGAGGTAGGGGGTACACTAAATTGACAGCTAGGTGTGATTTTGTTGTTGTTTATGTGTGCCTAGGGGGTTAGGGTTTGTAAAATATCTATTTTGGGCCTACATAAACTAGGTATGGTTGTGGTGGTTATGGTCAAATGGGGTGGGTAGCTTATTGGGTAGTAGGCTAGCTAGGTCTTAGGTTAGGTGTTTATTGAATTGGGTCCTTGTTTAGGTCTTGGTAGGTTTGGGTATTCCAACCATGGAATGACCATAGGTAACCATCATGGTTAGGCCTAACCATTGATGGTCAACACCTTAAAAATTAGGGGTCCCCAACTATTAGCAGTTAGCATGACCATCTATGGTTACCCATGATGAGGTAGGATTGTTGAAAAGGTGTTAAGGGTTTAAGCATGGTTTGAGTGTAAAGTGTAATAGGTAGGCCTGAAGTTTGGCCTAATAGGTGGGGCAAAAGGGGTAAACAAGGTATGGATATGATTAGGTCAAATAGGTTAGGTTTAGGGGCACATTTAAAAAAAAGGGTAGATGAGACTAGTTAGGGTCAAAGCAAAGCATTTTGATTTGGTGTAGGATTGAGAGTAGATACAGATGTATGACCATGTGTCATAGATATTCATTGCATTGATTGAGGGGATGAATGCTAACAAATGGGCCCATATAGAGGTGGTAGGGTTAAGAAATATGAGGCACTGCCAACACATGCCTAGGGATGCATCTATGATAGTAGTGCTCATTGAGAGATGGGATCCTGCTACTAACACTTTTTTGTTATCGACTGAAGAGATGACTATTCTCCCAGAGGATGTTCATAGGATCTTTTGGCTCCCACTATGTGGTGATATGATCTACCAGATTAAATAAGAAGATCAAGATGATTATGTTAAGTATCTATATGGAGATGATAGTGACAATGTCCATAGACACTCTAGAGGGTTTAGCTACACAGCATTGTATGAGAGGGATCCCAAGGAGAGGAGACTTATGATGATGTTGATGATCATGGTTACTTACATTGGGATACTGTATTCTAGTAGTGGGAGATTCCCTTATGTACTAATAGGGGTTTTAGCTGAGATATTACTTGGGAGGACCATTTTTAGGTGGGTCCCAGTGTTTATTTTTTAGATTTATAGAGATATATGGGGATTTAGGCACCATAAGATGTATGGCATTAGCATGGGCATGGTTATACACTGGTAGGCCTATAAGCACATTTAGGTACTAAGGCCTATGGGATCACCATGGGTGGGGTACACACAACTAGAGCTCTTTATAGGATTTATGAGGTGGAGGGATGACTATGATGCATTAGGGGCTAGAGTTGGAGCACATGACATTGAGTGGTTCAGGGTTGCCCTACTTGGATTGGTAGTTATAAACATCATTTGGAGATTGTACCTATAGTTCCCTATCTAGCCAAAGTATAAGAGGTAGACCCTCACTATATAGAGTTATAGGTGGATTATGGGCTATCAACAGGGTGAGGTTGAATTTATTCCCTTTGACCAAGTATGATGCCAATTTAGATTATTATAGGGTGTACTAGTTCCACATCTAAGATATAAGAGGTAGGACTCAGAGGTTTAGTTACTAATGCCCTAGCCTATTCAAATATTTATAGATGGTGGGTTTGAGGAGCTTCTTATTAGGGATCTTTTAGATGATGCAAGGTATATAGATAAATATATGGCTTAGTACTAGCCCATCTATGTAGCTATAGATGTAGGTGGGGATGACAAAGGGGTGTCACTAATGGCTATAGATCTAGCTAACTAGGGGTAGTGCATAGGTAGGGGTAGTGTTGGTCATGGCCCAAGTATAAGTACAAGCTCTACAAGGATAGGTGGCCACATTATTGGGTCACATTTAGGCATTATAGGGTTAGCTCACCACTATTACAAGTGAGAGAGATATACTTAGGTAGAGGGGTGGGATAGGTGTAGTAGCAATAGGAGGAACACTAGACATAGTGCCCTAAACATGTTATCTAGCTATGAGGTATGTAGAGTACATAATGAGCTTGGCCAATGGGCTATTGATAGCTACTCTAGGTTAGTGGAATTCTACAGTGGGATAGGTAGGGGTCATAAGGGGACCACCACTAGGTACAAGTGTAGGCAAAGATGGAGCTAGTGGCATTGGTGTAGGCACATGATTTGAGATATGTTATTTTGATATATTATTTTTATATTAGTCTGTATGACGATGTAGCAAGATGTATATGTTTTGAGAGAGAGCTGACACATTATGACATGTATTATTTTTTGATGATTTGATGTATATGATGGATGCTTATGATGTGATATATGATAGTTGCTTGTGGTTTGTGATTATGGCTTATGGCTTTGGTTCATGTTTATGATGTTGTACTTAGTAGCTTTAATATGTGATGTTCTAATTATTATTATGGTTATGATTGGATATCTTATGGATTGATACATGTTATGTCTTTATTTATGGTTATATGGGTGAAATAGGAAATGGTATATGCCTTGATATTTGGCTCATCTATTTTTTTATGCTTGTGATTGCATAATGACATGCTTATGGTTTATCATGTTATTGATGTTCATGGTTTGCTATGATATGTTTACATTATGTTTAATGAATAGATGTCATTTCTCATTGGCATAGCTCATCATGTTAATACTTTTGATGTGATGTTTATTGGTAATGTTCATGGTGATAGGATTACATAAACTAATAAAAGATAAGAAAAATAAATGATTCCTTTTTATTGGTAAATATCGACACAAAACCCAAAATTAGATTGAATGAGTGAAAATAAGCCTTTCAGTTGCTTGAATTATCATGCTTAGGTTGATAGATAGGGATCCTAATAACATTATGTCAAGTGAGCTCATAGTCCCATGCATATGATATGTAGAGGGAGATTGGGTGAAACTTGAACCATTATCAAGACTAGCATGCCTTTTTTGTAGGTGTCCAAAGAGGTAGTATAAACAAGTCTATGTCTATATATAAAGTGTAGATTGATCGATGTGGGAAGTTTACTAAGGAGATATGATTGTGGCTTTCCAAGATTACTATTGTTATTAAATCCAATTGCAACTTTCAAAATTCTTTTGCACTTGCTTTGATTTTGTTTTTGCTTTTTGTTGGGGCTCAGGGAACCTAATCGATGTGGGAAACTTCCAAGAAATTGCTAACTTTGACTAATGATTTACTCATCCATCCTTCAAGGGAGTAGTCTAAGTTTATGTGCTTAGTTTAAATGCTTTTGATAGCTATCCTTCAAGGGAGCAGTCCACCTTATGTTTGACAATTTTAGTTGATTTTTAATAGTTGTCCTTCAAGGGAGTAGTCTATGAATGCTAAGAATGACCCATGATTTATTTTTGTAATTTGGTATTTCTTTTGTTTTAATTTTATTTTTCTTGACATAGACTTTCTCATTCATGCTCAATGGATTACCTTTATGAAGAAAAAACTAAGCTAACATGATGGTTCAGTAGGTGGAAGAGAGGTATAGGTGACAATGACCATAAGAATCGATCTCCAAGAGATGGGAAGTACTATGAGAATCATGTCATAGATAGAGCTATGGTATTCATAGCTTAATATTAGGCTATAATTGTGATGGATAATCACATGATTTAGTTTTAGGTGGTTACACCTAAAAAATAGGAAAAAGAATGTGGTTTCAAGGGATGAGCTTAAGTTAGATAAATGATGATTGTGATCCCTATCTAATAATAGAAGGGACACAGATGTGAAGCATTGAGAGGCTCAAGTTCTATTTTTCCTTTGAGAGAGGACAAATAATAACCTCCTAATCCATAATTATGGGTAATAATGTAGGGTCCAAGCCAATTGAAAACCAATTTACCCCTTTTTATTTTCTCTATATTAGTTACATATTAGTTTTTTTCTTTTAGGACAAGATCTCCAATGTTGAATTCTTTAACTTTAAGATGTTTTTTATAGGCTTATTTGGTTTGTTCTTGATAGACATGAAGATGAGAAAGAGTATCTAAATGATGCTCATCAAGTATCTCCAATTTACCTAAACATTCTTGATGATAATCACTTTTTGTAACAAGGTCATGCAAATATATATGAAGAGAAGGTATCTGGACTTCAAGAGGCAATACAACCTCAGCTCTAAACATGAGAGAAAAAGGTGTATCACCTATAGGAGTTTGGATGATAGTATGATATGCTCATAAATTAAAAGGTGTGTGCAAGTGATAATCTTAACCTGAGGTATTAACCATTTTGGTAAGCATGTTGTTAATGGTTTTGTTGGAGGCTTCAAATTATCCATTTACTTGTGGGAAATAAGGTGATGAAAAGCTTAGTTTAATACCAAATAAGTAACAAAGGTCTTGAACTTGTTTATTTTTGAAATATTTACCATTAGTGGTGATTATCTTATTGGGAACATTGAAATGATAGATGATGTGATGGGTAATAAATTTGATAATATTTTCAACTTTTGTTGAGACAAGGGGAATATCCTCCACCCATTTGGTGAAATATTTAATTGTGGTAATGATAGAATGATATCATTGTGAAGAGTGGGGGTTGATTTTGCTGATAATATCTAGACCCCATTATGAGAAGGACTAAAAGTATATCAAAATGTGAAGATTATTACTAGGTGTGAGATGTAAATTAGTGTGTTATTGACATTTGAAACACTTTTTTACATAATTGTAACAATATTCATTAAGGGTGGGCCAATAATAACCTAGGTGGAGTATGTGTTTAGCTATGATGAGTCCACTTAAGTGTCCCCCATAGATACCCTCATGTGCCTATTTGATAGTGTGAGAGGCTTTTTGACTACAAAGGCAACATAATAGGAGGCCATCAAAACCACATTTATAGATAATTATTCCCATAATGGTGTAATGAGAGGTGCTCTAAATAAATGCCTTATGGTAATTTTTAGAGAACCTAGAGGGAACTATGCCAAGGTGAAGGTAGTTATAGTTTTTTGATACCAAAGGTTAGGTAAAATCTCTTCCACACTAAATATGGTTGGCATGTCTGACTTGGTATAAGAGGGTTTAGTGAGGTGACAGAGAATGACTGATAGTTTAGAGTTTGAAGGTGTTGATGGGATCTAAGAGGCAAGCAAATCCATAGTATTGGAAAAATTGTTGATGGATCATGGGGTGGTTTTAATATGGTAGTGTTTGAATAAGGCTAGGAGCTCTGTGACTGGTTGTCTATACAATTTCATCATTTCATTCTTACACTATTAAATGTCATTGACTTGGTTGACCACAAGTTAGGAGTCACCAAAGATATTGATTGTTCTAACTCCTAAGTCTAAGGAAGTCTGGAGACCTATTAATAGGCTTCATACTCAGCCACATTTTTTATGCATTCAAAGTCAAGTTTAAATGACAAAGGAAGTGGTTCAACAATAAGGGGCATAAGGATGATGTTGGCCCCTCCATCATGCTAACATTTAGAATCATCAAAAAAGCATGGTTATGTGATTGGTAAACTCCACGTGAGATAGACTTGCAATTTACTCATCTAAAAATTCAAGAGTGGGAGGTTGGTTATTTTTTAGGGTTGCCTCAGCTAATTGGTTTATAATTACTTGTCCCTTGATTGATTTCTTCTAGAGGAACTTGAGGTCAAACTCAACTAAAAGCATGAGCTACTTTTCCATGTGCTAGTTTTCATATGGTTTAGAGTGCATGTACTTGAGGGGATCAGTATTAGTTTTGACAAAAAATTTATGGTTAAAAAGGGAGTGGCAAAGTTTTATGGCTATGAAGCCTAGGGCCAAACATAGTTTCTCAGTATGTGTATGCCAAGTCTCGTATTTGATAAGTGTGTGGCTAATGTAATAGATGGCTTGCTCATTATGTTTTTTATCCTGATGGACAAGAATATCCCCTAAGGAGTGGTCTATGGCAAAGATATAGATGTAGAAAGGTTGGCCATCCTTAGGAGGTATAAGGATAGGTGCAAATAGTAAGTATTCTTTGAGTGTATCAAAGACATTTTGACAATCAATATTCCACTTGAAAGAGACATCCTTTTTTAAGAGGTGATGGAAGGGTTGACACCAATTAGAGAGCTAGGAGATTAAGTGATGAATGGATTGAAGCTTCCCCTGTAAGCTACAAAGTTGTTTAAGATTGGTTAGAGGTAGCATCTCAAGGATGGGTTTGATTTTGGCCAGATCAGCCTCAATTCCTTGAAGGGAAATGATGAAGCCAAAAAAATTGCCTGACAAGACCCCAAAAATACATTTATTGGGATTGAGGTGGACATTATAATGGGTAAGTCACTCAAAGATAATCTTGAGAACAACTAAATGGTCTTTGTGAAGCTTAGACTTCACGAGAAGGTCATCCACATAGTCTTTGATGATTATATGGGTAAGGTCATGAAAAATATAGGTCATGGCACATTGGTAGGTTACACTATTTTTCTTAAGATTGAAGGGCATGACTCTATAACAAAAATTCCTACATAGGGTGGTAAAGGCAATTTTGTGACGATCTTTAGTGGTAATCAAAATATGATTATAACCTAAGAATCAATCCATGAGTGACAACATCCCATGGCCTGCTATAATATCAACAAGTTGGTCAATGCTAGGTAGAGGAAAGTCATCCTTTGGGAAGGTGAGGTTGAGGTCACAAAATTCCACATAGATACGTAGTCCCCATATAGATTTAGTGATAGGTGTAATGTTTGATACCCATTAAGGATAATCAATAGGTTGAATAAACTTGATATAAAGGAGGCATTGAAGCTCTTCTTTGATAAATAGGGCTATGAGAGGGTGCATTTGGTGAAGTTTATATTTGATAGGTTTGGAATCATGATTGGTTACAATGTTATGGGTGGTAATGGCTGCATGAATACTAGGCATGTAGTTCCTCAGCATTGAGAGTTTGGTTGAGTTTGACGATATGGGGGTTATTGAAAGTGCATATGTCAATGTCTATGGTAAATTCATTCAACATGGTTGAGGCTTCTAGAGGTAAATATTTTTGGATGGAGGAATTTGGTGTACCAAGGTAGGTGATAATAACATCATCATCCTAACACTAAATAGTGTTAATGGTAAGAGAGTCTTCTCTCATGAGTTTAGGATGGGTTAAAGGGATGTATATGGATGCCCCTTATTTTTGATAGGTCATGGGGTTGAGGGTAATCATGTTGATGAAAAAAATTTAGGTGGGATTATGTCCTCATCCTCACCCATAGGTGGAGGGGGTGTTGGTGAGGAAGGGGTCTCTTCTTCAACAATGGTTGGGGTAGCTTGTCTAGATTTATTCTTATTGGGTAGAATAAATTTGAGTACATGCTTCTCATGAGGCTTCCAGGTCTCAATCAAGGTTAACATGTGTGGTCCATGCTCATATCACCCCAAACTAAATCCCTTCTAAGCACATCTGTGAAGGTATAGTTTAGTGTAGTATGGGTTGTACAAATAAGAGAGGTAGAGGTGAATGGTTGAGGTGGAGAGGGAGTGATGATAATGTTAAGTGGCTTGTCAATTTCCCCGTAGATAAAATGGGTTTGATATCTCAGAGGCCCCAAGGGGGTAATGGCTCTAATGTTGGGGTCATAATCTGGTTGGTGGTTGAGTTTCTCATATTCTTGGGGAGTGTGGAGGGCATCAAGGGTGAGGAGATGGCATTATCCAAGGGTAAGGCATTGGAATGTAGGTTCCAAAGGATCATTGATGGGTATCTAGTCCACAAGGATAGACAAGTTGGTAGAGGCCTCAGTAGAAGGGGAATAAGTAATGGCTTTGGATTTCATGGGTGAGGGTTTGATGGTAATTATTTGTAGTTCCTTAAATGGAGGTAAAAGAACGTCATTAGGTAAGTAGGTCATATTACATGCTAAAAAATGGCTAGGGTCAACTTGTATGGTAATGACTTGACCTTCATGTTCAAACTTGACATAATGGTGAAGGGTTGAAGGTACACAACCCATGGCTTGGATCCAATGTCTCCCTAAGAAGACATTGTATTGGAATTCACCTTTGACCACATAGACAATTTTGGGGAGTGTGTGAGGTCTTAGATGAATATGAAGGATGATAGTTCCCAAGGTAGTGCTCATAGTGTCATTAAAAGATCTAAGAATGGTTGAAGTTTTGGACATGACATTATTTGGTAGCTTTAGTTTCTCATAGGCATGGGAAGAGATGATGTTAATACTATCTCCCCCATCGATCATAACCCATTTGATGTGGGTTTGGTTAATGTGGGATGCAATGAAAAGAGGGGGATTTAGGTCTTTAATGTGGATAAAAGGTATCTCTGATTCCTTGAAGGTAACAAGGGTGAAGAGTTAGAAAGCACCAACAAAGGCCTCTATGGGTTGGGAATCCCTTGATTTGACTTCAATATCCTATATAGCCTTGATCATGGTTTGATAATGGTGAGGTGAGGTGGAAATTAGCTCATAGAGGCTCATTTTAGTAGGGGTCTAGTAGAGTTGTTTAAGGATGACCCTCTTGATGGATTCAAAGGAGTTAACCTCTGAAATGCCTAAGATGGTGAATTTGGGCTTAGCTACAGACGTGGAGGTTTGGATCTAGTTTGGTATAGGGTGATTTGGTGTGTATGTCCATAAAATGGACACTTTGGCCTTCTATTTATCCTTTTATTATGATCATGTGACCACATTAATGGTATGGATATAGGGGGAAGGTGTGATGGGGGTTGGGTAGATTCTATATCACTCTGAGGTGAGAGTGGGGGGGTTATGAATGTGTTGGTGGCTATTTGTTGAGTGTAATGGTGGAGGAATGGATGGAAGGTCATCTACCAAGAGATCATTGTCATCATAGAATGGGTGGATAATGTCTTAGAAAGACTTGCAATTCTCTATGTCATGCCCAAGTGTCTTATGATAGGAACAAATTTGATGGTCATTATACCAGGTTATATTTGAATCAAGAGGATCTAAAGGTATGATGGGAGGTAATGTGAGGCATGAGGTATACACTAACCTTCAAATAATGGTTGTATAAGATTCTACTAGAGGTAAGGAAGTTTTTGGGCTCATAGTTTTGGTTAGTAAGATGGGTGTGTGTGTGGTAATAGGTTGGGTAAGAGATGGCTTGGATAAGATGGTTTGGGAAGATGGTCTTGGCCTAGGTGTGTTGGTAGTTGAGGTGGTCAAATTTGGTGGTCTAATTGGTTGTGATCTGGGAAGGACTAGCACATCAGCCAATAAATGTGTTGGTGTAGTCAATGGTAGTGGGAAACATATGTTGAAAAGGGTTTGATTTTTAAGAAAAATGGAAGGGTGAGGCCCTAAGATAGAGGGCAAGGTAGAGGGAGGTAGAGGTTTAGTCATGTGTTCTTTCAATGCTTTCATCCTCTTGGTTGGTGTGGGTCTAGACCTAGGTATAGGCTTGGGTGAATTTAATTCTAATTTCAAGGATGGGTGAGCCAAAATCTGAGTAGGCAAGGCACCAAGAGTTTTGGAAGGTTTGGTTGGTGATGTGGTGGATTTTTTGGTTGACTAAGAATTTGAGGGGTTGTTGGAGGTTCAGACTGGTTTAAGAGGCAGTAGAGAGATGATGGATTCATTGGTTAGAGGTGTGTTATAAGGTTCAAGTTTGTTTTATGGAGGGAAGCCCTAACTATTTCTAAAAATTAGTTAAATCCATGTCTAGTTTTAAGGTGAATTCTAATTTTTGTACTAATGTGGAAAAAGGTTTGTGTATTAGTCTTGATATATGGGTAGTGGATGCAATAGATAGACTTGTAGGTTGTAGAGGATGTTTGGTAGGTTGGTTTATTTTTTGAGGTGAGGGAAGCAAGGTTGAGATAAATGGCTCACCCATGGGAGGCATGGGTATAAATTCTCCTCCTTTAGGGGCAATATCCATAAGAGTAGCAGATTTTTAGGTAGTTGGTGGAGGTGGTAAATCAATAATGTTGATTTTCCCAAATGTGATAGTTGAGGTAGTATGTTATGATTCCAAAAATTCTATGAGGGTAGCTAGGGAGAAAGTAACTTCTTTGGTTTGGCTATTCAGAGTGTAAGGTGACTCCATGACCTTGATAAGTGAAGTGGGGGGGGAATTAGTAGATTGGATAATTAGGTCCTCATGGGTAGGTGTATTGTGAACCATGTTGACCATGTGGGCATTATGAGAGAACTCAGCTTGTGTGTCTTTAACTTTGATAGGGGCATGGTTGGGAAAGGTTTCCTGAAGATGTCAAGATCTTAATTTTGAGGAGCATTGGGATTATCCAACATGAGCTCCCCTTTGTCGATAAGAGTCTAAATAATATTATTGAAAGTATTACATCAGCTCACATCATGTCTAATTACCTGATGAAAAGCACAAAGGTCATTCTCTTTATACCAGGCAGGTACTAGATGAGGAGAATCAAATTTTTGGGGAGGTTTGATAGGTGGAATTTGTATAAGGTTATCTTTTAGTAGCTTCTCTTGAACTAAGGTGTAAGATTCTTGAAGTGGAGTTAATTATTTTTGGTTGCTTCGATTTGGGTTCCTTTTATTTTGATTAGAGGTAATGGGAGAATTTTTTCAATTGACATTGGGTAAATGGGTGGTTTTAAGATTGATGACATTCACAGTTCCCCTTCTCTTGGTTCCAGTATTGTCTTGGTCGTTGGGTTTGGAAGAAAAGGTTTTGTTGGTCTTAAAGGTAGAGTTATTGTTTCATAACTTCAATTTACCCTCATCTATGGCCTGATTTTCTAGCTTATGTGTCATGATAAAATCCTCATCAAAGATTCTAAATATTTGGACATGTAGTGTATAAGATATATGTTTGGTACAAGCTCAAGTGAAAAGTTATATAAGTTTAGGTTGACGTAGGGAAAATGAAAGTTGATTAATCAATCTTCTCCAATGGGTGACAAAATTGGCTATGGACTCATCATCGAAATTGTTGATATAATAGAGATATGTAATAGAGACCTTATTAGAAATGTTAATGGAAAAGTGATCTAAGAAGACTTGTGCTAGTTGGGTGAAAGAAAAGATGGAATGCTTGGTGAGGGCACTATACTAGTTGAGTGTTGGGTCGGATAAAGACATGGGAAAGGTTTGAAGGAGAAGGGCATCATCATAAGAAATCATGTAACATGCATGCCTAAAATCCCTAAGATGTTGTTAGAAGTCCTCCTTGCTTTGAAAATTGGTAAATTTTGGAAGCTCCCATTGAGGAGGGTAAGGTTCGATGGGGATAGAAGGGTGAATATGTTAGTTATAAATATGATCATAAGATGAGATGTTATTAGCTCCTGAAATGGATGACTCAAGGTTGGTCACCTTGTCCATGAGAATTTTCATTAGGTCAGTTTGAGGTGGTGCACCAAAAATATTTTAAGGTTGGTATTGTGGTAGAGATTAGGCAACATATTGGTAATTATTTGGTGGTTGAGAGGTTTCCAAATGTTGGAATGTGGATGTAAAAGGCTGGGTAGGGTAGGTGCATGATGGTAGTTGGGTAGTGGGTACATACCCTTGTGGGTTAGAGATGTATCCTAGATTAGGTGCAATGGGTAACTTCTAAGAATTCCATGTGGATTGGGCATGGGTAGTACTTGGGTTGGTGAAAAGAGCGGAAGTAGTGACCTTTGTGCTAATGGGTGGTGAGGTAAAAGGGATAGATACCCCTAAGATTTGTAAAGGGGTATTACTTTATGGGCTAGGTTTAATAGAGAGGAGGTTGGTAATGTTGAAGGTGGGTATTCCAACTACATGTTAGACATGATGGGTAAATGGTTGGGTTATCCCCAAGGTAGAGGAGTCATTAGTAGGGGTGGAAAGTGTAAGGGTAATGGTGGGTTGGATAGGTTGGTTCTTAGCCATAGCATTAAAGGGGTTAGTAGATGAAGATGCTTGGGTGGTCAAAGGTTGGGTAGTCACCATGGACATAGGGATACCCTCCATAAGTTGGGATGGCATGCCATAAGGAGTATTTTGAGGTGGGGTTGATATGATGAGGAGAGGTGTAAAGATAATGTTGAAGGGCAACTAGATTATTGTCTAGAAAAGTGGTAAAATTCACATCTCCTTAGGGAAATACCTAAGGGAAAGTAGGGCTTCCCAAAGGATGAGGTGAATCTTCTAATTCAAAGATGTACTCCATAGATGAGGAGGTAGAAGAGGTTGATTTAAGTGATGGATTTTATTCTACCAGGTCTCTTCACTGCTAATGAATGAGAACCATACAAGAAAAAGGGGAGAGAAAACAAGAATAATCTCACCAGTCAAACAAGAATAAGATAAGAAAATGATCAAGGTAATCGAGACATACACTATGAAGTATGTTTAATCCTAGAGGTTAGTTTTAATCTCTCTTTTGGTTTATGCCTTAGTTTATATTAATGTGTGATAGAAGTTGGCTTGTAGATCAAGTACTATAAAAGCAATCTATGGTTGGTTTCAGGTTGTTTAGGTCTTCAAATGAATCTATATTATAATCAATACATGGCTTGGTATTGAGGCATAACCCCTCACTTCACAGTCCCACAATGATAAGGGTGTCAAGTGTTTAGCCAATATATATTGATGTCCAAAGTTTATACTCAACCAGAGAGTTGAGTTAGTTCTCCTCTTGGTAATGACCTCCAAGTAGGATTGTCAAAAATGGGTAAGGTGACTACTAGGTGATGAAATCCCATTTGGGTCTTATCTCAAATTATTTTCATGTTTGATTGATGAAAATGGTCTAGCTAGTGTGTGCAACAAAGGTGATGCTATGATAAGATTATTGTGCTTTAATTCAAAGTAAACTGATGTTAAAATCAATTAATGGATGCAATTGAATTTAAGCGACAAAATAAATTTCAGTTCTAATTATGAGAATAAATAGAGAAGAGAGCATACAGATGTAAATAAAATGCAAGTAAAGACTCTAGGTCCCACCGAGCATGATATAATGTTTCATGTAAATTTTTAGCTTTAGTTCTAAGAAAGAGAGAAAAAAAACTCAATATGGGTATGGTTGAAAAATCTATTTGTTTGTGCAGTCATTAAATCAGATGACTATGAAGATCTCCTTTTTGGCTTGGGAAGATCTTTAGATAAGAAAACACTAAAGAAAACTTGTTTGTTAGATAGATAGTTGGGTGGATTTCGTAGTGATAGCTAGATCCTAGAAGTGAGAGCTTCCTTAGAGGCTATCAATCCATATATTTTGAACTATCAAGTTGATAAACTAGAAAGGAGGTACTTGCATCAATAATAAAAAGGTATTTAAATCAAATACAAGAAAGCTTGCTATAAAAGTAAACTAGAAATGATCTAATTAGTGATAAATAATTAATACTAGTGATAATGGGTTGGGGTATGCTTCAAAAAATTAGAAAGGGATATGTACATGGTCAATGACATAGAAAAGTGGATTTCATTGGGTGTGGGTTGGCCAAATCATCTTGCTATGTTTTTTACCATAGGTGACTATCGATGGTTGAAGTGACCATCGATGGTTAGCCTAACTATCAGCAGTTAGCCTAGCCATCGGTAGTTGGGGTCCAACCATCAATTATTGAATATATAATTATGGGTTTGATCAATAGAAGATGATGGGATTTCATAGATGAATATTGAGAGTTAGGCAAGGGATATATTGATTGTGAAAGGGAATAAAAGCACATGAATATTAACAAATAAGTACTTGTCTTATCAAAAGTTAGTTGGGTGGGTGGTTGATGTAGTTAGCCTATTGGTGAAATATCACTTTATTTCAATAGAATAAAGGTACCTTAAAGCTTGGTTGAGAAATGATGGCAAGTTGGCTCTCAATAAGATGGTTGATAATGCTTAATAACATTGATAATGCTAATTGACCTAGTTTACTTGTAAAATAAAACTCTTGAATGTTTAAGATCTTGATAATTATTACTGATGGATTTGACCTCCTAGGCCTCTCTCTCTTATAGTCATAAGTAAGAGGTGGAATTAAAGGTGTAACAAGGTCATCTAAATATAATTTGCACATGCAAAGGCTCTCAACACAAATTAGATAAGTTATATTTAGAAAAGGGTAGGTAGAGCTTGCATGCTCTTGGTGAGAAAGTGAATCCTATGGTTAGGGGTTCCCAAGGTAGACCGTCGATGGTTAGGGTCCCTAGGGATAGACCCCTAAATGTTAGGGTTATTCAAGTGAAATTGAGTGCAGATTGGTTGGTTTAGGCCTGATAGGTGTAGGTTGGTCCTAAGAGGGTCCAGGGGTACTTCCAAGGCTATTTCAACATTCAGAATCATAGCTGTTTAGATTTTAAATGTCTATACCACTTAAAACACTTAGGAAAAATATTTTAGAGATAAAATAAACTTTATATTTATTATTCAAAGGACAAAACAAGGTGTCAAACCATCAAGGCTTTGTAATACTAGGTGTGTACTTCTTATAATTACCAAAAAGACATGCATTTATAGATCATGTGAGAAGAGAGAAAAGTGAAAAAGTGGAAGAGTCACAAATACATGTGTCAAAATGTAGAAATTTAAGTGAATGAGGTCGAGAAGAGTTTAGGAAGTCCTCTTGGAAAAGTGTCTAGCACAAGTATGACATCTTCCCACAAACTAGCATAGAGACTCTTCACCTTCCTCTTTGAAACTACATTGATGATGAGGGATCCAATTGACTAATTGAAACTAATATAGGAGACTTTGACACATTTTATATATCATGATAAGGTTGTAACAAAGTTACAACATCTCTCATGTGCCTCCCTAACTGACATATTCCTTCTTTACACTTGTGTTCACTCTCTAGCAGTCATTCATTAGACTTCCTCAGCTTGTCTTGACACTTGTTTTCTGAGTGACCTAAAATTTCTCATGAAAATGACTTTCAGAGGTGTTAGGACACCTACTTATAGCATATTTATCCTATGGTATATAAAATATACCACCATATCCTCATTTTCAAACTTCTCACTTCTCAACCTTGACAATCACATTACTTTCTCATTATCTCACTTAAACCACCTAAAATTATAGGTCTACCAAAGATATTTTATTACAAATATATGGTGAGATATTAGTATGGAGAGTTGGAACAAGTCTTTAAATACTTCTTTAATTGACTCTCATTTAACAAGTCCTTTCTACACCTATATAAAATATCAAATTCTATAAGATAATTATAATTAGGCCTATCTGTATAAGAGAAAGTATGAAAAAATTGGTTGGTGAGGATCATGGAAGAGTCCCAAACCAATTAAAAATAATTACCTAGTCAAATCACTCCTATTTATTCAAAATCTTTCATGTCTTCACCATCAGGTCAGAATGAGGGTTTTAGGAGGGTTTCTAGTGTCTTAGACTATCAAGGATTATTTAAAAAATATTGACATTAAAACTTCTAACAAATTCCACTAAAATAAATCTATGGATCCCATTAAGCTAATCCCAACTCCTTTGGGTACCATTCAATCCCTTTCTATATATGTGAGTGAATGAAGGTTACCCTCGAGCTCTTGTAATGCATTCTGAGTAGACTTATAAAGAAATTAGTCCTAAAAGATCAACTTTGTGATATTATCTATAAATAAATGGATTCAACCTATCTTAAAACCTCCCTTGAATTATATCTAAGTTATTATTAAGTTAATGTTTTCATTTGAATGGAATTATAAGTCATTAGGGTATAGGCCTAATTTTAAGCCTAAAGACCTAGACTGAGTGTGACTGGGTGTATGACCCACCTATAGGTTCCCAAAGTTTTTATAGGCATTATAACACTTTTTTACTCTTTATTTCAACTTTATACATCATCCTAATATTATTTAAATACCCTTCCAATCATTTTTTTCCTCCTCACATACTAGTCCTATAAACTTTATTGATTATGGAGTATTCACTATCTGAGATAGAATAAAGAGCATCTCCCCCATCCATATGACTTTGTTGAGGATGTAGAGGTATTAATTAGGTCATGATTACCCCTTATGTTAATTTTAAAATATTGGTAGTGTTTTTATCAGTCTTAAACACTCAAACTCCTCAAGACTGATTCTTGGGTATATGACTATGTGCAATGTTTAGTTGACTATAGATGAGGTTAGAACCATGTATGGTCAACTATGATCTACTTATTTATATATGAGAATCACATGAAAGTGTGATTTCATAAATCTAAAAATGGTTCATGCACATTCATACACCTTACATCTATGTTTGCTAACCATCTTGCAATCTCCCACTAGCCTAGACCATTTTATGGACTATGTTGATTGTAGGTAGCCACTCAGAAATCACAAAGCTCATGTATATGTATATATTTGTCATAATATGCATGTAAATTTAAATCATAATTTTATAAATGTTTTATGTATATTCATTCATTTCATTATTTTTATTACTATCCATGTTTGCCTTCTCTTACTATCTTAAACTAGTGTATGACTATGTCAACCTATAGGTGCTATTAGGGAAGAAGTGGGATATTATTGTAGGTACTAATTAGTGTTAAATAACTATGTTTTGTCCCTTTACATTTATCTAATGTCATCAATACCATTCCATACTTTAAATCATTCACCTATATTTTCAAATCATACTCTCATCTCTATCTACCAATGTGTTATGTGCCACTACAAGCTATAAGCTTCTTAGAGCTAAAAACACTATGTTTCACTAAATATCCATAGTAAACACTTATATAACTTGGGATTCACTCAATTTTCATTTACTCTTGATAAAACCACTTCTCCTCATGCTAATAAGTGAATTCTAGGCTCAAGCTACTGGGATGAAATAATTATATTTACTCCAACCTCAAGAATCTTCACTAGCAGATGACTTTTGTATGAGAAAATACCTTATTTAGAGAGTTTAAGGTGACATAGCCCTTTTTTAAACTTTAATCACCTTTGGTTGTCTATAAGGTTTAATTCATTGTGATTTATTCATAATACACCTTGAATATACTTGAGAACCTCCATTCAAGTCATGGGGATGAGCAAAACATGTTTCTTGAGTTTTGAATGGTCTTCCATATTTTGTACATGCTTAGAGATGGCTATGTATTAAAACTCTTACCAATATTTGCTTACTATCTTGATAACTTACTTCAAACAAATTCCAATTATTCAATACAAAAAATTCATGGAGAAAAATAACCTTCCATGTTTGAATAAGAGGAACACATGCACATCACTTTTGATCTGAAGCTATCTACAGGAGACAAACACTACCACTATAGAAACATATTATGTAGACCACTATATTTTCCCTTCCAACATAAGGAGGATGATTCTAATTTCATCTTCATATCCACACATGCAAACCAACCCTAAAAACCATCTGAGAATGAATAACATGTCCTGAAATAATGCTTTAAACACTTGGAAATATTAGATCAAAAAAATGAGGAAACCTATAGGTGATAGGAATGCACAATCAACAAGGAGTCACTTCCATTCTTAGGTATGGTTCATGAAGTAAAACCCATAAATATTCAATCTAATTCCATGGAACTATATCCCATTAGGAGTGTTAACATCTACCAAAATCACTCCCCTCAACTCTGCCTAACCTATCTATAGTGTCAAAAACCCTGATGACTTGTTTGACCTTGTCTAGAGAGTGATGGAATAGATGAGACATTTTTTCTCAATTTTTATATTATCAAAAAAAACTAAACATGGATATGATTTTTTTGGAATTTGAAGAGTCACTCTTAAAGCTTCTCATAGTGCCAAATTATTATATAGTTTGTACAACCTTATAAACTCCTCTTTTTATAAGAGATCTTATTTTCAACATTAAAACCTACCAAATTCAGTTACAGAATTGAGAACTAACACTTTATGACATCATACACATTGAATAACATATTAACACACTTTTCCTTTCATATAAATCATACACTTTCATTAAAGTGACATAAAAGGTGGCCTATCATGACATAAGTGTAACTTAGACAAATGTGACTAATATCAAGACATATTTTATGACCATGGTAAACATGTATCAACCTAGGGGGGGCTATGAAAGTTTTAAATTACATGGGAGGTTGACTAATCTGACTAGGGGTCAAATTTAGTCAATAGTTTGGCAAATTCCTAGGGGTATCATGCTTGTTATGATATAGACTAGTTGCCTTATCCTATCCTTGGGAAATGGAGTCAATTATACACCACATTTGACCCTGACAAGTCTTTGTTTAGACACCAAAACACACCAAATATAAAAGGGAAAAATCACACAAATCAAGATAAAGACACACACTTGTGTTCACATGAAAACTTAAGGAAAACACACAAAGCACTTAATTAAAGTAAGATATATAAAGTATAACCTAAAGCAACTTATTCCTCCTAGATCAAAATGGAATCTTATACCATATCTTTCTCCATGAGATAGAGGAATGCATGAGGCAAGTTGCTAATTGAGCATGGACTTTGATGTATTCAACTTTTTGATGTTTGATAACTTCCTTGGCATGGCATTTAATGTAATCAAGGAAGCTTCAAATAGATCACATATGAAGGCGAATTCCAATATCACTTAAACCATATCAGTGTTTTCATGAGACTCCTCAATTGAAACCTCCAATTGTGCTTCAAAAAATCATGTTCTCTGGACATCCATGGTATTCTCAATGAGACCAGGTTGATTACCATCTATTAGTTTCTCAAGCTCACAAGGATCTTTGTCTATTTAATCCAATCTTGGTCATTATCCTCCATTGTGAAATATTGCTCTACATTCTTATGCATTTGACCTTCAACATTACAAAGTTCTTCAAGTGCTTCAAAAATCTCAATCTGTTATAACCAATCATATTTTCTCTATTTATCCTCAAGAAACACAAACTCTTCAAAATCATCCTCATGATCATACTCATGAGTATCATAATCATCATAGATAACTTAATGATGTTCCTCAAGACATATTTGTTTAATAATAATCTTACATTCCTTTTCAAAAACCACATCTTGTTCTCCTTCAAGGACTAGATTTTCAAATCACTCATATTCATGGAACATTTCTTGATAAGTTTTCCACATACCTTGATCAAGATCCTAGTAAATAGATATGATTTTTTCAATATATTTTCTCTATTGACCCAATAAGGATGAATTATTATTTTTCTCACCAAGTGTAGTGCCTATCATGATATCTTCTTCATAGTCACTTGAAACATCTTGGTCTGGTACACATTGAGCTTATTCTTCTTTATTTTCCTCTTCTAAGATGGGTTCTCCTTCAAGAGGGGATGAGGTGGGAGAGTGGTGGATTGATTCATGGCTTGGAAATGGAGTAGGAGATGTTATGGAGGGTTAATAATTTGTCATGGGGATTGAAGAAAACACTTGAAATAAATCTTGAAGGGAGAGAAGGTTTTATTGGGCCATGAACATGTCACTTTCCTTAACAAGTACCTCATGATTCTCATTACCTTCTTGAAACTCCTCCAAAGATAAAAATTCAACCTTAAATTCCTCAACTAATGCCTCTTTTTCATGTTGAAACACTTCTTGGATGGACTTCTAAGATCATGTAGCTTTAGGCTTTTGAAGGGAAGGAAATGTGGTTTGACCATACACTATATTTTTTCTCTTATCATCATATTTACTTGGTTCTAAGTTGGAACATTGAGGCTACTAGGATCTTTTTTAAATTGGATAGGATCTTCATGAGTATGAGAGGCATGGTAGGATTGACATGGAACATAAGAAGACACTTGTGTATGGGAAAGACAAACTTGTTCTTCAAATAGATTTTCACTTTCTCCATAGTTTTCATGAGGTCTTTCAACAACTACAAGTTTCCTTTCAACCTTTTGATTCTCCCACCTTGAAATTTTATCAATCCACCATTGAATGTAACATCTCATCTCATGAAAGAATTCACTAATAACATGGTTATATTCTTCCTCAACTAATCTCCATTTACTTAAAAGGAAATTAACTACCCTTCTCATTTTCTATATGGAATGACTAGGCATCACAACAAGTTCTTCATCCCATTTCTTCATCAATATTTTTTATTCTAAAAATTCATGTATGAGTGATATCAAATACTTGGATTGATGTGGAATTGGAGGAGGAAGATAGGATATTTGGTATTGACCTTGAGGATGTTGCATAGGAGTTTGGTAGGATGAACAAGGTTTTAGATTATGGTAAAAATAGGTTTTGAAGGGACCCAAAAACCCAAAACAAGGGGAAAGATAACCCTTTAAAGCACAGCCAGGTTAACAATAGAACCTGCTTACAAAAAGAGCCAAAACTAGGTTTTACAGGGACCTGAAACCAACAAATAAAACCATAAAAACTAGCAGTCAGAACACTGATCAAAAAGTTGACTAGCAAGTTGAAACCAAAAACCAGTTAGCGAAAGGGGACTTTAGAAGAATCTTTTAAGTTTAGATTATTTTTTTTTTACTTGACCGAAGATTCATATCAAGGGGAGGAACCAAAGGCTTTGACTTCTTTCTTCTTACAGCTGTCCAACCGTCCTCCACCTTAGCTACCTCAACATCCCATGCCTCTGAAGACATAGATCTTTGGCTCCCAAAAGGCATAAAATCCTTGTGAGTTAAACATTAACTGACTCTTAGAGAGATCCTCCAGAACAGGGGAAGATACCACCACCTCCTCCTCTGGCTCAACTGTTTCACTACCCACAGCCACTATAGGGGCTTCATTAGAATGATTCACCAATGAGTCTTCTTCATCTTCTAGATTGGATTGAAAACTTTCCTCATTCTCAGTCTCAGATTCAGAAGAAGCATCCAAAGGTTGATTGTCAACTTTGTGTAGGATGAACAAAGTTGTTGGGGAGAAATACTTTCAATAACCTACCTCCTAAGATATTATATCTCTCTTTGGAGAACTTGTATCCTAAGAGATTATATCTCTTCTTCAATGGACTTTAATCTATCCCCTTGACATCCTTCTTCACATGACTCTTGAATAACTTCATGACATTATGTTGGAGTAATAGGTTGACTATATGGTGGATAACAAATTTTTATGGGGTTGTGTATAGAAATAACTCTCAACATATCATCCATATTAGATTCATAAGTCAAATGAGACACAAGAAATTATCAAATATTTTCAAATAGGTACCTAGATCTACTTATCACCATATGATTCATTTAGAGTCACCATTGTTATTTATTTAAATACCTTCAAAAGATGATAGTGTGAAGAACACACCAACCATTCTTCTACCCTTTTGGACCTTGGTCCCACTAGGCATGCTATAACTATTGTAGCCAAATATTATACCCTAGGAGAGGGTGTTCAAGCCTCTCCCATATTTGGACAACATGAGATTACCTATAGGCCTTTAGGTTTCCTATAATATAGGTGAACCTATAGGTTAAAGGGATAGCTCCCTTGATTAGTCTCTTAAGCTCACACATTACACTAGATCAATCACTTGGGGGTAAAAAGGTAAGAAAGTAATGTTGATGATTTAAAATTACACTTGATCTTAATCAATCAACAAAGGGAAGTTTCAAGATGTGGGACATTGTGGCTTGAAACAACTTCCAAATTTTAGAGAAGCTAGTCTCTTCTTTTGTATCAAGTGTTGGGGAAAAGGGATAGGAAATTAAATAAAAACACAAGTGCAGGAAATGAAACCTAAATATGGCAATGCACCTGAATGTAATCCTAATCCTAACCTGAGCATAGTGAGACTATTATAGGATTCAATTACATTTAAGAGCAGACATGTGCATGATCAATGTAAAAGATTAGAATAACAGAAATAGAGGCTCACAACAGGGAATTCTTTTGCTGAGATACAGAGAATGTCAACAAAGGCATAGTGTTCAATCTTCTTAATAGAATCTTTCAATCACATAAGAGGCACAAAAATCATGTACAGTTATAGAGAACTTCTAACTCAAGAAAATGAGACAAAAGCAAATGACATTCCTAATCACAACTCTAGAGAATCTACAGTATAGACTACTTTGCAAATGACACAGATAACACCAACCAAGGCATGGAGTTCAATCTTCTTAATTCATTCAGCCACATAAAAGGCACAGAAACATGCATAGTTACATCAACTTTACAACTCAATAAAATTGAGACAAGAGTAAATGATATTACTAGCCAAAAACTCTAGAAAGTCTAAAACTATGAGAAAAACCCCCCTTTTCTTCTTACAATTCTTCTTCTTTTATAGCCTCAAATGTCTCCTTCCATCACTCCCCTTCCCACGTGATTCTACTCTACTCTTAACTCATAGGGGATAAAATAGATGGCACTTTCAATGCCTTGGAGGCTCCAAAAATCTACCCGGTGAACTGTTCCATCTACTCAAATTAACTCCAGCCGATTTTCCCTCCATTTTGCTTTTCGACAATAGATACACAAAACACTCTATTATGCTAAAATGGGAGAGGACACTTAGTCAATTTTTTGAAAATCCTCTTATTACTTAGAAGGCACCGAAAAATGACACCTAGCGCTTTCCACCTGATTCATTGAAGACACACAACTCTCTCTCCTTCTCTCTAGCTGTGTTGTAGTATCATTCAGGACACATATCAAAATCTTACAGATGGTGACACTTGGTAGCTTCCACAGACTTTTAAAGTCACACCTAAGGCCCACCACAATCTTTATTCAGCAATGAAACTTGAAGATGATCTCTTAGGCATTGACACGTGGAGGCTTTCGCAGCTTCGAGGAAGATACATAGCATCTTTCACTTCTTTAGTTTAAGGGTATGTGTCAACTTCCACTTTCCCTAGGGATGTAGTAGAAAGGGGCTCAAAGAGTGACACTTGGTGGCCTCTACTCATCTTTGACACTTAATTAAAATGAAACAAATGCCCTACTACCTTCCAAAAGGGTGCTGACCCCTTTGGTTTTTGGGACACTCCCCTGAACTGCCTGATGAACCAAAATGGTTCAATGGTTCAACACTACACCATTTACACATTAACTAAGGTATTAAACCAAAACATTGAACCCAAGTTCTGAACCAATTATCTCTCAAATGCCGACATGTGGTGACTTTTGCTTTCTTCTGAAAAGTAGTTCAGGGCCTTCTGCGACTGCCACCTAGCACTTTTCACTACGTCTTATTCCCTATCCCTTAGAAAACCTTTACCAAAAAGAAGAAATGTGGATATTGATATGAGATTTGAATGCTAACATGTGGAAGCTTTCATTTAGTAGCTATTTGATATGTGGCACATTCTGCTTCCTTCTTGAGTTGTGAAAAATGCCTCAAATGATGCCAGTTGGTTGGCCCCATGTTTCAGAAAGTGACACTTGGAAGTTTTTGCTCAACTTAAAATATTTAGGAAAAATGAAATGAAAGAAAAAAAAGAGGAGAAAGAAGACTCATGCTCAGATAGTGACACTTGGCAACCTCCGCTGCACTTGGACACTTAGACGGAAAATGAACTCGCACTCTGCCCCAACTCTGCCGCTACGACCAAGGTATACGGGAACCAAAACTACAGTGCTCGACTAAAAATTTGAAAGCAACGTAGAGTAAAAATTTACTCTGCAAGTAAAAAAAATTAAACCTATACTAGTGAGGTGATACAAAAAAATATTATTCCAAAAACACACTTGAATATACACTAAGAATGAAGACTACCAAAACTAACTTCAACTCTATGGCAATATAGCATTAGTGTTTCTTATAGAGGTAGATTTATATGCACATCTAAATGTGGGTGAAAATAAGGTTAGATTATATACACTACTCTTACCTTTCAAACTTTAATATATACTCAAAAAATAAATACACTTTATAAGACATATTTTAAGAGATATCCATCACACAAAAACATGCAAGGGCAACATGGAATCAAGAAGAGCATGTTCATCACTTAGCCTCCAAGTACACCACTTAACACACTTAATAAAAATATTTTATAGATCAAATTAAATTCATAGGTCTTATTTAAATGATAAAACAAGGTGCCAAACTAGTAGGTCTTCACCATACTAGGTGTGTATTTCTTACAATTGCCAAAAAGGCATTCATTTATAGATTATGTGAGAAGAGAGAGAAGAAGAGAAGTTAAAGAGTCACAGATCCATGTGTCCAAATGTAGAAACTAGTTAAAAATTAAGTTAATGTGGTGGAAATATTTCATGAAGTCCTCTTAGATAAGTTTCCATCACAAGTATGACATCTTCCCATAATCTAGCATAAAAACTCTTCACCTTCCTCTTTGAAACTACCTTAATGATGAGGTCTCCAATTGAGTGCATAAAACTGATATATGAGACTTTGACACATGTTATCTATCATTATAATGTTGAAACAAAGTTTTAACATATCTCATACACCTCTCTAACTGAGATATTCCTTCTTTACACTTGTGTTCACTCTCTAGCAGTCACTCATTAGCCTTCCTCAGCTTGTCTTGACACTAGTAATTTGAGTGACTTACAACTGCTCATGAAAATGAATTTCATAGGTGTTAGAACACCTATTTATAACATATTTTTCATTTTTTATATAAAATATACCACTAAATCCTCATTTTAAATCTTATCACTTCTCAACCTTGATAATCACATTACTTTCTCACTGTCTCACTTAGAGTGCCTAAAATGATAGGTCTAGAAAAGAGATTTTATTGCATAACTATTATGAGATATGAGTATGGAGAGTTGAAATAAGTCTCTAAATACATATTTAAATGACTCTCATTCAAAAAAAAAAACATCAAATTCTATAAGAAAACCAGAATAGGCCTATCTATACAAGAGACAATACAAAATAATTGGTTGGTGAGGAGCCTAGAAGAGTTCCAAACTAGTTTAAAACACTTCCCCCAATCAATTGAATCCTTCTGGAGGCAAAATATTTCATGTCTTTACCATAGGGTCAAAATGAGGGTTTTAGGAGGCTTTTTAGTGTATTTAACTTTTAAGGATTGTTCATAAAATCTTGACAGCAAAAATTCTGACCAATTCCATTAAAAGTAATTTAGGCACCCCCTTTAACTATTCCCAACTCATTTGGGCACCATGCAATATCTACATATATATGTGAGTGAATGAAGGTTTCCCTCAAGCTCTTATAGTGAATTTTGAGTAGGTTTCTGAAAAAATTAGGCCTAAAAGATCAACTTTGTAATATTATCTAAAAAAATGGATTCAACCTATCTTCAAACTTCTCATGAATTTTCTTAAATTGATTAGGAATTTCATGTGGTCATTTTAATGGAATTAGAAGTCATTACGATATAGGCCTAAAGACCTAGACTGAGTGTGACTAGGTTTATGACCTACATGTAGGTTCCCAATGAATGTATAGGCCTTCTAACACTTTTTTCCTCTTTAGTTCAACCTTATACATCATCTTTAGATGATTCAAATACCCTTCCAATCATTTCTTTGCTCTTCACATACTAGTCCTACATACTTTGTTGATTGTGGAGTACTCTCTATTTGAGATAGAAAAGAGAGTATCTCTCCTATCCATATGACTTAGATAAGGACTTGGAGGTCTTAATTATTTAATGAGGACTCCTTATGTCAAGTTGTAAATTTTTCCAGTGTTTTTATCACTCTTAAACACTCAAAATCCATAAGACTAGTTCTTGGGTATATGACTGTGTGTAATGTTCAGTTAAGTGTATGTGAGGTTATAACCCTATATGGTCAAATATGCTCTACTTATTTATGTATGAGAATCACATGAAATTGTGCTATTATAAATCTAAAAATGGTTTATATACATTCATATAGCTTACATCTTTGTATGCTAGCCATCTTGCAATATCCCACTAGCCTAGACTATTCTACAGACTATGTTGATTGTAGGTAGCCAATCAAAAATCACAAAGCTCCTATAGATTTTGATATTTGTCTAAAATATCCATGTAAATTTTCATCATCATTATATAAATGGTTTATGTATATCCATTCGCTTTATTATTTTGATAACTAGTCGTGACTGCCTTCCCTTACTATCTTGAACTAGTATATGGCTATGTCAACTTGTGGGTGTTATTAGGGAAGAAATGGGAGATTCCTATAGGGACTCATTAATGTTAAATCACTATCTTTTATCCCTATACCTTGATTTGATATCATCAAGACCATTACATACTTGAAATGATTCACCTATGTCTATAGATCATACTCTCATCTCTCTCTACCAATGTGTTATGTGCCATTGTAAGCTACAAGCTTATTTGAGCTACAAATTACTATGTTACACTGAATATCCATATTAAACACTTGCATAACTTGGGAGTCACTCAATCCTCCTTTCCTCTTGATCTAAACACTTCTCCTCATTATAATAATTAATGTATATGCTCAGGATACTAAGATGAAATAGGTAGATTTACTCCAACCTCAAGAATCTTCACCAATAGATGACTTTTGTATGAGCAAATACCTTATTCAGAGTGTTTAAGGTAAGATAGCCCTATTTACAAATTTCATCAACTTTAGTTGTATATAATTTTGAATTTATTTCAAGGTCTTAATAATGAACCTTGAATAGACTTGATAACCTCCATTTAAGTCATGATAACGAGCAAAACCTATTTTTTGAGTTTTAATGGTATTTCATATGTTGTACATGCTTGGAGATGACTATGTATTGAAACTTTAACTAGTAATTGCTTATTATCTTTAAAACTTACTTCAAACAAATTCAAAGTATTCAATATAAACCATTCATGGATAAAATTGACATTCCATGTTTTAAGAAGAGTGACATATGTACATTACTTTTGATCTAAAGCCATCTATAAAAGACAAACTCTACCACTATGGAAACATATTCTGCAGACTATTATATTTACCCTTCCTAACATAAGGAGGATGATTCTACTTGCATATCCATATCCACACATGAAAACCAACCTTTAAAACCATCTAAGGATGAAGAACATATCCTGAAATAATGTTTTAAACACTTAGAAACATCAAATGAAATAAACAAGTGAGGAAACCTATAGGTGATAGAAATGCATAATCGATAAGGAGTCACTACCATTATTAGGGATGGTTCATGAATTGAAACCCATTAATTTAAAATCTAATACCATGAAATGAGATCCCATTATAATTTTTAATATATACCAAAATCACTCCCCTTAACTTTTCTTGACATGGTCGTATTAGCAAAAAAGCTAATGACCTATTTGACCTTGTCAAGAGAGTGATGGAATAGATGAACTAGTTTTGCTCAATTAGGATATTTTCAAAGCAAAATAAACATGTATATATTTTTATGAATCTTAAGATTCACTCCTAAAGCTATCCACACAATCCAATCTATTTTATAGTCCATACAACCTCATAAACTCCTCTTTTTTTAAGAGATCTTCATATTTTCAACATTTATATCTACCAAATTCAGTTATAGAACTAAAAACTAAAAATTTATAACATATTACACATTTAATAAAATATTGACACACTTTTCCTTTCACATGAACCATGAACTTTCATTAAAGTGACCCAAAAGGTGGCCTAGCATGACATAAGGACAACTTAGACAAATGTGACTAATATCAAAACATATTTTATGACCTTGCTAGACATGTATAAACCTAGGGGGGCCTATGGAAATTTTAAAGTACATGGGGGTTTGAATAATTTGACCAAGGGTCAAATTTGGTCAATAGGTGTTTTTTTTATTTTTTATGAATCTCTATGTATGTTAACTCTGTATAGCCATAACTCGACTATCCCCTACATGCCATGGTTATAGAAAAATCCCTGTAATGACCATTAAAATAAACATTGAAGGTATTATAAGGCCTTCAAGGTATCTACTATGGGATACCTTGAAATAAAATTATAATCATGTGCATGTTCAAGGTATCTACTAGGATAACCCTTGAAGGTACTACAAAACCTTCAACAGATATATCTTCTAGAAGATACCTTAAAAGGAATTGTAATACCTTAAAGAGTACCTTAAAGGCATATCTTATTAAATACCTTTCAAATATACATAAGGGTAACCCTAAAGGTATTAAAAGTCCCTTCAAGGTATATCCTAGGAGATGGTATCTCCTAGGAGATTCCTTGAAATAAAATTTTGATCATGTGCATGTTCAAGGTATATACTAGGATAACCCTTGAAGGTATTATAAGAGCCTTCAAGGTATCTCCTAGAAGATACATTAAATGGAATTTCCTTACCTTCAAAGGTACATTAAAATTATCTCCTAAAGATACCTTTCAAACATGCCTAAGGGTACCCTTGAATATATTACAATGCCATTAAAGGTATCACCCAGTAGTGCCTTCAAAAATAATTTAAAGGGCATTTTGTAATACCTTCAAGGTCACCCCTATGCATGTTTTAAATTTATCTCCTAGGAGAAACATTTAATTCCCCCTTTAATGTATGATAATTCCCTTCGATGTTTCTCTTAGAATATGACTTTAAGTGCCTTGTAATACCTTCATGGGTAACTTAAAGGTATCTCTTATAACCTAACTTGAAGGAAAAATCAACTCTTGTTCATGTTTGAAAGGTATCTCCTAATAAATACCTTTGAAGGTATTAAAAGGCCCTTCAAGGTATCATCCAATAGTGTCTTTAAGGAGATACCTTTCTAACATGCATAAGGGTACCCTTGAAGGTATTACAAGCCCAGTTAAGGTATCACCTAGTAATTCCTTCACACATACTTTGAATAGTTTTTTAATACATTCAAGGGTACCCTTATTCATGTTTGAAAGGTATCTCTTAAGAGATACCTTCAATGTCCCCTTTAATGTATGAAATTGCCATTCTAGGTATCTCTTTTAAGACACACCTTTAAGTGCCTTGTAATACCTTCATGTGTAACTTGAAGGTATATCCTAAGAGATACCTTAAATTAAAAATCCACTATTGTTCATGTTTAAAGGTATCTCATATGAGATAACTTGACGGTACCTTTAAAGGTATAAGACCATTTAAGGTATCAACTAGTAGTACCTTCAAGGAGAAACTTTTTGGATGTGCATAAGGGTACCCTTGAAGGTATTATAAGGCCCTTTAAGGTGTCATATAGTAGTACATTCAAAGAGACACCTTTCAAACTATATAAAGGTACCCTTGATGGTATTACAAGGCCCTTAAAGGTATCACATAGTAGTGCCTTCAAACATAATTTGAAGGGCCTTGTAATACCTTCAAAGGTACCTTTATGCATTTTTAAAAAGTATCTCTTAGTACATACCTTCAACATCCCCTTACATTTATGAAAACACCCTTTAAGTTATCTCTTAAGAGATATATTTAAGGGCCTTGTAGTACCTTCACTGGTAACTTGAAGGTCTCTCCTAGGAGTTACCTTGAATTAAAAATCCACTCTTATTCATGTTTGTCAATCAGACTCACACCCTTATGAAGGTAGTTCATAGCCTTCACAGTCTACTGAAACATGGAAACAAACCTAGGTTGTGGGTGGCCTAATTAGTGGATTGAGTCTCTAGATTCTAAGGGCTAGTTCCCTTTGGTGTATCAATTAGGATCTCTACTCTACACTACAAACTATAAAGAAAAGGAAAAAAAAGGAAACTTGAAGAAAAAATCCTATCTAATGATGGTGATACACCTATATTTTGGTTCATCCACTCAATTTGAGCTCCTAAAAACACTGATTAGACAAGAAAAATATTGAACTTTCAATTCCAATTGACTCCTATGCATCAATATTTCATGAAAAGGTTTTATCTGGTGATCAAAGCTTGAGGGAAATATATAAATAGGCCTAATTCAAGGTGTTAACTAGCCACTTATGTCAACTATAATTTCAGAAAAAAGACATCAAACATAGAACATGACTTGCATAATCTAATCAACTAGTAAATAGGTAAGAATCAGAACTTGACAAGGAAAAAAATTCTATCACATGCAAATCACTGACATAAATACACTATACCATCATCTTAGAATCTAAAAATAGTCCTATATATCTAAAAAGGTTACAAAACTCAAATTTTGGTAGATTCTAATCTTTCCAAAAGAAGGATTCTTAAAATGGTTAAAAAAGCCAACTTATATAGAAAAAGCATGCAAAAGCCAAGATATTGGCATTGTAACTAGAGAGGATATCAACTCCCACATCTCATAAGTCCAACTTTAGCTATCAGAAGATAACTAAGCCTTCAAAATATATCTTTTTGTCTTCTATCTTACATGAAAATCTCTTTGGCATTGAAAATGATGGAGAACCCATGTAGTAATCATTATTAAAATCTTCAAAATTCATCAAACCTACATGGATCTTCAAGGTTGGAATAAAAGTCTAGATGGTGGGCCCATCTTGGACTAATCTACTTCATGCATGAAAGCTACACCAAATCTTCAAATAAAAACTCCACTTGGTATGTTTGGAAGCTAAGTTGAAATAAAAGAAAGTCCTTCTTTGCATGCAAAACAAGGAAAATGCATGACAAGCTTTGTCTAGTCAACTCCAAGTAACTCCAAATTAACTCCTTGAATAGCCATCCAATGTTAAATTGTTTGAGCCCTTCATACATTCAAGTCTCCCCTTTGGAACTGAGAGATTCATATTTGAAGGCAATTGCATGTCTTTGCCAAGTCTGAATAATTTAATTATTACATTTATTATTTAACATGCTCTTTACTATAGTCTCAAACTATATATCTTCTTACAGATGGAAAAAATAATATCTTTATTAGTTTTTTACATACTTGTACTATGTTGGATGCATCTAATTGAGCTTGTGTCACTCTGTATGTTTTGCATGTAAGTTATGAACTACATCATAGGAGTTGAAAGGAGAAGTTATCATAGTATTCTATTGATTGGCTATCAAAATCCCACTAAGATCTTTTGAAAACTTGGCCTTTTATCATCCATTGATCTCATTGCTAGATCTTGACAAGTGTCAAGCTCAAGGTAATCTTGATGAACCTTTTTGAAATCTTGACCAATGGCTACTTGTAGGGTCTCAAACTTGACATTTACAAGCTCATCATTAATTCCTTTAGAATTTTGTTTTCAACCAATTATTCTGAAAGAATTAACCTCTTGGGTCATTCCCTTCGATCTTATTGCTTGGGTCTTCCCTTTAGACAAATTTTCTGTAGCTTATCTCCCTATTCATTTCCTTCAAACAAATTTTTTGAAGAAATTCTTTATATTTATTTCTTTCAAACTATTTATCCATGGCTTATCTTTATGCACTTTTATTTTGGATAAAATGTCTAAAGGCTTATCTCTTGCAAGAACACTTCATTCAGATTTTCTTTCTTTCAAGAAATTTGCCTGAAAGAAGTGTTTCAACATTTTCTTTCAAAACTTAATTTTATTTTAAGCAATCCTCCTAAAAGAATTTCTTCCTTTCACTGTGAATAATTTCTTCAGATAATTTTTCCAAAGGAATTGGGTCTTCAAAATTTTTGCAATGGATAATTCCTATAGACAATTTGTCCAAAGGAATTTAAAGAAATGACCCTTTAGATTTTTGATAAGTGTCCCTTCAAAAAAATTGGAATGGTCTTCTTCCCCTTCAGAAGAATTGAAATGGACCATTTGATAAAATAAATGACCCTTCAAATTTTTATAAGTGTCCTTTCAGAAAAATTATAATGTCCTCTTGCCCTTCAGAAGAATATAAATGGACCATTTGCTGAAAGAAATGACCCTTTGACTTTTTATAAGTGTCCCTTCAAAAAAATTGGAATGGTCCTCTTTCCATTTGGAATAATTGAAATGGACCATTTGCCAAAATAAATGACCCTTTACCTTTGTTATAAGTGTCCCTTCAAAAAAATTGGAGTGGTCCTCTCTTTAGAAAAAGTGCCTTACCCTTTTGAAATTGTCTTTTCAGATTTTTTCATTTGGACCTTTTCTAAAGGAATGGTACCATTCAGCCTTTTTTATAAAGGACCTTCAAAAACTTTGAAGAGCCCTTCAGACTTTTCAAAAAGTCCCTTGTATTTTTGAAAAGGTCCTTTCTATATTTTTGACAAGCCTAATTCCTTCAGACTTGTGAAAAGCCCATTTTACCAAGAAGTGCCCTTTAGGAAAACTGTTGAAATGGACCCTTTTTTGAAAGGAAGGAGCCCTTCAAAAAAATTGTAAAGACCAATTTCTAAGACTTGGATAAAAATTCATGTTTATGCAAAGTTTTGAATGATAAGGGTTGCAATTTTGACCTGTGGGGTCAAAATTGTCAATATTTTGGTGACTCAAATGGGAAGCATGCCTGTTATGCTTAAGAAATAAACCATTTACATGACTCTTGGACTCACAAATTAACGAAAATTTTGATCCATGACTACAAATTCTCTTTTGAATCAACATGAGACAACCTTTAGCTTCTAAAATAAGAAGGAAAACATACAAAGCAGGTAAAATTAACTAAACAAAGCAAATGTGCAAACAAGCACTTATTGGAACAAAAAAAAACTAAATGTGTTTGAACAACACTTGGCGGAAATAAAAAAACTATGTACAAGGAACTTTGCTCTTCAATATTAATGTTTTAAATGTATCCCATTGACTAGGATTGGAAGCTCTTCACCATCCATATTTACAAGTTGGAAGGCATTGTCAGATTTATAGCTAGAGATCATGTATGGGCCACTCCAAAGGGAATCAAACTTTGTGTGCCTTCCTAGTTTAGCTTGATCTTTATCCCACTTGAGGACCATATCTCCCTCTTTGAAACTTCATGATGAGGTTACTTTGTCAAAATCTCTCTTCACTTATGCTTGTTGAATTTCCATGGCTAGCATGGAATGATTTCTTACCTCTTGTAACTCAAAAATCTCAACATACCTGATCTCTATAGGCTCATTCTCCAATAATTCAAGCTGATGCATTAGTTCTAAGTTAGGAAACTCAAGAGAAATAGGTAACCTTTCTTCCTTACTATATACCAACTTGTATGGAGGGTTGGCTATTGATAATATCAGCCCATAGATCTAACTTTAACTTGAGATTCTATGACCTCTAATTGTCTTTGATAGTCCTTATGATATTTAATAGATTCTTATTTATAGATTTAGCAAGTTCATTGCCTTGTGGATAATAGTTTGATGAAGTGATAAGATAAATCCCATGTTGGATAGCCCATTGACTGATCCTAGTTCTCATAAAAGCCATTAAATTATCAGAAATAATAGTTGAAGGAACTCTAAATCTAGTAATCAAACATTCATAGAAATCTAGAACATTGGTTTCATTTGCTTCTTTCAATGCCACTGCTTCTGTCCAACATGTGAAGTAATTTATAGTAGTTAGAATCCATTTATGTCCAAAATTTTAAGTAGGATTTATGATACCAATAAATTCCAATCCCCATTAGACAAAGGTATGATCCACTACAATTGGTTGAAGAGGTAAGGCTTCAAGTTTCACTTTTCCTACAAACATAGCACACTATTTACACTTCCTTACCCATGCATGGCAATCACCAAAAATACTAGGCCAATAGTACCCACCTCTCATGATCTTAAGGGATGTATTTATTGTGTAAAAATGTCCTCCACCATGTAAATCAAGGAATTCTTCAAGCAATCTTTGAGTCTAGCTTGGCTCTATACACCTTAGCAACATGCCATTGATATCTTTCTTGAATAAAAGACCATCAATAAGAAAAAATGGAATTGATTGAAACCTAAAATATCTTATTTTTAAAGAAATTATATGAGAGGGATAAATACCATCTTGTAAATATCTTACCAAGTCATGAAAATAACTAGAAGGTGTTGTATGAACAACTGCAACCTTTTCATCATTCGACACCAAAACAACCTCATTAGTCTCTTGAAAGTCTTGAGATAAATGCTCACAATCATTTACCTCTAATCAGCTTTGTGACCTTAAATTACACATCATACTCCATTACCTTGGTTATCCAACTATATCTCTTCTCATTTATATCTTTGTTCAAAAGGAACTCCTTGATGCTTGGATGAGAAACCATTAGGTGTATCTTATTGTTAGACAACAAGTATCTAAAATTTTTAAGAGACCTTACAACTTAAAGAACATGTTTTTAAATAAAATAATACCTTGTTTCATACTCTTCTAAGCCTTTAATAAATAAATCTCTTGGTTGTTCCAAAGCCTCATGATTTTGTTGCATAAGAATACCTGAAATGGTGTCCATGTTGCCATATGTATACAAAATGAAATCTTTTATGAAATCTAGATTTATAAGTGTAGGAGCACTAGCTATGGACTTCTTAATATCTTCAAAAAATTTAAATCCATTTACCAACTAAAGCTCTGATTCTTCTTTAGCATGGTTGTATGTGGCTTAGCTAAAATGGCAAAATTTGAAATATATCTCCTTATGAAGTTGATTTTCCCAAAGAAGTTTTTCATAGCTTTTTTGTGCTTAGGAAAGGAGAGTGAAAGAATGGAGTTTACCATTTAAAAATATATGCTTAAACCATACTTTGAAACTACATGTCCAAGGATATTACCTTCATGAACTGAGAAGACACACTTTTTGGGATTTAGAGATACCCCAAATTGCCTACACCTTTTAAACACTTGGTTGAAATGAACCATGTGATCCTCTACACTTTTTGAAAATAGTATTATATCATCCAAATAAACAAGTATAATCTTGTTAAGAAGGCCTTAGAATTCCATATCCATGGCTCTCTAAAAGGTTATTCCAACATTAGATAAATTGAATGGCATCTTTTTGTATGCAAAAGTCCCCCACTTAGTTGTGAAGGTTGTCTTAAATTGGTCCTCTTCCTTAACCAAAATCTAATTTTAGCCACTATATCAATCCAATAAAGAAAACCTCTCTAAACTTGCAACTAGATGTAAAATTTGTTCCATTGATGAGAATGGATAGTGATCTTTAAGTGAATGCCTATTTAAATCATAGAAGTCAACACACAATCTAATCTCACCATTCTTCTTCCATACCAGAACAAGATTTGCCACCCAATTTGAGTGCTTAATTGGAAATATAATAGCTGAGTCTATGATTTTGTGAAGCTCAAATGTTATCAAAGGTTCAATATTGGGATTAATAGGCCTTTGTATTTGTCTCACTGGTTTAGTTTCAGCCTCTAACTCAATGGTGTGTTGAGCTAAACTTGGGTCAAATCCCTTGAGATCACTATATTGCTTTACAAATACCTCAGCAAAACTTATGCATAACTTAATGAAATATTCTCTACATTGGCATAATGATCTTATTTTGTTGACAAGGATGACTTCTCCTTAACTCATCATCACCACTAAAAATGTTCTCAAGTGTGACCAATCCCTTGGGTAACTTATTTTTTTTTAGTTTCACAACTTAATCACCATACTACTATAAATGCTTTGATTAGTTTCTTGAAGAAAACTTAGCCTCCTCTTACAAGAATCTCAAAATTTAATTGGCATATTGAAACACTTGCCAATTCTCATGATAATCTAGAATAGAAGGCTTTACAACCACCTTTATATGTGACTAAATTTTCTTGCTCTTTATATCAGCTGGAATGCTAAATTATGACCCAATGGCAGCCAACCTATTTGTGTGTTTATTCTTGCCTCTTGGTATTGCCTGAATGTTAAAATCTTGAAAATATTCAAGTAATTACCATATTCTATGCTTGTAATATTTAATATAAAAAAATTGCATACATTTAAACCTCTTACTTGGTGAACTATAAGTTCACTATCACCGAAAACTTGCAAGGAATTGACTTTCATCTTCCTAGCCCACTACAAACTGTGAACTAGTACTTCATACTCAACAACATTATTTGAACAACCAAAATAAAATTTAATAAAAGAGAAATAACTTTGATTTTTTTGAGAAACTAACATCATTCCAGCTCTAGTACCATATTTATTCCTTGATCCATCAAAGTACAATTACCACAAACCTTCACTAGATTCATCATCCTTAACCATGGCTATAATTGGTACATCATTCTCACGAAGGCAATACACACTAAGTCCTTATTCAATTAGCCTATAAGTATCATGCTCATGAAAAGTGGAATCCCACTCATCAATAAACAAATCTATAACTCCATCCAAAGGTGATCCATTTTTACTCCACTAGTTTTTAGTACATCATCTGAGATGATACAGTTATTGTTCACAACACTTGGCATATATGGCTCCATATGGAAATATGCATTAGGTTCAAAATGAATCATTAAATTGGTACCATACCTAGTTTTTAACAACAAATAATTCCAATCATATGAAAAATATCCCCCAATCTTTGAGGTGAAGTCCCTTGAAAGGCACATAGAAAAGTAAGGAGGCAAGTCTACCACAGCAACATCATGCTGAATAGTAACATTGGGACAAGCATGTAATGTAAATTTTAGATCTATAATGATTCCTACAATATTTTTTTATGACCCATCCAATTTAAATACTCCTTTAGTGTTTGTCTCATAAATAAGGCTGAGCTTGTCCATAATCTATTTAGGCATGATTGTATTACTAGCTCCACTATCTACCATATAGTTATGAACCAAAGTATCACCTAATATCAAATAAAGGTAGAAAGGAGGAGTTTTATTTATTTTTACCTTAGTTATGTCTACCTTTTTCATCTTATTTAATTGCTATACTTATTTCTTAATTGGTTGATCTGAATTAGCTAAGATAACACCTTCTTTCTCAACCAATTTTGGAGATAATTTGAGAGTTAAAAGCTCTTGGATGAGCATATCCTTTTATCCTAAGATGAAAATAGAATCCCACATGATAATTTTGATATTATACTTATTCATTTGATCCACTATACTGAACTGAGATCCACCAACCTTTGGTTGTACTTTCTAAAGAACTGGCTACTCATGAACTAGAGGTATTCAATGAAATTTACTAACCTCTATATTCTAATTTTTATGAGTTATAGGGGCATAAAGTTGTTATTTTGTACTCTTAGAAACAACATTAGGATTAATTGAAGAATTTTTTACCTTTTTAGCCTTATTAATGGCTCTTCTTTTAGCTCTAGTTATAGCTATAACTTGACCACTTGTATTATTAGTTTCGACACCCTGAGTAAAAGCAACATGATCATCCACTTGCCAATTTACATTAATGGTATTAGGATGCCCTTGAACTTGTTGAGTCTCTCTTTTTGATTCCAAACCTATATCTTTGTATTTACCTCTTTGAAAAGAAAACTCTTCTTATGTCATTTGTGGCATAGTGATGTTTTATGAGACCAAGGCTTGGTTTTGAGCATCATTGAGATTTGAGGACTACCAACCTAAATCATGCATCAAGTTGTTTTGAGGTGGGGTGGGAATAATGGATTTTGAAGTGGAAAGAGAATTAGAATCAAGGTAATCATAAATATTAGCTATAGTTATGGCTCTTTGGGTTTGATAAGGTGGTTTATTATATTTAAAACCTTGATAAGGAGGCCTTTGATCTTTGAAGGGCTGATAGGTGGTCTAATTTTGTTTTTGATAGGGATTATTAGCCTATTATTTTTGTCTCTTGAGTTTCATTATTTCACTCCCAAATAATTGTAACAAGCTTTTCAACTCTCCTATCTCACTAGTTTGACTAGTAGGGGCTGTAATTTAAGCTTGAAGTGATGGAATAGGAGCTAAGGATGGGATCTAAGGAATTTTAGGAGATAGTATGGACTTTATTTATATAAATATAGGCATTAAATGTATTAGAGAAAGCTTATTATCTTATATCAAACTATTCTCTACCCTTATTTCAACCTCATAAACATTTGGCAAAGTAGTACCACCCATTGACTGTATCATCACACTAATGTCATATTTAAGGGCTTTCAAATAGTATAGAAATTCATATTTATGGGATGGCCTAATCAACATAGGTATTCTAGTCCATGTCTTTTGTAATCTGAGGTTAAAATTAGACAAAAAATCATGATGATCTCTATTTATAGTAGTTAATTTCTCAACTAAAGATAGGTGATCAGATTTGTCCTCAAATTGCTTGACTAGGGCTACACCCAATTCATCCTAGGTAGAAATGGAGTTTAGTGGGAGGTTTCTATACCATTACAATTCTTTTCCTTTGAAGGAAGAATTAATTAATCTAATATCAACATTTATCCTCAACAACATTATGGACTAAATAGAGATTAGCTACATCTTAGATCTGTTTAATAGGGGTTATTTGATTTTCTCCTAAGAAGAATGGGATACTTTTGAAAGTAAACACAGAAATATCATCAAACTAGGTTGGATTCAGTGGACTACCTCTATTGAATGAAACTAACACTTGGTTTTTGATGGCCATTTGGATAGTGGGGATTGTAGTGAATATTTAAGGTATCTACTAGGATAACCCTTGAAGGTACTACAAGGCCCTTAAAGGTATCTCCTAGGAGATACCTTGAAATAAAATTTCAATCATGTACATGTTCAAGGTATATACTAGGATAACCCTTAAAGGTATTATAATAGCCTTTAAGGTATCTCTTAGAATACACCTTAAAGGGCATTAAAGTACCTTCAAGGGTACCTTGAAGGTATCTCCTATGAGATACCTTTCAAACATGTATAAGGGTACCCTTGAATATATTACAATTCCCTTCAAGGTATCACATAGTAGTGCCTTCAAAAATAATTTAAAGGGCATTGTAATACCTTCAAGGTTACCCTTATGCATGTTTGAAAGTTATCTCCTAAGATAAACATTCAATGTCCCCTTTAATGTATGATAATGCCCTTCAAGGTATCTCTTAGAATATGACTTAAAGTGCCTTATAATACCTTCATGGGTAACTTGAAGGTATCTCTTAGGAGCTAACTTGAAGGAAAAATTAACTCTTATTCATGTTTGAAAGGTATCTCTTAAGAGATACCTATAAGGTACCTTTGAAGGTATTAAAAGGCCCTTCAGGGTAATCATCCAATAGTTTCTTTAAGGAGATACCTTTCTAACATGCATAAGGGTACCCTTAAAGGTATTACAAGGCCATTTAAGGTATCACCTATTAATGCATTCACACATACTTTGAATGGTCTTGTAATACCTTCAAGGGTACCCTTATTCATGTTTGAAAGGTACCTCCTAAGAGATACCTTCAATGTCCCCTTGAATGTATGAAACTACCATTCTAGGTATCTCTTAGGACATGCCTTTAAGTGCATTGTAATACCTTCATGTGTAACTTGAAGGTATATCCTAAGAGATACCTTAAAGTAAAAATCCACTCTTTTTCATGTTTGAAAGTTATCTCATATGAGATACCTTAAGGGTACCTTTGAAGGTATAAGAAGGCCATTTAAGGTATCAACCAGTAGTGCCTTCAAGGAGAAAATTTTTGAATGTGCATAAGGTTATCCTTGAAGGTATTATAAGATCCTTTAAGGTATCACCCAGTAGTAAATTCAAAGAGACACCTTTCAAACATGCATAAAGGTACCCTTGAAGGTATTACAAGGCCCTTCAAGGTATCATATAGTAGTGCCTTTAAACATACTTTGAAGGGCCTTGTAATACCTTCAAAGGTACCTTTATGAATTTTTGAAAAGTATCTCCTAAGAGATACTTTCAACATCCACTTATATTTATGATAACACCCTTCAATTTATCTCTTAAGAGATGTCTTCAAGGGCCTTATAGTAACTTCATGGGTAACCTGAAGATATCTCCTAGGAGCTACCTTAAATTAAAAATCCACTCTTGTTCATGTTTGAAAGGTGTCTCATAGGAGATACCTTGAATATACATGTTGTCAATTAGACTCACACCCTTTTGAAGGTAGTTGTAGGCCTTAATAGTCTACTAAAACATGGAAACAATCCTAAGTTGTGGGTGGCTTAATCAACAAATTGAGTCTCTAGATTCTAAGGGCTAGCTCCCTTTGGTGTATCAATTAAGATCTCTACTCTACACTAAAAATTGTTGGGAAAAGTTAAAAAAAGGAAACTTTAACAAAAAATCCTATCTAATGATGGTGATACACCTATATTTTGGTTCATCCACTCAATTTAAGCTCCTAAAAACATTGATCAGATAATAAAAATATTAAACTTTCAATTCTAATTGAATCATATGCATCAATATTTCATGAAAAGGTTCTATCTGGTGATCAAAGCTTGAGATAAATGAGGGAATAGGCCTAATTCAAGGCACTAACTAGCAACTTAAATCTTATATAACTTTATCCAAAAGACATTAAACATAGAACATAACCTATGTAATCTAATCAACTAGTAAATAGGTAAGAATCAAGACTTGACAAGGAAGAAAATTCTATCACATGCAAATCACTAACATAAATACACTATACCATCATCTTGGAATCTAAAAATAGTCCTTTTATTTATCTAAAAAGGTTAAAAAACTCAAATTTTGGTAGAGTTTGATCTTGACAAAAGAGGGATCCTTAAAATGGTTGAAAAAGCTAACTTATATAGAAAAAGTATACAAAAGCCAAGAGATTGGCACTAGAATTAGAGAGGAGATCAACTCCCACATCTCACAAGTCCAACTTTATCTATCAAAATATAACTAAGCCTTCAAATAATATCTTTTTATCTTCTATTTTGCATGAAAAGCTCTTTGGCATTGAAAATGATGGAGATCCCATGCAGTAATCATTATTAAAATCTTCAAAATTCATCAGAAGTACATGGATCTTCAAGGTTGGCAGAAAACTCTAGATGGTGGGCTAATATTGGAATAATCTACTCCATGAATGAAAGATACACCAAATCTTCAAAGAGAAACTCCACTTGATATGTTTAGAAGCTAAGTTGAAACAAAAGAATGTCCTTTACATGAAAAACAAGGAAAATGCATGACAATCCTTGTCTAGTCAACTCCAAATAACTCCATGTTAACTCCTTGAACAACCATCCAATGCTAAATTGTTTAACCCCTTCATGCATTCAAGTCTCCCTTTTGGAACTGAGAGATTCATGATTGAAGGTAGTTGCATGTCTTTGCCAAGTCTAGATAATTTGATTATTACATTTTTTATTTGACAATCTCTAACTGTAGTCTCAAACTATATATCTTTTTATAGATGAAAAAACAATATATTTATTGGTTTTTTGCATGCTTGTGCTATGTTAGATGTGTCTAATTGAGCTTGGTTCACTTTATATGTTCTGCATGTGAACTTTGAACTACATCATAAGAGTCAAAAAGAGAAGTCCTTATTGTCATCTGTTTATCAACTGTTGAAATCCCACTAAGATCTTTTGAAAACCTTGCCTTTTCTCTTCTATTGATCTCCTTGCTAAATCTTGAAAAGTGTTAGGCTCATGGCAATCTTGATGAACATTTTGAAATCTTGACCAATGGATATTTACAGGGGCTCAAACTTAATGTTTGTAGGCCCATCATTAATTCCTTTGGACTTTTGTTTTTGGCCAATTCTCCTAAAATAATTAACCTCTTGGGCCATTCCCTTCAGTCTTATTGCTTGGTTCTCTCCCTTTGAATAGTCTAAAACTTATCTCCCTATTCATTTCCTTTGAACAAAAAGTCTAGAGGAATTATTTCTATTTATTTCTTTTAGATAATTTGTCTATGGATTATCTTTATGCACTTTTCCTTTAGATAAAATATTTGAAGGCTTATCTCCCATGAGAACACTTCATTTGGATTTTCTTTCTTTCAATAAATTTTCTCAAAAGAATTGTTTTCAACCTTTTCTTTCAGAACTTATCTTTCTTTTAGGCAATCCTCTTGAAAGAATTTCTTCCTTTCAATTTGAACAATTTCTTTGAATAATTTATCCAAAGGAATTAGGTCTTTGAGTTTTTTGCAATGGATAATTCCTATGGACAATTTGTCTAAAGGAATTTAAATACATGACCCTTTGGCTTTTTGATAAGTGTCCCTTCAAAAAAATTGGAATGGTCCTCTTACCCTTTGAAAGAATTTAAATGGACCATTTGTCAAAATAAATGGCCCTTTATCTTTTTATAAGTGTCCCTTTGAAAAAATTAGAATGGTCCTCTTGCCCTTTAGAAGAATTAAAATGGACCATTTGTCAAAAAAAATGACCCTTCGGCTTTTTATAAGTGTCCCTTCAGAGAAATTGGAATGGTCCTCTTGCCCTTCAGAAGAATTGAAATGGACAATTTGTCAAAAGAAATGACCCTTCAAATTTTTTATAAGTGTCCCTTCAAAAAAATTGGAATGGTCCTCTCTTCAGAAAAATTGCCTCACCCTTTTGAAATTGTCCCTTTATATTTTTTCATTTGGACCTTTTCTAAAGGAATTGTACCATTCGGCATTTTTTGTAAAGGACCTTTGAAAAATTTGAAGAGCCCTTTGGACTTTTGGAAAAGTCCCTTAGCTTTTTCAAAAGGTCCTTTTTGGATTTTTGACAAGCCCAATTCCTTTAAACTTATGAAAAACCCATTTCACTGAGAAGTGACCTTCAGGAAAACTGTTGAAATGGACCCTTTTTTGAAAGGAAGGAGACCTTCAAAAAACCTTCAAAGACCAATTTATGATACTTAGACAAAAAGGCATGTTATGCAAAGTTTCAAATGATAAGGGTTGAAATTTCGACCTGTGGGGTCAAAATTGTCAACAATACCCTTTATGGTATTACAAGGGCCTTTAAGATATTGTTATCACTCTAAATTACATCCTTAAGAAAGTTGTTCATGCCTCCCCATTTAGGTGATGGCATAGAATCACCTCTAGACTATGGGTTGCCTAATAAATGAGGTGAATCTCTAAATAGGGATAGCTCCCTTGATGCTTCACCTTGAAATTACTACTAAAATACTACTTGCCAAGGGAATAAGGGTATAAAAAGACTAAAAATATGGAAATAAAACTATAGGTGATGAACCAAATGTATATCCTCTACTTGTTAATGTTTGCACTATTTGAATGATAGATTATAGGTTGATTAAACTACTTTAAGACAACTTCTTCCATATTAATAATTCAATATGGAGGTTATAGGTACACAATAGTCAAGGTGATCAATCTAGATGTTTAAAATGGGCACTAATGGTACTCTAACACTTGAATACAATAAACCATATGATGTAGTTTAAATGACCTATGAAATGCATCTAATTAACATAAAGTCATGATTGAAAAGTATAAGTGCAAGGAAGCAATAAACTATCATCAACATAACATATAAAATTCACTAAAATTTGAAATGAAGCAAACACAATCCATCTTGAATTTTATTCTAGAGGTAACAACAAGTATCAAGTTTGGTAGGGATTTATCTTACACACTTAGAATATGATTTTACAATTAAATACCTTAGCTTACATAGGTAGATGGAACCCCTTGAGTCATTTAATACAAAATAGAGTGTGGCTATGAGAATTAAGTGTGGTAACAAAGACTTGGGAACTATAGCTCTTCTATGCAAGTAGATACAGATGACTAAAATTAAATGATAATTATTTCGTTATCCTCAAATCATGGTGATAATCATATTGAACTTAGAATGGTTAGTTTATCTTATTTTGTCATTGGTGGGAGAATAATAATTATTTAATATTTAAGGATCGCACAGTTTAGTAATTTTTTTTAAGTGAAAAACTATAATTATCATTAATGCTACTTTGATACAACCCTCAAAACCATGATTAGCATTAATAATTTGATCATGATCCCACTACCCATCATATTCACATTGAAACCTTGTAGTTTTGAATCTTCATGTGCCGACTAAGATCCTTTTGGTGGCCTAGATAGATAGATGTCCCATCAACTTTGTGCATGTGTGATTTTGATTGAGTTCCTAGAAAGACTCTTTCTTTGGGGTATCTACCATGCAGTCCATAATCATGTTTTGCCATCAATATTATAGCTTTGACTGTCTCCAATAGTCTCCATATATATGGTGAATCAAGATCAAGGCACTTGTCTTCATCTCACTCACTTGGGGCCTATTACACTCTTGTGTTTATATTAATCATATTGGGACTATTGGGACTATAGGATCAAGACAAGTGGCATCATATCACTCACCTATGGCTTTGAAACTTTGTATACATAGTTCTATGGATTTGAGTCACTAGGATTAAACCACATAGAAGCATCCCAATAATCTAGTACTATATCTAACATTTTTGATGTGGGGATCACCAAAGAATCTTTGAAGAAAATAGCTTAAATTTGAGTGACTTCCAAACATGCCCCGAGGCTACATAATGTTGACATGTGGCTTTGGGGAGATGTATAAATTAAATAAGTATCATTCAACTATCCATCTCAAGAGGGGACCAAATATTTTCATGTACCCTTGAATGATACTAAAAAATGGATAATAATAAAATGTTAACAACTTGGTGACTTGAATTAAGAACTGGACTCAGCTTGACTTGGGAATTAGCTTCGATCGTCTTGACTAACTTAGATTAGAATGACTCAAAATCACCTCCAATTAGCTCAAATAGACCTATAAAGACTCTGAATAAAAATGGCATGACTCAAAGTAGAGTAGGGACTCAAATTGAAGTCGACCTTATGATATCATGAAATAATTATATTATTTAGCTTCAACATGGAATGTATTACAAGGGCTATTATATATCAAAAACTATAACAAAACAATATCCTAAAAAATAAGAGAGTGCAAAAATAATAAACATAGAATGGAGTTCATGGGTAAAACAAACTAATAATTTAAATAAAAATATACCTATGGTGAATTAATCACCTTATTTAATTCTAGCATTTTCCCCTTTATTCGGCATAGCTTGAAGTGAATAGGAGATGAATTCTCTAACTGCCTCAAATTTATCATGTGAAAGTGACTTGGTGAAGACATCTACATGTTGTTCTTCTATCGGGAAATACTTTAGCTATATGTTGTGTTGATGTACATGTTCATGAATGAAATGAATTTACACCTCAATGTGTTTTGTGCATTCATGAAAGATTGGATTACAAACAATTTTGAGATCACCCTCATTATCATAATACAGGATGGTAGGTGTCTTTTTTAGTACTCCCAATCCTTCCAGTATGTGATGTAACCATATAAATTTTCAAAGAGATCCTCCTGTAGCATTATATTCTACTTCAGTAGAAGATCAAGAAACAAAGTTTTGTTTCTTGCTCCCTCAAGATATAGGACCAGATCCTAAAAAGAACACATATCTAGAAGTGGATTTTATGTCATCAATATTTCCTACATGATCTGAGTCAAAATATCTTGTTAAGAATAAATTTTAGTTCTTCTTATATTCTAGGATAAATTCTATTATACCCTTGATATATATTAGTATTCTCTTTATTTCTCTCTAGTGAGACATCTTTGGCTCTTGCATGAACCTTGAAAGATAGCTAACTGCATAGTTGATGTTTAGCCTAGTATATGTTAAGTAAATAAGATTCCAAAGCAACTGCCAATAGAGACTTGTATTTACTTATGGTGATGGATCTATATGAGACAAATAAAACCTTATCTCAATATGTGTAGTAATTAGATTAATATCCATCATCCTAAATTTATCAAGAATTTTTTTGGCATATTTCATCTGGGACACAAAGTTGTGGTGTTCCTTTTTCCATACTTTTAATCCAAGACAATAGTGTAGAAGCCTGAGATATATCATGTCGAATGATCAGTTAAGATCTTTCTTAGCTATATCTATCATCTCTAATAAACTACCAGTGATGAATAAATCATCAACATATACTACAACAATTAATATCTCTCCCCCTTACTATTTTATGTAGAAATTTGGATCGTAGGGACATCTCTAGAATCCATGTTGGATGAGATGTTCATCGATCTTTATGTACTAGGCTCAAGGATACTATTTGAGACCATACAAAGATTTTATTAGTTTACATACTTTTCCTTCATTACTAGGTGAGACAAAACCTTTTGGTTGTGTCATGTAAACCTCTTATTGTAGATCTTTATTGAGAAAGGGACTTTTTACATCCATTTGGTGGATGTTCCATCCAAATTGTGTAGCTAGAGAAAATATCATTTTGATTGTTTTGATCTTGGTTGTAGGAGCAATGTCTCCTCATAATCTATGTGTTATTTTTTTGCATAACCTTTTTCTATGAGTCATGCCTTATGCTTGTCAATACTACCATCTACCTTGTATTTTGTTTTATAGACCCATTATAGCCGATTGGCTTCTTCCCTAGTAGAAGATCTTCAAGATGCCATGTTTTGTGTTTCATTAATGATTCATATTCTACATCCATATCATCCTTCTAAGGTTTAGACTCTAACACTTCCTAAACTATCAAGGGCTCTACTGATTCTACAACTATGCTCATTAGGGCCAAATTGACCTCATCTTGAGTCATGCTACGAGTCCTTGGTCCAATAGTTGATGTGTCTAGAACTCTATCTATTTTAGCATCTCTTAATATATGTTTATACCATTTAGGCATACATTGCACTATTCTTGTGGGTTGATTTATATTAATTGATTGATCATCCTCATCATTATTGTCACCTTCAGTATGGTTATGACCTTATGAATTGTCTAGAGGTCTGATTATTGAATCCTACGAGTTTTTGGAAGGAAAAATGGTTTTAATTTTCTCATCAAACTCAACTTCCCTACTGATTTATATCTTCTTTATTTTATAGTCCATCAGTCTATAGGCTAATGACTCTTCATTGTACCCTAAGAAGATATAAGGCATAGATATGGTATCTAGTTTCTTTCTCTCTTTTTAGGAACATGCATATAATCTTTACATCCAAAAACTTGAAGATGAGCAATGGACCTTGCCTTAACTCATCTAGGCTAGCCCTACCTTCTTTTGTCAAAATATAATGGTGACCAAAAAAGGGACAACAAGGATCACCCAATAGTGACTTAAGGAGATATCTTTTTAACATGCATAAGGGTACCCTTGAAGGTATTACAAGGCCCTTCAATTTATCTCCTAAGAGATCCTTGAAAGAAAATTTCATTCATGTCAATGTTTAAGGTATCTACTAGGAGAACCCTTGAAGGTAGTATGAGACCCTTCAAGGTATCTCCTAGGAGATACCTTTCAAAAATTCATAAGGGTACCCAAAAATTAATTAAAATTTCCTTCAAGGTATCACCCATTATTTCCTTTAAACATATTTTAAAGGGCCTTGTAATACCTTCAAGGGCACCTTTATGCATATTTGAAAGGTATATTCTAAGAGATAACCTAAACATCCCCTTGAATGTATGACAATGCCCTTAGAGGTATCTCTTATGAGATGACTTAAAGGGCCATGAAATACCTTCATGGGTAACTTGAAGGTATCTCCTAGGAGTTACCTTAAAGGAAAAATCAACTCTTGTTCATGTTTGAAAGGTAAGTCCTACGAGATGCCTTGAAGGAAGAAATAAGATGAACATAAAAAATCATTATTGACCAATGATAAGGAAATATCCATGAGATATATTATCAAGTAATTATAATATACATAATTTTATAGAGTTTTAAGGAAAACTAATATTAAACACATAAAATAAAAGTTATGGTAATACATTCACAATAAAATATTAAAAAAATAGTTAGAAAATTTTTAGGCAAAAAGATTTTTTATACAAACAAATTAATAACATATATACAAATAAAAAGTATTGAACCCCCATTATTGGGTCAATCATAAATGGAAATGGAATTTATAAGAATAAAATCAAAACTAGTATTGTTTGGCAAGCTGCACATCTAGGGTGATTCAAATTTGATTTCGATGGCGCTTATCGAGGTAACTCAAGGGCCTATGGGGCAAGTTGTGTGATTAGGGATTAAAGTGGGTCTCTAATTGGAGAAATGTTTATAAAGATATTAGATGGGAATAACAATTGAATCCCAAGCCTTGATGGTAGGATAAAATATTGTGCTTGATTGTGGTGTACCTAAGCTAGAAATTGAAGGATATTTTAAAGTTGTCATTCAAGCCTTGTATAAACAAAGGGGTAAATCTTAGAATTTGAATAACATTCTTGATAAATTTTGGGATGATGTATTTAAAATCCAAAACTAGAAGTGTTCACATTTATATAAGGAGGCCAATCTAGAGGCAAATTTATTGGCTAATGCATGGATTGCGTAGATTAAATTCAAATAGGACAATGATAGTAGAGTGTGGGAAGATTTCAACGATGCAGTTAACCTTAATTTTTTAATGACATTTTTATCTTGTCTAATTATGTGGAGTTGGGTAGGCTAATACATAATATATATTATGGTCTCTAGATTAATATTTTTTATTATCTCATTAATTGGGATTATGTAGGGATTGATTATACTTTAGTCAAATAGGAGGACAATGATATATCAAGCTAGAAAATGAAAACAAGATTTATCAACCTAAAATTACTATTGCATATTTCTAATTGATATAGCCATACTACTTAATCAAAAACTACTTCAAATTAGTTGGTCAAGTGCATGAATCTCCTGATAGACATAGATAGGGGTAAAGATAAATAGAAATGGCCTTTAGATTTGCCCAGTAATTCTATCATTGACCCTATTCATGTTCATTCTTCAGTTGTAGAGAAATATTTGAATTGTGAGGTGCCATTATGGGCTCAATATATATAAGTTTAATTTCACAAAATCACTCAAATTTTGAATCATTTACTTGCTCCAACCACTCATTCTATGGATGTGGGAGCATTAACCCCATTCTTGTGGGATTTTGAGGAGTGATAAATTGTTAGAATGCTATGAGAGAGCCCTGGGAGCTAGGATGCATGTCAGTTACATACAACTAGGTGGAGTGGCACAAGATCTACCTCTTGGCTTATGTTGATATATTTATGACTTTACATGATAATTTTCTTCCCATATTGATGAATTAGAAAAGATGTTAACCAAAAATTATATCCAAAAATAATAATTAGTGGATATTGGTACTGTCACTACACAATAGGCCAAGAATTGGGGATTTAGTAGTCTATGCCAATAGGTTTGGGAGTATGCTAGGATTTTAGAAAATAATCACCTTATGATGCCCATGACCAATTGGATTTTGATGTACTATTGGATACTAAGGGAGATTTTTATGATCGCTAATATATCTGCATCAAAGAGATGTGTCAAAGTCTAAAAATCATTGTCCAATGTCCTAATCTAATGCATGGTGGGATGGTGAAAGTTGATGATCATAAGATATGTCCCCCATCATTATTACAAAAGAAAATTTCCATGGAATCCTTCATCCACCATTTTTAACTCTATACAAAGGGTTTTTTTGTACCAACTTCTTCTACTTATACCACAGTTGAAGCACCTAAAGGAAAATTTGGTGTGTTTCTGGTCAATAATGGGAGAATTCATCCCCATCATCATAAAACAAGAGAACCTAGATTTTCCCAATCATAAGGGCCTAATTCTATATCCAAACATCACATTCTAATCGATGTGGCCACCATCATCAGTACTTAAGATATTATGTTTGGAGAGGTAGATAGATAGGTAAAGGTGGTTGTTCACCTTCATTATGAGCTAGGAAAACCTGGTGGGTCAAGGTCATGTGCTCATGATTACACCACCATCATGTATCATGTTACATATCTAGTATGGTATGGTGTCACCATCACTGTAGCATCACTAATATAGCCAACCAATATATTATGGCATCACTATCATTGTACCTTGATTTGATATGATGTCACCATCATTATCACTAATATAGTATAGTAGATGTTAGGGAAATCCCCTATCTAGACTCAATCCCTTATAGATATATTCATGGTATAGTAGTTAATTGGCAACCCCTATCTATATATATCTAATTCATTATATAGAATAAATCTAATTAATAATCTATAGTTAAGTTAGAGAGGGAGAGGGGGGTGAGTGTAGCGAATACCCCTCAAGCCCTATATATCTATCTAGGCTTATCAATCTATATATAGTAGATCTAGATATATATAGTTGGGCTAAATAAACTCCCCATATATAGAGAGATGGGGGACCTCTCCCTCTCCCTCTCCCTCTCTATATATATGGGGATGGGGATGGGGATGGGGATTCTAGCCCTAATATATAGAGATTTTTTGGCCCTCTCCATATATAGGAAACTAACTCAATCCCTATATATATATATAGATTAACTTAACTCCCATTTATATAGAGAGTAGAGGGGTTTCCAAAAAAATGATCGATAGTGGCCCCCCTCTCCCCAATTATCTAGCCCATTAAACATATATGGTGGCCCTTTCCCAAATAGATATAGGGGCCCAAATATCTATCCCATTAAACATATACAGTGGCCCTCTCCCCTTTCTATATAGATGGGATGGGATGGGATTATATTAGAGTGATAGATAGTTGGGAGTGGCACCCCTCTCTATATATAAGAAACTAACTTAACTTTATATGTTTAGAGCTCTTTTCTCTGTATAGATTATATATTAGAGTTAGATAGAGTTTATATTTGGAGGGCCAAAGAAACTCTATCTTGGGGCCCTCTATATAAACTAACTCTAATATAGATCATGCAAATACTCCCCACCCCATATCTAAATTGAATGGTAGACTCTATCTATATACTGTGGGGATGAGTGTAGTGTATACCCCTTAAGCCCTATATATGTCTAGGCTTCTTTGGCACTCTCTATATATAGAGTAGATTCTATCCCCAATATATAGATTTTGTTTGGCCCTCTTTATATATAGGAAACTAACTCTCATCTATATATATAGATAATTTATATTTTTGGCCAAAAAAACCTTATATATTGGGGGTGGCCTCCGCTAATCTCTATCTATCCCATCTATATATATAGGGGGGAGATATCTATCTATAGGGTGTCCCTCTATATAAACTAAACTAAACTAACTCTAATATATATTGTGCCAATAAACTCTATCTCTATCTTTTCACCCCCTCTATCTCTATCTATCATAGTGAATCTAGACCATTCCCCCACTCTCATTATCCCCATATCCATATATCCCCTCTAAATTGAAAGGGGGGTTAGGAGTGAATCCACTCTCTATCTATCATAGCGAATATAGACTATGCCCCTCCCCCCCCCAAAGATAGAGATTTTTTTGCCCTGCCTATATATATGGGAAGTTTCTTTGGCCCTTTATATAAACTAAACTAACTCTAATATATTTCGTGCCAACTATAGACTAAAATTAGATAGTGCCAATGAAACTCTATCTCTATCTCTATATAGTGCCAATGAAACTCTATATTTATCTATATCTCAATACAATTCCAATGAAACTCTATCTCTATCTCTATATCTTCTAATTAAACTATATACTATACACCCCCCACCCCATAGATAATATCTAAACTCAATGTCAATGCCCCCCACCCCATATCTAAACTGAATATGGACTCTATCTCTATCTCTATACAATGGGGGCCATCTCATTATGGTGCCTCAACCACCTATATAGATATAGGTGGGACCCTATCTATATAGATGTCATTCTCTTTCTTAATGGCCTATTATAGAATAAATAGCTAATAGCTGGGAGAGGGCCACTTATATGGAATATGACCTAATGAAGGAAGGGTTTTGGAGTCTCTATGCAAGCTATATGCGGTGAGAGTAGCACATATAGTTACGGGGGGCTTCACGTCTATCACATAGTGTGGTGGACTACCCCATTTATTCCATGATCTATGGGTCCACTGGAGTGACCCACTTCAATCAATTAGTCATTTGATCAAATATGAAATGACTTTGTTCAGTGCTTAATCTGATGGTATTTTTGTAGGGATTATATTCATCACTATAGGATGTTCATTTGAGATCACTGTAGTTCCCTTTTAAGTAGTTGTAGGATGGCTTCCTATGGGTGGTCAACAAATTATAGCCAATAAATGAAACCAACTCTCTAAGAGGATAGGACATTTATGAACTCGATAACTATCTATAGTCACACTCAACCCCCCCATATATAGATGAGATAGGGCCAATGACCTCCACTATATATTTTTTTAGGCAATTAGATGATAAAGAGGCCAAGCCATCCCATATATAATATAGGGGGCCTCCCATATAATATATATTAGAGTTATTTTATCTATATATATAGAGAGGGCCACCCCTAACTGTATAGTTAATTAATCTATATAAATGGGGGACAGGGGCAACCCCCAACCCTTTAAAGTGAAGTATAATTGATTTAATTGGCAAGACTATATATATAAAGAGCCCCCACCAAGATAGAGTTTCTTTCCACCCCTTATATAGATCTATATCTAGATCTACCATATATAGATTAGATAGGCCCCCTCTCTATATATAAGGGACATATAGGGATTGAGGGGTATTCGCTACACTCACCCCATAGAAAGTCTAGAGAATCCTATATATATATTCCCATCTATATCTATAAGTTAAGTGGGTAGGGATTGGATAGATATATAGGCTCCCTCTCCCTCTCCCTCTCCCTCTCCCTCTCTATATAGATGGGGATGGGGATTTTAGTTAGATAGAGTTTAATTTATATATAGAGGGACTCCCTATAGATAGGGCCTATATAGATAGGGCTTGGGGGGAGGGGCCTATCCCTATATATTAGAGGATGAAGATAGGGATATCTATCCCAGATGGATCCCATCTATAGTTAGAGGGGCTCACCCCTGACCCCCTCTAACTAAACTAGATATGGGATAGATAGGGCTCAACCTCTCAGCCCCCCCTCTATTATATATGGGATAATTATGTTTGCCTATCCACTATAAATATATTTATCAATAGTAGAGGCCATTGGTCTATATAGATAGGGAGGGCCACTCTCTCTACCAAAAAAACTCTCTATTACAGGCACACTCGATATATCAAGGGCATTTATGCTCTTGATCAATAGGGAGAGGAGAGTGTCACTCATCACTACCTTGTAAGGGCATTGAGACCATAGCATGTTACATACCTTTCTCCATAGTTTCCTACCTAAAATATCTACTCACTCTATAGTGTTGTCACATAAGACAAGCTTTATGAATCAAAGTTCTCTCTTAGTTAATTATCCACCTAATGAAGTGCAAACGTAATAGTGGAATGGCATGGTGAATGTATGCTCTTTCACTAAAACTAGATTTAACTAACAAAACACAACACTAATATTATGGATCTGATCTAGTGTGCCTCCTACTCATCAATGAAGAAAGGAAACAAGGTTCAAATTCAAAAGTGACTCAGCATGGGAGCTGATCACCCAACAAATCTCTAGAAATAATGAGTAAAAGGATATCCTAATAACAAAAACCATAAGGGGTTATATTAGTGAGATCCAATATTGAACAAGTAGATTCTTTAGAAGAAAACCTTGGATGGAAGTCTAAGGACCTTTAGTACCAGCAACTAGTGTTTCATGCCCCCCAGATAGATATATAGGCTATCACCATATAGATATAGTGGGTGTTTTCATAGATAGGGGACTTTCCTCCCCCTCCTTGACTTTGAGTTGGCCATATATAGATTTTTTTTGGCCCCATCTATCTGCCCATCCCATCTATATAGACATGGACAAGGATAGGAATAGGACAGATAGATGTGGGATATGAGTGGTCCCTTATGTATAGAATTCTCTCCCATCGGCCTATGTATATAGGGGTAGGGGAGTGTCGACTACCGAATGTAAATGCCCCAGATATAAATAGGGGGTCTCCATATAGATAGGATAAATGCATGCCATATAGAGATAGGGGTCGATTCAGTGCCTAGTCTAAAGTCTATAATACCAATATTGTTGGTCAGTTTCTTGATAGAGTAGGCCATCAAGGGAGTCCTGTGTGTGTGTGTGTGTGTGTGTGTGTGTGTGTGTGTGTGTGTGTGTGTGTGTGTGTGTGTGTGTGTGTGTGTGTGGGTAGGGCCCTATCTACCCTATATAGAGGGGCCTTGACCCTAATACCATCTATCAGTTTTGGGTGGGGCCTCTCTATATATGGGATATATTATATAGATCTATCACTTACCCCCCCAGAAGGACTCTATATTTTCAGAGCTGGCCCAATAGACCAATAAGAGATTAGCATTCATCACCCACCCCATATATATGTGTCTAGGGATAGGATATAAGATATCTATATGGGGGTGGGGATGCCCATATATCTATCTATCTATCTATCCACTATATACGGGGTGGCCAGGTATATAGTTTCATTGCCACCCCCTATATATCTTATATAGATAACTCTAGACTGGCCCCTAACTCTCTATATAGAGGGGAGAATAGTCTTCACCCCTATATTTATAGAGGATATATATATATATGGGGTAGGGGTGGCTTTTTATATAGTTTTATTGGCACCCCCTATATATCTTATATAAATAACTCTAGACTAGCTCTCGACTATCACTATCTATTTATCTGTATATCTTCTAGAGGGGAGAATGGTATTCATGCAACTATGTCTATGGATAAGATATAAGATATATATATATGAGCATGGGGTAGGGTAGGGGTGGTGCAGTACCTTGATCTATCAATTAGTGCATAAATACTCTAAAGTAAAGGGAAAGGCCCTCTCCCCATCCTCATATATTGGTTGAGCCCATCTTAGTGCCAATTGAGTGTTTTCCCCCATATATATATATATATATATATATATATATATATATATATATATATATATATATATATATGTTTATTGCCCCCCTCTATTTAGATAGGGATCTATATGGACCTAGATAGGAGCCCTTACCTAGATAGAATAGATAGTGATCCCATCTATTTGGGAGTACCCCTATCCCTATCCCTATCTAATTAAAGGAGAGGAGAGGAGAGGGCTATAGGTTATGCTCACCCTTCACTAGATAGATATATAGGGCTCTCTCTATCGAGAGAGTGGTTCACTATCACTCACACCTTGACCATTATAGGTGTGATTGATAATTTAGTTTCCATCTCTATATATGGGGCACTCGGCCTCCATATAGATTAGATAGTTGAGGGCCCCTATCTATGAAAACTCCCTTCCCCCCCTCTCTCCATATATGGGGATCCCCTCTCCCTCTCCCCTCTCTATAGATAGGAAACTCAACTCAATCCCCATATATATAGAGAGGGGTTGGGGGTGGCCAAATATCTATTTATTTTAGCCTCTCTCTATAACTATGTCTATGGGGAGCTCCCCCCCTTTATATCTAAGTTTTTTAGAATTGCTAACTAATAGAAGATGAGATCCTTAATTTCCACTCATCGAGATAGAATTAAATGAAAGAGATATTTTTGTTGTTTGTGTATTACTCATATTAATGTAGCATCTCATGCTAATTGAGTCTCTTATAACAAATTCATACAATTTTTATAAAATAGGAAATTACTTACAAATCGTAAAACACTTGCACAACTAGCTATATTAAATAGTAATTACTTATATATGATCTTGGAAAATATTCTCATATCATGAAATATTCAAATTGAATCTCCTAGAGAAAATTCTCTAGGAAACTAGAGACAATGGCAAAATGATTCATGTCTGAGATGAATAATTCAATCCTTTTCACTTAGAAAATTATGATATATTCTATCTTTATTAGATATCCTAGATCTGATTTGATCCATGAGTAAGTTCATTTCTTTGGTCTTGATTAATTTTTCATTATAAATAAAGGGTACAAAAGATAGAATATGAGCTTGTTTAATAGCCCTAGCTATTAGGCATTATTTTTTCAAATTTAATCGATTAACTTGATGAGATAATATTTTCCTTCCTTAATAATAAGTTGACTAATTAAGCTAATATTTTGATAATCAATTTGTTCTCCAGACCCAATATGTGACAAATGTTTACAAAAACTAAGGAAGTCACTTAGATTTATTTCTAAAAGAAGGCTTAGATGTGTTCTTAAAAATTCATTTAGACATAGATGGATTCCTAGAAATTTGTTTAGATGTAGATGGATTCCTATAAATTCATTTAGATGTATATTGATTCCTATAAATTCTCTTAGATGTATTTTGAAAGGATGGTTTCAATTTATTCATAGTTTGTTCATGAACCTTTCAAATAATATTTATTCAAAATATTTTAAAAATAAATATTGATAGTGATAGATTTTGTTATGATATACAATATCTTTCTATATTTTTGATCTATGTATATCCCTAGGTGGGAGTAGTATATTCAATGTACTATTTCTTTATTTCTCCATGATTGGTATGCTTGTAACAATAAGGAAAAAAATTATTCAATTCCAATCGAATAGAAGTATTACAGTGATTTTTTCGTGTCATATATCAGGATATACCTGGTGATTTTTTATCAACACTATCTTGGGTACAACTAGTACATTATAGAGTAATTATTACTCTTACATTTCCACCCTTGGCCATAAACTTACTCTAGATATTGGATTTACTTCAATTTTCTAGGAAAAGAAAAGAAAGAGAAAGGGATAGAAGTTGTCAGAGAATTATTAAATATTTTATTGCGAGAATGAATTAAATAATAAAATATTTAATTAGGAGTTTTATAGTAACTAATTATTTAATTAATTTTTGGGAAGAACTTTTGGATCTATATTTATATCTAGCCTCCCCCCTTGAGTTCTAAACTTAGATAGGGATTGAATCCACTTTATTTATCTAATAAATAGAGAAGGGTCAAATTGATCTAGCATCATTTTAATCATTTTAGATTTGTAGGAGAATTAGAATGAAAAAAGGGAAAAGTCAAAGCATCTAGGAAAAATGATTTATCTCAATTAATAAACTAGCTAAAAATCCTAACCATAAAATAGGTAGCACAAGTACTATGGAAAGATATGTATTTATATCTTAAATTGTTCATATGTTATCCTTATCAATACTAATACATGTGTTATATGGTCAACTACATCTATAGTTAATGAATCCCTTTTCTTGTATAGGGAACTCTAAACAGATAGATATTTGTATAATGGGATGACATCTATATTTCTAGAACATAATTTTTTTTATAAAATATTGTCAATGAATATACATCTTATAGATGTTTTCCATATATATAATCTATTCACGAGATCAAATGAAAATGTAAATAAATGTTAAAAATAGCATATATATTAATAATATATAGACTAATAATTGAAAGGGATATAGCATAGCTTGGTAGCATGTTTGTTTTGGGTAAAAAATGTCACAAGTTCAAATCTTGTCATCCCTACCTTGCTTCTTCTCTACCAATAATGCCTACTCCCTCAAATCTATTGCATATATCAAAAAACTAAGCTATCAGTTAGATAAAAATACATAAATACTATAACATAGAGATGAAAAAGAGAGAATGAGTCATGCAACATAGATTTCAGAGGAACTAAAATATATGTGTGTATGTGTGTGTGTGTTAAATAATAAAAAAATTCCTCCCTTTAGAATGGATAGGTTGCATGTCTTTATAAATAGGGATGGGGAAACCTAATCACACAATCCATTTTCAAGGTTTACATCATTTAAAATATATAATGAAGAGACATGTATGACATATATGGCTCAAATATGTCATTTAAATCTTGCAGGAGATAAAACTATCATAACAAACTTTTAGTTATAATATCCACCAAAAGATGACAAAATAATTTATCTATGACAAATTATTTACATTTGTTGAAGTTGTTGCAATAGCGGGTCTAGCTACTGAAGTCACAACTACTATTAAGGTGGCTGGTGGAGGTAAAGTGGCTTTAGAAGCCTACTTATTTGCCTGAATTTATAAGTAGAGGGCATTGCTTGCTTGAAAATTAACTTTTATTTCATTGAAGTCTAACAAGGATCTCTTGAAAATATGGGGGATCTTATCCATTAAATTTTTGTGCATATTCAATATAACACCAAGTTCCACATAGAGAGTTTCTGTATTAAGGAGTTTACCTCTAGTAAAGTTCACCAACTAAATCATCACATTTTTATATATTGTTCCTTTGATGCTTGGATTAAGAAATGGAGTTTGGATTCCATTTTATTCATTTCATCAAAAAAATGAACCACATCTCCCAACTTGGGCTGCAACTCTCTCTTGACACTTCTTATTAGATGGATAATAGCATACAACTTTTGAACTACTCCCTAAACACTATCAATGAGGTCCCTTGGAGGTTGTATGGTAATTCTCCCTTGTAGAATCCCCATGGCCTAGTCATAACCTCTAAACATTACATTTATCATCCCCCCTAATGAATCCACAAAAGAGTAAGGATATTTTATGTAATGGCCCAAGTTAGAGGGGAGTAGTTTTATCCTTTTGGTTAAAGACAACACATCCTCCCTCTCCTCTAATTATAAATTTTTCCCTTTGGCTATCATTATTTTCTTTTTGATATTCTTGACAATATTGGTTTATTTATTAAAATGGAACTTGACTATGGGTTGCTCCACCATAACCAAATCCTATATTCCCTCTTCTGCATGCTACATATTTTGAATCCATTTAGTAACATTCAAGGCTATTATTTATGTTGTAGGATTTCCTTTCTCGGGAGGAGTAGAAGAAGGGGATTGCCTTGGAGGAAGCAATGGTTTTAGGATAATAGGTTCCCATTCGAGGAAAAGGGGAATAGTCTTTCTCCATATAGTGACCTATTTAGGGGTTACTATATCAATTACTAGCTTTCCTTCATCCAACCTTATTACTAATGTAATGGCAACAAAATTTGTTTGGGTTGTATGTCTGATTGGTAGGCCCAATTGAGTTGATAGATTTGGAAGGATATTCAAGGAAGCAAAAATAGAAGATGATACTAAAATCTCAAAATGTACTTGCTCATTGAGTCTAAGGGCTTGAGTATTTGGGGAAGCAAAGAACAAATAAGTAGAAGGTATTTTTAACAATTATTACAAATAGATAGTTATAGACTCATTACTAACCCAAAAGTGTTTATGGAAGGTGAGCTAGGGGTGAATACTTCTTTAGTCATAGGGGTTGTGACCAAGGTTTTCCAAATTAGCACCATGGCTATTTGATCATTCTTGGAGCCTGTGTTAGGGAAATAATTGCCACTGTACTATCTAGAATAGCAGTAGTTGTAACAATAGATGGGGAATGAGGAACTTGAATACTTACCCATTGTGTATAAATATATGGGGAAGTTACTGCTATGGATAATATTATTGTGCTATATGGTGTTGGGTCTAAAGGTATGCTAACTAGTTATCCCTGTATGGGAGGTGAAAACCTAGAAACTACCTCATTCTCATTATTCCCTTTTAAATTTTGTAGTAGTTCAATTAAAATTGAACTATTCCTTAAGATCTTAGTACCCCCTAATTGGGATACCTCTTATAACATCCATTCATAATCTTGGTCACTTTTGGTTGTCTCAATGATAGTTTATGACAAGGATGTTTAAGTTTTATCCTCCCATTCTTCTTCAGTAGACCATTATTCTTTTTATGAAATTTTTACTTTCTTCATCACAATCTAACAATTCCATAGGCTCTACTTCTTTATAACCTTTCCCAATGTTTAACTATTATTCTATTTACCTTTTAAGGGATGTCATCATGGTTTCACCTTGAGCAGAGATAAAGGATATAGTGGGAATAGGATAAGGAGATTGAGATGGAAGGTGTAAAGAAGTGAGAGCAGTAGTGGCTACTTAGGGTGAATTAGGGAATGGAGGTAGAAGAAAATTGGTTTGAACTAGGCATGAATGTGGAATCAAATTGGTAACATGAGAAGGGAATGATGGAAGGCTTACTTGTTTTTCCATAGTGAGTTGAGGAAAGGGAAACATGGAAATGGTCCACTTACTTGAGCCATACTTTAGGAACCTTATAAATTAGTAACCAATTGAAGAGGAGTAGAAACTAGAGTGGTTGCCATAATTATAACCACTGGGATATATTATTGAAGAGGGGCCTAACTAAATCGTTGCCTCTCATCCACATGTCATTTTCTAGATGGACAATCCTATTCTTGTATCTTAGCTTATGATAAGGGTCCTGGAGGAGGTTTAGAAACCTAGTATTCCTTTTCAATTCTCCTGGCATCTTCTTTGGTGGTCTCTAGGTTATATTATATATGTCTGGCCACCACCAAAGACATATTATCTTTGTTCATCCTCTTATGAACCTATGTTTTGTGTAAATCATCCATGAATATTGTGTCATGTAGATATGAAACATGGACATAGTTAATATTCACCCTAACTCTAATTTTGTCTAGGTGGTTCCTTGCCCTTGTCTTTGGATCCCATGGTTTGTATGGTTCCTATTTAAAGCTGTAGGAAGTTATGATTATTCCCACTAGTTAAAAATTTTCCCATCTAGAGTATTGGATTTGACCAATGCTAAGAGGAGTTAGGTGGACTTCCCTTTACTTATCCCTCCTTAAGGTGGCATCCACATAATCAGCCAATTGGGTTATAATCTCTTGATATGACACCTTATCTGGGACCAATCAAGGAAGATATATAGGAAGGGCTCTAATGACTTCTATCCTTATGATTATGTAATCTAGGTAAATCTAGATTTTACTAATCTTCTCAACAATTCTTCTAATATTATTAGACACTCTAGGCATATCCTTGCCATAAATGGCTTGGTATGCCATAAGGTAGAAAGTATTTTTTAACCTTTTCATGTATTTTCTAGATTTATAGATGTGAATAACGTTTAATTCTTCATAAAATAAAGTTCTTAAGATACTCAAAAGATGGTTCCTATGGATCTTCAAAGGATGAGTGGACCATCCCAATTATTACATCTACCAAACAAAAAATCATATAGAAGTTATCATCTGACCTATTATATGAGATACTAACTTGGTTAATAAAGTTAGCACTAATGATTTACCTTATGGAAGCAATCTATGAGGATGGTGTCTAGTATGGGAATCTAAACCTTTTCAACATGGATTATGCTTGGGAATCCATAAATTCAATTCAACAAGGCCATGGTAATCCTAATTCTAAGACCAAAAAAGGAAATTAGGATAGCAAATATGGCTCCCCTAACTATGAAGGTGGTTGGGTCACTTTCCCACTCTTTTAACTTATTAGTTACATTGTTTTAAGACATCCATTGGCTCACTAAGTCTTGATTGTAACATATGTTAGGGGAAAGGAGTCTGCAGTACTTCTCACAATCTCGTTCACTAACATAGGCTACTGGTGAATCATACTAGAAGTGGATAAGATTACCATAAAATTGGTCATTTATAAATAGATCAAAAACTAAGTAAATATAAGGCATTACCTCAGGTTTTGTCACTACATCATGTAGGCCCATGGTCTTGATTGCCACCAAGTCATGTATATATTATTGCATGAAGGTAAAAAGTTTATCATGGAACCACATAGTTATATTGCTTCGAAATCTTCTAATATATCATAATAGTGCTTAAAGTTATTATTGAGGGTAACCTCATCAAACCTTATACCAATGTATATCCCTAACCCTATAATGGAGAACATAGAGGGGGAAGGTGGAAGATGTGAGGTAGAGGCCATTATGTTTGCACTCAAGTTTTGGTTCTCTAAAATTGTAAAAAAATCAGCTTGGTCATGACAAAGCTCAAATTTACTAGGAAATAGCTAACTCAATGATATTTTAATTACAATTAACTTGGAAGATATCCTATATAGCCTTTTGGATTCATAAACCCTACAGAGTTAATTGTATTTACTTATCCAATTCATATAGATTAATAAATGCAATAGGCCTTTACCTTTTTGCTCTTTACTTAATTCATATTTTAAATCTGACCATCTAAGTTCCACCTTTTATGAGCCCTACTTCCATGTGGATTATCCTCCCTCTACCTTTGGGAATTTTGTCATCATTAATTAACATTTGTCAGATTGTCATTTCCTTTTGAGAGTTTCATTCTAGTATTACCTGACTGATGTGTCATTTAAGAGACACATGGAAAATAAATTCCACTCTAATTTTTTAGGGCCTTTTATTTTTATCCTTAACTTTATTTCCTTGGGATATCGAGATCATAATACGTGGCATAATATAAGTGATCCATTCACCCAAGATCATATTACACCTTTCTACCTTAGAATATTTGAAGGCTTATTAGAATGAATTGACAACAATGGGCTAATGGGATCATTACACATAGATAAATATCATTGTTCCATTGGCCTAGAACTTTCATACAGACTAAACTTAGCCTTGCCAATTTCTAGGTAAATAGGATCTAAACACATTATTAAATATAAATAATCCACTCACCCATGAGTTTTTTTGGATTTTCTAATTGTTTGAATGGTTGCAAGCAAGCGGGTAGACACCACATGGTAAAGTGAGATGACTTGTAAATTCTCTAGGTAAAATGGAGGAAAAAATACAAGTAAATATTAACTTGTATGAGGCAATAAAAACACTTTGACAAACTAGTTAACTCATTAGCTTGAAATAAATAAAACCTAGAAGTAGGAAGTTGCATAGAAGTTTGAAAAAAACAAAATGTTAAAGACCAATTAGGGAAATCTATCCCACGTAAATTCAAAAATCTATGTACAAAAGAGTATTTCAAAAACCATTAATATGTTAGACCAAAAATAAAAGTATTGAATAATAAGATAACAAGGAAAATGTTAATTCTAATAAATCTTAGATAAGTGCATATTAACAAGATATTATTAGTCAATAAATAATAACTTTAGAGACCTTGTATTGTTAACCATGTATTCAAAATTTAATAATAATTCTCACATCAAAACTACTTTCTCTTCAGGGTGTAGTGGGTCCCTATTCAAAATAAATTTGAGAGTGGGGGATGTTGGGTACAACATTATCTTGAAGATATTTCCTAGGAGATACCTTTCAAACATGCAACCTCTTTGATGCTATTTTATACCAACATGTATCAATCAATAACACCTTCAAGTAGATTTTCTTAAAAGGGGCATGTTGGGGTCCAAAAGGGATCTCCTATGAAATACCTTTAAGGTACTATCTAAGGTATTACAAGGCCCTTCAAGGTATCACCCAGTAGTGTCTTTAATGAGATAACTTGAAGTTAATTATAGTACATTCAAGGGTAATATTATGACCAAATTTTGAACCCTAGGAGAGGTTGTTCATGCCTCTCCAAATTTTTATAAGATGGGATTACCTATAGGTATGTGGTTTGCCTATAGAGAGGTAAACCTTTAGGTTAAAGGGTTAGCTCCCTTGATTTATCTTTTAGCTTCACACACTACACTAGACCAATCACTATTAGGGGTGAAAAGGGAATAAATAAATATAAAGTAACATATACTAATGAAGGTGATACATGAAATATAAGTCCATAAAACACACTTGCATCTTCACAAAGAAATAATACTACTAAAAGTGACCTTAATTCAATGTTCTTCTAGCATAAATGTTTCTATGTGGAGGCAGACTATTATGCATATCCAAAGGTGGGTGAAAATAGGTTTAATCCTATACACTAATAGTCTCTCTCACACTTAAAAAACATGTACACTTCATGAGACCTATTATAAGAGATGGTACTACTCACATAATGCATACAAGAGCATAATGAAAGATCACTTAACATCCAAGTACACTACTTGACATACTTAGGCAAGATTTTTAGAGACAAAATAAACTTCCATATATTCATTCAAATATAAATCAAGCTATCAAACTATTAGGGCTTCACCATACTAGGTGTGTATTAGATACAAATGCCAAAATGGCATACATATATAGAGCATAGGAGAGGAGAAAGAATAAGTGAAGATGAAAGGTCACAAGTCCAAGTGTCAAGACATGAAAATTAGTTACAATGCAATATAATTAATTTGAAAACAGGTCTTGAAGATATCATGGACAATTATCCATCATAAATGCATCATTCTCCCTCAAGTTGGCATAGATACTCTTCACTATCCTTCTTGAAACTGCCTTGTTAATGAGTAATCCACTTGACTATCTAAAACTAACATAGGATTCATTTCCACATATAATTTTACATGATAAGATATAAATGAGATAATTACATGTATTTGTACACTTCAACTAATGATCTTCCTCTTGACTCTTGTGTTCAATGTTTGTAGTCACTCATTAACTCTCTAGGCTTCAATATTCAAACTTAGCGATTAGGTGGCCTATAATTTCTTAAGTAAATCCATTGAAAAGGTGTTAGACACATATTAATACCTTATTTTTTCTTTGGTCTATCAAATGGACCTCAAAATATTTAGTATACCACTTCTCACTTTCTAATTTTTATAGACATTCTGCTCACTCTCTATCCAAGATTGCCTATAGTGATCAACTCAATAGAGAGACTGCAAGCATCACTAAGGTGAGATATCGGTATGGGTAGTTATAATAATTCCATATACACCTTCCATAATGACTCTTATCTATCCATTTTTTTGGCACCTGTATAACTCCTCAATTCCTATAAAATAAACAAAATTAGGCATGTTCATACAAGTGATGATATAGAATAACTAAGTGTTTAATATCTTGAGGGAGTTATATACATGTCCAAATCATCTTTTAGATCAAATTACCCATCTTATGTTCATAATTCTCCATATCTTCTTCATCATGTTCAAAAGAGGGTTTTAGGAGGGTTTTTAGTGGTTCTAGTTCTTAGTGTTGATTCATAAAGGTTACACATCCAAACTTAGAAACAATTCCACAAGGTTATATTATATGAACTTCTTCACCCACCCCTAAGCTATTGAGGCATCATGTACACCATTCCTATAGATATGAGAAAATGAAATTGGATTTTGAGCTCTTTCTATGTATTCTGAGTAGGCCTAAGATAAAATTAGGCCAAAATGACCAATTTGAGTTATATTATTAGAAACTAATAGATATAATATTTCCTATAATATCCCTTGAAAGATATAAAATGTTTTGGCAAGATCATACAGTCATATTACTCAAGTTAGAGGCCATAAGGGTTTAGGCTTATTTCTAGGTCTAGTAGGCCTAGTTCTAGGTCTGACCACCTGTGAAGGTTCCAATGATTGTAGGTCCTTGTAAAAAAAATTAATCTTCAATCCAATCCTTCACATAATTCTAAAATGATTTCAAGACTCTCCATCCATCCTCTCAACATTCATGTATTAAGCCTATAAGCTTTATTGACTATGGAGTGCCCTCTATCTGAGATAGAACAAAGAGCATCTCCCTTGGTGGTTTGACCAAATTGAAACTATAGAGGTCTTTTTTGGGTCATGATGAAATTATGTATCAAGTCTCAAATCTTGATCACACCTTTATGCCCCTTAATATCACATATTCCCAAGACTAGCTTTTTATACCTACTACTGTGTGTAGGGTCTTAATTTACTGAGTGTGGGATTAGAACCTTGTTTGATCAACTTTTTAACCTATTTATTTCTCTCTAAGAATCATATGGGAATGATGTCACTATGAGAGTAATTTATACTTGATCATATTCAATATATACCTTTTCCAACCAAATTGCATTTTTATTTGCTCAGGCTAGTCGACTATATATATTGATTATGTCAACTGTAAGTGGTAATTAGGAGAAATTAATATGTTCTTGTAGGTGTCTATATATGCTTGAGAATTTTACTTCACCTTTATAATTCAATATTTAGGTTAGTGAGGTCATCACACATGAATAGAACTATCTTTTGTCTTGATATCATGTTCTCATCCCTCTACCATCATTATGCTATAGGTTTGTAGTTTAAGCTCCATTTTGGTTTAAATGTCACTATCATTTATTTAGTATCTCAAGTGTAAAATTGATTTAGTTTTAACCATTCAATCATTTTCTTTCTCAACCAAACAACTTCCTCTTTGAATTGGATTTTTATTACTAGGCCTTAGGATACAATAAGGGATCCATTAGACTAACACAAACTTCATATATCCTCATCATAAGATGGCACTATTTATGGAAAGATCCTTTTTCAGAGAATTTAAAGTCAGCATCTCATTAATCAACTTTTTAATTTTGATTTCCTGTAGATGTTGCTTAAGAGTGTTATTGGCTATGCTAATGAACCCTATATGACTTGAGAACTTCATTCAGATCATGAAATTGAATAAAACATGTGTCTTAGGTTTTTTATGGTCTTATCACTCTCAATACATACATATAGGTGGATGTAGGTCACTATCATATTGAAGTCTAACTAGTCTTTACTTATTATCTTAGAATTATATCTCAGTCAACCTTTAATTCACTCAATTAAAATATTTCATGGATAAATTAAATTTCATGCTTTGAGGGGAGAAATATAGGTGTGTTATCTTTGTCTTGAATCTACTAATAGAATATGGAACTCTACCCCTAATGAAAACATTGCCATGTAGACCAATAGTGCTCACTTCTAGCATGATGAGGGTGATCCTGCTTACCCTCCATGACCACACATGAAAAATAGATTGAAACCAACATGATTAGGATGAATATGTTCTGTAAGAATACATACACCACTTATAAACATTAGACCAATGTAAACAAATGAGAAAACCAAAGGTGTTGGGAATATCTAGGCAACTTGGAGGTACTAATAATCTTAGTGATTGTTCATGAATCATAGTCCACCATTTTTGGAACTATAATCATGAAATGGGAGTACTCATATAATAATTTCATCCACCAAGTGCATTCCCTTAAAATATATTATAGGTACAAGCCACTGAGAGGGGGGTTGAATCAGTGGTGGTAAACAATCCAATACAATTTCCAAACAATTTTAATTACTTAAGCATTCAACACAAGCATTCATAAAACATATGGATCATTCATAATAGTGAATAAATAAACATTAAAAATATCACATACACAATATGTGATCTATGTGGGAAACCCTCTTGTGGAATAAAACCCACTCTCAAGCATGCAAACACATGAACTACTATCCTATAAGAAGATTACAAATAAGAGACTGGTCAAGTCCTTCTGATCAAGAACCTTTGGTCAAGTCCTTCTAAAAACTAACCTTGATCAAATACTTTAGACACTCCTTAATAATAACACTTCCACATTAGATCTTATGTTTACAACACTTGATGATGGACCTCTTGATTATTTGACCCCTGCACAACCTTTCTTTCTCAAATAAGCCTCTCACATAGATAGATCTCTTTTCATAACTTCACACTATAAGAACACTATACTATCATCAAAAACATTATCTATAAATCATACACACAGTCCTTGAACTCTTTTACTCATCAACCCAATAGTTGGGCATACTCACTCTTGTCTACTTTCCTTCACTCTCCAAAACTCTCACATCCAAGTCTCTCACTTAAAAATTCTAGAACCCAACACATTTGGTTCCACTATATATAGAGAAATGATGAATTATCAATACTATAATAATCTTTGTCAATCAAACTACATGCCTTCACCCTTAATGCATCTCATATGGGTCATACTTAAGCACATTCCCCTTTCACAATAAGCCTGAGTCACTTCTAGGTCCTATGAAGACCCCTTCAGTGGTTTGACACTTCTTCAAGTATAATAAGAACATAGGACCACTTAGAAACATATAATTCCACTCTTTATTTCCCCTAAGACATCCTCAAAATATCATAGTCACTTTAGCTCACCTCTACATATGCTCAAACACCTTAAACAAAGACCTTATACATAATAATGACATTAACAAACAAGTAGCCAACTTATTAAGGAATTTTCATACTTAATATATATTGATCACACCTCCAAAATACTCACAAAGCATCCCTATGGAATCTAAAATGCTTCCCAATAGCCAATTCACCATGAAACATGGAAACAAAAACTAAATGTGCTTGAATATCCTTCTCAAGTCACATGTAGAATATATATCAAAACATAGTCAACTTTGGAGCTCAATATTTCTATCTATACACACTTATAGATCTTATAATCCATATAGTTAGATGAACCTTAGAGTCCTCTATCACTTTGCTTTTTACTACAATAGCAAATTCAACTTCTACCAAAATCTATGGTCCAAAAACTAGACACTGGTCTTTCCTTCACAAATTCAAATATTCAAATAGCAATGGTCATATTTAACCTTCGAACACACTGCTCAAATCTCATGGACTCTAGCTCAGGATCAATCTCATACTATCAATCTTGTCCAAACTTTAATTCATAGACCACCAAACTCAAATGTTAAACACTTTGACCTCATCTCATATCCTCTTGGAATGTTAACTTAATGTACTTTGTTTATATCTATGGATCAACAAGGTCTTTATCGATCAATGCTCACCATTTGATCAACTATACGAATGCCCACTCATCATTGGATCCTTATCATGTACCTTTGTTTAGATGTTAAACATCATGCACCTTTCCTCATCTTTTTTCCTCCTAGATCCTTGGATCAAATCCACACCATTGATCTTATCTAATCTTTAACACTTTCAAAAATGACTAAGTATAGGGACCATATCAATAATAATTAGTAGCTATTTTTGATCCTTAATAACATTTTCTACGCTTTGATGCAAGATCTCAAATTTAGACCAGATGATCTCCTTTTATAGTATAATCTAACCATGTGACACACAGATCCTATAACTCTTGTGTGTGTGATATATAATGCCATTAAAGTACCTTCTCATAAACTTATGTCACAAAGCCAACCATGTCCAAATCTACCTAAGAGGCTAACTTTTATCATCCATAACATTTTTCGTGCTTTAGTGCATGATATAAGGTTTATAAAAAATGAACTAGGATCAAAAATAAACAAACACATATGATCAATTTATCTTGACACCTTCACATGTGCAAGATACATCACCATAAAAATGATTATTTATCTCTTTCTACCACATCTTAAAATTGGCTAATTATGAGAAAACATAATCAAAATTCTTAGGAGCCTAACTTTACACACCATAAATTTTGGTGTGTTATATTTCATTAACTAAAAATTAGAATAAATAAACTAGGTACAAAATTTAACAAATCCATATGAACACTTTGTCTTGAATCATCCACATGTGTGATATCTTCTTTCATCAAATTGCTTACTCAGTGCTTCCTAGCCACATTGCAAATTTGGCTATGGGAAAATAGTGAAATTTGTCTTAAAAGCCAACTTTGCACCTTAATATCTTTGACCATGATTTTATGCATGACTTTAGATCTGGTATATAATAATTAGGAACTATAGTGATCATATTCATATGACCAGCTCCCCTTGGCTCATTCACATGTGGTAATGGTGATGTCATCAAACTGGCAACTCAGATTTTTTGTCACTATATCCAAAGTGTCTAGATGAAAACTATGATCAACCAATTGAATTCCATTTGTAAACACAAGCTCTAAAATCATGTATCACATCTTATAGGACCCCTTCCACATGTTCAAACCTCTATAATCATCCTTAATCCTCTCAATCTATGTCAATACTAAAGATCAACCAACCATACATAAAGCACACTAGAACAAGCATATTACACAATTTATCATTGTTACTTTGGATATAAAATCACTTCAACTACTCACTAGGTCACCTTCATGACACCATCATGACATCATTATGACATCATTGATAAATCTCCAACAAACTTTGCTTACCCTATTTGTACCAACTACAAACCAGTTGACCTTGTTAACCTACTAAAGAGAGTAATGAGAGAGATATTGGTTTTCACCATTTTTGGATTTGTCAAAGCCACTTGAGCATGGATATGACTTGTGCAAATATGAAGAGACACTACTAAAACCTTCACATGTGTTCTAACTATTACACAATACTTATAATAACCAAAACTCCCCTTCTTCAAGTGATCTTCTTACCTTTTAACATTGAACCTACAATTTTCCAATTTCAAAATTAAATCCTAACATATACCTAACATGTGGTATGTTATATTTCATTTTAACACATTTTTCCTTTGGTTGAAAGCTATACAGTTTCATTAGAATGGCCAAAAGGTGGACAAAAAGAATAGGACAAATGACAAATATGACCAAGGCTTAAAACACATTAAGTGACCTTCCAAACATGACTTAACCCCATATAGGACCATGGTGGACATTTTATGACTAGAATGACCATATGAAAGTTTGAAAATGCATGGGGGTTGACTTAATTTGACCTATGGGTAATGTTATTCAACATGCACCTTAAAGGTATCTCCTAGAATATACCTTTCACTTATAAATAAGGGTATGCTTAAAGGTCTGACAAATCCATTCAAGGTATCACCTAGTACTACCTTCAAACATACCTTGAATGGCCTTGTAATACATTCAAATATACCCTTATGCATGTTTGAAATGTGTCTCCTAAGAGATACCTTCAAACTCTTGGGTTTACGATAGAGGTTCAAATCACATATAGGATCCCAAAATATAAGTAGCTAATAATTTTCCATGATTTTGGTCAAACCCACTATTTCTCAATATCATTTTGTATACTATTAAAATACATGGTTGAATGTTTATTTAATTATCTATTTTTCTCTACTCAGCTATTCCACTCTTATGCATGTTTGAAAGTTATCTCCTAGGAGATACCTTGAGATTAGGATGAAACAAGGATTGAAGTATGCAATATATGATACTGAAAGCTATTATTTTTTAGGATTAACATAAACAATGTCATTAAAAATGTGTTATACATTACCTTTTTAACATTTTTAGGTTTTATTATGTCTTTATGCTTATGTCATGGTTTAAATAAAGTTTTATCTCCTACATATAGGTATAAATTGGATTGATTTTATAAATACCCTAATTTAAAAATATTATCATGTCTTTTTCAAATTTTCAAGCTAGAAAATCATACATCAATGGATTTCCAATGTGGAGACTATGTTTATCTCATAAATAATGGTAAGTTCATTGGTGAAGGAAGAATACACAAAGTCCTAGGTCTAGATGATAACTCTTTGGAATCCATAAATCTCACTTCCACATACCACAATGAGAAAATACCTATTGAATGTGTAAGTGTTAATATGATAAAAGATTTTGATCTGAATCTACCACTTCCATTTCTTGGAGATTTTGTCCATAATTTGGGGGATGTAGTTAATAGTGTTACTATATGGAGTACAATAATGATGCAACACATCACATACAATTTTTATATATAGGATGACAAGGAATCAGGCTACAATAATTTTAGTTCATTTATGCATATACAATCACTACAATAAGCAAACCCTTGCTTAGATTCATTGGTTGGATATATTGATGATCCTACCATACTTTAGAGCCTAATAAATTAGTTTATTGGGGAAAGGGTGCATTTGTTTCACAAATGTACAACTCTTACAAATGATGAAAAGATTTCTTTTACTTATGTTGAATTTGCACAACTAGGGGAGATTTTTGGCTGCAATCTTATCTCAATAATGGAAAATGAATTGAGAATTTACGTAAGGCACATTCTATGACATTGTGAGACTTGTAGTATAGATGTAACTAAAACATCTATCATTAGATGGCCTTTCAACAAGATAGTGGATATTGAATGTACAAAAATTAATTTACCATACATGACACCAAAGGAGAAAGAAATTGGAAATGTTTGGGAAGTATTTGATAATGAATTAATTCATTGAATGACATTCCTATAGTTAAGGCATCTAAAAAATTAATGCATGCATAAAACTACTTAGGAATTTTAGTCAAACACTTCACTCATCCAAGTTGAGTTTGATGCAAGCATAGATAGTGAGATTACAAAAGAGTACGTAGATAAATTTTGTACCAAAAAATGTTTTCAGACAAGATTGTCATTTGAGATGATAAAATATGCAAGGATAAATTTACTCGATTCCACTGTAACAAATTGGAGGTAATATGTCTTAGATTCCATTTCTATCAATTTGTTTAATAAAAATAGAAACAAAACTACCATTAATTTTTAGGGTACTGAGATCTATTTGGATATTTGGCTTAAAATATATGGATTGAATAGAAGTATTTTTTAGACATTAAAAATTGTCATAAAAATTGGGAATGAAATGCATTCCATGTAGGGAGGTTTTGACAAAAGCCATAAAAGAAGATAATGGTAGCTAAAGACTTTTTGGACCAATTGTTGGATGATTTTTTAGATGTTCCTCTAAAATTTACATGCCATGTATATATAGACGGTTTACAAGATAATTTTTGACATCTTCCATCATCTTTCACTCAAGAATTTGAGAGGTGCCACATCAATGTAAAACTAACAAATATGGAATATGAGCTAATGTCCTAACTAAAATTTAGTAACATATGGAAAACTAATTTTCATGATGTGACCATTATCAAGTCTGATGACTTCACTAGGTGAAAAAAATGTATCTTGTTGACTCAAAAAAAAATGCTTTGGGTCCCTATCTAGAGATTAGGAATATGCACTCAAATCAAATACTTTCTAGAAGACAAATGTATTACACATATAAACTAATGTCATAGAAATACCCTGAAGATTGACTTAGTGTCATTCATGATAAGGTGGAACACAAAAAAACATTTGTTCTAAGGACTGTGATAAAAATCAAATAAGTTACCAAAATAATAGTAGAATTTTCAATGGGAGGGATTATCACACATGGTCATGGTGCAGGTGGATATGGATTTTTTTTATCACATATTCTTGGAGGGTCTAACTTTACTATCACCTCAATTAACAAGTGTGTGAAGGATATGGAAATAAAAAAACCATATACTTATGGATATTTACTATATAAAATTTGATCTCCAAAATATCCATATATGATGCACTTTTTTCTAATAACTGCTACCCTAAATGCAAGAAATACATAGAAAAATTATAACCAATTGGTGCCTTCAAGAAAATTCCTTCCAGGTTATACCTTCAACTAGATAACTATTGTGGGGATAATAAGAATAGGTAGTTCCTTCCATCTATTATTATATTAAAAATTTGTCTAACCTTATATGGAAATAAATTTAACTCTATTACATCTAAAAATTCACAAAATCGTGTTTTTTTGTACAGGTTTGTGTTGCAATATTTATCTCTCATTTTCTACAAAGGTATTTTCCTTGATGTCGAGGTTGGATTTCACCCTATAGGACATACCAAAAAATACATCAATGACATATTTTTAAACCTATCTAAATTTATAAAGAGGAGAGATGTGTGGAGTGTTGTAGAGATGATGGAAAGTTATAGGACATGTGAACATACAAGAAACTTCATGCCATATTTAATTGAAAAAGTAGTAGATTTCAAAGACTATGTTGATAGTTAGCAATTGAGGGGATGAAATGAAATAATAGAATTGATAAAATTTCAATATTATGTTACACATGGATCAAGTTCATCCCATTATGCATTACAAAAACTCTATAATGAATATAAATTGCCCCCACCCCCTGCCTACCCCACCTGATTAAATTATAGGGAACAACATAAAATGGTGAGACAAATATTCCATAAGTTAATCCAATAAAAATATTTTTAAAATACTTTAAAAATAGATCAAATTCACAATATTCCATTATACATGTGAAAATACAAGAAACTTCATGATATATTTGATTGAAGTAGTAGATTTCAAAGACTATGTTAATAGTTACTAGTTGAAGGGATGAAATGAAATAGTTGGATTGATAAAAGTTCATTATTATTCTATATATGGATCAAGGTCAGACCATTATGCATCACAAAAACTCTAAAATGTATTTTTTTGACTCAACAAAAATGCTTTGGATCCCTATCTAGAGATCAGGAATATTTTATCAGTCAAGAATTAGTGATGCACTCAAATCAAATACTTTTTGGCAAATAAATTTATTACACGCATAAACTAATGTCATATCAATACCTTGAATAATGCCTTAGTGTCATTCATGATAAGGTGGAGCATCAAAAAACATTTGTTCCAAGGATTATGACAAAAATCAAATTAGTTACCAAAAGAATAGTAGAGTTGTTAATGGGAGGGATTATCACACATGGTCATGGTGCAGGTGGATATGGGCATTTTTTGACCATATATTCTTGGAGGGTCTAACTTTACTATCACCTTAATTAATAAGTTTTTGAAGGATATGGAAATAATAATACCATATACTTATGGATATTTACTATATAAAACTAGATCTCTAAAATATCCATTGTATGATGCACTTTTGTCTAATAACTGCTACCCTAAATGCAAGAAATACATAGAAGAAGCATAACCAATTGGTGCATTAAAGAAAATTCCTTCCAGGTTATACTTTCAACTAGGCAACTATTATGTGGATAATAAGAACAAGTAGTTCTTTCCATCCCTTATTATATTAAAAATATGTCTAACCTTATATGGAACTAAATGTAACTCTATTACATTTACAAATTCAAAAAATCAAGTTTTTTTGTACAGGTTTGTGTTGAAATATTTATCTCTCATTTTCTACAAAGGTATGTTCCTTGATGTCGAGGTTGGATTTCACCCTATAGGACATACCCACAAAGACATTGATGACACATTTGTAAAACTATCTGAATGTATAAAGAGGAAAGATGTATGCAGTGTTGAAGAGATGATGGATAGTTATAGGATGTGAAAATACAAAAACTTCATGCCATATTTGATTGAAAAAGTAGTAGATTTCAAAGACTATGTTAATAGTTACCAGCTGAAGAGACAAAATGAAACAGTAGGCTTGATAAAAGTTCAATATTCTTCTACACATGGAGCAAGGTCAGCCCATTATGCATTACAAAAACTCTATAATAAATATAAATTGTGCCCCCCTCCCTGATTAAATTATGGGGAACAACATAAAATGGTGAGCCAAATGTTCCATAAGGTAATCTAATAAAAATAATTTTCAAAGACTTAAAATTTTGAGAAAAGTCACAAGATTCTATTGTACATGTGAAAATACAAGAAACTTCATGCCATATTTGATTGAAGAAGTAGTATATTTCAAAGACTATGTTAATAGTTACTAGCTTAAGGGATGAAATGAAAGAGTAGGCTTGATAAAAGTTCAATATTCTTCTACACATGGAGTAAGATCAGCCCATTATGCATTACAAAAACTCTATAATAAATATAAATTAAAATTATGGAGAAAAACATAAAATGGTGAGCCAAATGTTTCATAATGTAATCCAATAAAAATAATTTTCAAAGACTTGAAAAATAGAGACAAGTTGCCATATTCCATTTTTTTAATTCTTAGATAGAAGTAGAAAAAGATTGAAAATTAAATTAAACATAACTTGATTAAGTATGTAAAGCAACTCAATCAATTTGGTTTAACCAAAAATAGTAAGTGGAAAGATCTAGTATATTACTTCCAAAATATCCTTGACATAATGAAAGAATACACATTCCCTTATGAAGTTTAATATATAGGATATTTTTGGCCTATAACTTTCCATAACATACCCCTATATAGAGATCTACAAAAATTGGTTCATGACAGGGCCCTTGATTTTAGAGTGGCATCTACAATTACATATGTTGGTCCAAGAAGCAAAATAATAAAAAATTCATTTGATCTAGCTCAATATGTGAAAAAAAAAGATGTGTTATTTGTCAAACCTGAGGATTCTTTAGGAGTTAACTACACAATATGGGTTGCTAGAGCTGAAATCAATATTGAGATACTAAAAATAAATGGAGATATAGAATAAAATTTCAAAATAATTTGGTTCATCGTATTTGATATAGGGAAAAAAGATGAAAAAGAAGGAAAATTTTATTTAGGTTGTTTGGATAATAAGTGGAAGCTAAACCCAACTAACACCTCTTTACTATCCATTCTTATAGATAGTATCATCTACACTTGGAAACCAAATAAAAATTGGAGAGTTCATACACTTGTTCTCACTAATTTTTTGAAAGGCATTGTAACAAACTATTTGAATGCATCATCACATTAGGCACTTCAAAAATAGTGATAAATTATTGGGATTTATTGATTTCTTTCATGACATTAACAATTTTAAATGGTCTTTCCTTAATTTTGGAATGAGAAGTATGAATTGTTTTTTTTCAAAATTTAGTGCATGTTTTTAGCATGTAAAATGTTTAATTGGCCATGTAAAGGATTCACTTAGGAGATGACTTGTTGTTTTATTTTTTGATTTATTTTTAGAGAGATTGTCGAGTGGAAATTTGCATTTTGTTTATTCCAAATTAGGCCTTCACATTTTGGGTCTTAAAATAAACACTACAACATTTGTATTTTATATTTTCTACTATGACAATTCAGTCTTCAATAAATTTGGATCAACAAAAGGCCTTAGACATTTGTGAATTGGAATGAGCAATTCATATTTTGATTATTTAAAAATGGTCTTCAGCTTTTGTGTAATTGAAATAGTAAGTTTAAATTTTCTAAATAGTGAAAGGGTCTTCAATAAATGGTCTTCACAATTTAAACATCAATATTTACTCATCAAATTTTGTGCATTGTAAACTAAACTTCAACATTCTTATGTTTTAAAAATTGTATTCATGGTTTATGCCTTTGAATATCCCACTTAAGAATTTTCATTTTTCAAATTTCACTTTGACATTTGTGTCTTAGGTTTTCCACTTCATAATTAAAGTTTTACGAAAAAGATTTCATCTTTTCCACATTTGCATTTTATGCTTTGACAACAATAATTGGGCATTTGCCATTTTTGTATCAATAAATTTTATTCTTCAACATTTGTATATCAATAAATGGTCTTTGGATTTTTGGTTTTTTAAATTACACTTTGTTCAAGTCTCACAAAATGGTCTTCTATAGCTCGGCACTCAGAAATCTTGTCTAACACAAACTCAAAGTGCAAAAGACCAAGCACCCAAGATCATACCACATGGAATAATATTGGTGACTTAGCTATGTGTAAGGATTAATAGTTATAAAAAAATTATCAAGTACCATGAGTACTTTAGATCATGTTGCATGGCACAATCTCAATGATTTTACTGTGTGAAAGGATGAACAATCAAAACAAAAATCTCGAGCATCGTGAATGACTAAGATTATGACATGCATCATAATTTTAGTAACTTAGATGTGAGGGAGATTATATAAACATCTAGGAGGTGTATAAAATCTTGAGAATTTATGATCATTTCACTTAGCACAATCTTGGGGACTCTCCCACAAAGACCAAAGTCAACATGGGTGAACTATTGAGTTTTTGAGTAATCGACACATGTCCTATGTGAACTAAAATTTTATGGTCTCAAGGACATCACTTGAAGATTAAATAAATATTTCATGATCCAATCAATTACTAACATGTGGCATTAAGAGTCTGTAGATAATTTAGCCAGATGAGTTAATCAAAATTGAAGATCAAAACCTGACTATGTTAAATGGCTATTTTCCCTATGATTGGCCTGATTGATGTATGAATTATCTTTCCATTTGAAATAAACCTCACAGGCTTAATATCTATAAATGCATGATTTTTGAACCAATTTTAATGGTCGTATAAATTTTATTGAAGATAAAAATACCATGGGCCTTCTAATGGTGTGATGTGACTATTTTTCACACTTAGATAGATGTGATTTATTTGTAATAAGTCCAACTAATTATTTATAAGTCCAATTAATTCTAGTTAAATTCCAATTTATTTTTGTTAGTTTACAAAAATTAGACTACAAATTAGTTCTGATCATTTTAAATAATTTGGACTTATTAAAAATATATTTGATATATTTGATTTATTTATAATAAGTCCAACTAATTCTTGATAAAGTGCAATTTATTTCTTATATTTTTCAAAAATTAGACTATTAATTGTTTTTTATCATTGTAAATAATTTAAACTTGTTACAAATACATTAGATATATATTATTTGTTTGTAATAAAGCCAACTAAATATTGATATCATCCAATCGTGTTTGATAGTTTCAAAAAATTGACTACTAATTGTTTCTAATTATTTCAAATAATTTGGACTTATTATAAATACATTAAATAGATGTGATTTATTTTTAAGAAGTTCAACTAATTCTTGAAAAGTCTAATTAATTATTGATAAATCCTAATTTATTTCTTGGCATATCTAATTCCACTAATTCTAACATTCCTTAATATTACCAATTCCCTTCTCACAATCCTATGGGAAGTGTCTACACCTACACTCCTCCCAAAAAGATTGTGGCCAAAAATCCTCTACCCTACATCCATCTGAGTTACATATCACCTATGTATATTCCCCCTTCATAAACCAACCATATACCATCTTATACGCCTTCAAGTTATGTTTCACCCATGTATACTCCTCCCCAATAAGAACCTAACATTTATTCATTAGACACTTTTTCTTATTTCTATCATATATTCTCTAAATCCACTCAATTGGATAATACTCTCTAGCCTAATCCACAACACCTTACCAAGCACCTTCTTTTCCTCCTCATAGTTATATGAATAACCTATACCTAAATCCACCCATTTAATTGTATTCTAATGTGACTTTAGTATACTTAAATGACATGGGGACATACATAGAGTGATTGAAATAACCCCTTGGTTAAAATATATGAGGAGTTCTTCTACCACATATCCTACCTGATCTCCCTAAATTTAAGGGAGAGGGAGATTATAATGCACATGTCAAGGCATATTATGCTAGTTTTGTTTGAGATCTCTTGTCTTGGGATGGGGTGGTTGTAATTTTTATTTCTAGAAAACCCTTGATGAAATCATCCTCGATTGGTATTATCACCTCCTTAAGGGGCCTATTCATTATTTATACCAACTAATGTCTAAATTTTTCAAATCCTTTAATATGAACAAACTCCTAAAGACTAGATTATAAATATTTCTTGCACATCAAGTAATAACATAATGAATTAGTTTCCCATTTCATTACAAGATGGTGGAAAGTCTTGTACTCATCTACTAGTGCACCACACATGGACCAAAGGGAATTATGTGATATATTCTTACACTCCATAAACAAGGAGATGAGAGAAGACATGAAAATATTCCCATATTAGTCATATGAATAATCACTTTAAAGTTATATCAAAATTGACCAAGAAGTCATTTATAGTGGCCACAAGACTTATGGACTAAAAAAAAGATGTCATCCCAAACCAAAATAATGGGGGATATCAAAACTCTAACCAAAATAATTCCCATATTCAAGGTCCTAAGGTTATAAAAAGGAACCATAATACCACCATATATGGTATCATAGATCAAAACAATATATAAAGTATAGTTAAAAATAATCCACCACATCCCATGAACAATAATAACCATGCCAACAATAACAATATGGTTATGAGAGATCAGAAACCTCCATGCATTATTCACATGGTTGACTTCAACCACCCTCCTCCTTGTAAACCCATTGGAAAAACCAAAACCAAATATAGTTTAAAAATCATTTCTGAAACACCAACCCTAATTATAATCAACATTTTTATCATAATAATAACCAATAAAAGTTTAGTCAATAAGTCCAACATCAAAGGACTCAAGACTATGATCCTAATGTCTACTTAATTTTTCATAGATTCATTGGAAATAATACTTATACATGTAGCTAAAATAAAAATTTCATTTAAAGAGTCCTTGATAACCAACCACAAACATTTATATCCATGTTCCTAGGGAATGTCAATGCAAACCCTCAAGCCCAATCAACTAGTCCTATAGTTACTCAGAATATTAGCTTTTGAATTTATCAAAACCCCTTTCCAAACCACCACCAACACACTATCATTAAATAGCCATAGGGTAACCAAAATAGCCAACCCCCCCTAGCTAGTACTCATGATGTCAAAGCCTCTATATATTATACAATCAACCTTGGTGTTGTTCCCCAGTTAAAACCACAAGGAAAAACCCACATGATAGGAGTTGTGTAACTTAAATCCAAGGAGGATAAAAACATTATTACTCATATAATAGAGTATGAAACCATAACCACTTACATGACAAATGTCTTGGTGACTAATACTAATCCCAAACCTATGGGAAAATATGATTTAATTTTTGATTTCACAAAGACATTTTACCATATCTTTTTCCAAGACCTCCTTAAAAAATCCCCTTCCCATCATTATAAATTAATCAATGCCTTAGGATTATGATATATATCTATTTTCATGCCTCTACTATAATATAAAATCAATCATATTAATCTAGATATATTCCCACTTGGAAAAATTAAGAGACTCTAGTTTATTTTTGACTTTTAGAGCCTAACTCTAGACATAGAAAATGGCCACAAGGGGAGATCCAACCTTGTATCTAAAATTATGTATCTATAAAAAAATATCTAAAACAAACAATGGTTGATGATGGGTTTTATTTAAACATATTCCCCTTTTCATTATTTTATAAACTCAAGTATGAGAAACTAATTGCACTAATACTGGGAATACTTTGCAAAGTGGTACAAGAACCCAAAGTGCTTGGAAGCATAGTGGTATAGGTAGGATATCCAATGTGACTTTATCATAGCTTAATTCTACCTCAATAATTACCACTATGCTTCCAACCACTTTGGGTTTCAAGACCATGTTGATAAAATTTTATGTGAATGACAGAGATGAAAATTTCAACATGATATTATGTAGATATTGGATCCACATGATGAAGGCAATCCCTTCTTCCCTATTCTAGAAAATCAAGTTCCTCCACTTATGGAAATTATTCATCACTCAAAAAGACCCTAATCCATTTAATTCCATTCAAAGAACAATGCAAAAAAAATAAGGGCTTCACATTGATTATCACTTACCCACTAATGGTGTGAAAAATCCCCCACAGTTGGTTAAAGACAAAGACCACCCAAAAACCAAGGTAGTTATCTTTAAAAAGGGAAATGAATTTCTTGAGATCCTACCAAATGAAAAACATAAATAAAATTGAGTTGAAACAATAACAAAATGTGATAAAATAAACTCCCATGGTGGTGTCGACCAAGTATATAGTAGAGATTATCAATATCTTAGAAAGAGAGGAACCAATCAAACTTCTATTTTATCCTTATAGAATCATATATTACACTTCTCACATGCATCTTGGATTAGAGGCTCTTTACTCTAGTTTTATATGCTATCACATTGATATGATACAACTCTTGGGACATGAGGACAAACCCATAAAATATCAAGATGATCCATATTTTTAGTGTGGTCACCCAATGCCCTATCACATAGGGGAAAAAAATAGTTTATATTATAGTTTAGACCTTAAGATAGATAACAAAACCATTAATCCTCCCCTATCAAAACCAATGTTTGAGTGAAGGATTTGTATGTTAATAATAGGTACCATATCAATTAATATTGGTTCTAATTATTACCCAAAAATCCTCAATGATGGGTCCTATCTCCCTCCTATAAGGGAAGACGACCATAGAGAACTAATTACTAAGTTCTCACAAATTTTTCCAAACAAGGCAATGGTAAAAATAGAGTCAACCATGTCTTATCAAAAATATTATGAGTTGGACTAATACATATGTAAACCTCATATACAAGAAGGAAATTATAGCAAACAACTCATTGAGTGTTCACAAACTTTGTCCTTCCCTTATTTTCCCTTTAAAATAAGACAAACGTAGCTAAGAATTACTTATCAATAGTATCATGAGTTTTAAAATTATGTTAAAAACTTCCCTATACAAGTGGGATGCCTTGTATTAAGACTCAATATTAAAAAAGATAAAAATAGAGGAAAAGGTCACAAATTCAAACCTCATTGGTTAGGTACTTACCTAGTGACTGAATATTTTTAGAAAGGAGGCTATCAGTTATGCCCTTTAGTGGGAAAGGAGTTCAGTGAACCTGTGAAATATTTTTAACTTAAATTATTTTACATATAGTCAATTCATTTCACTTTTCCCTCATTTCATTTCATTTTCCATTGTTTACATGTTGTCTTGTATATACAATGTTATGTTTGGTGATTACTTAGTTATCAGTTCAATTAACACAAACTATGAAGATGCAACTTATCATCTCATTTTAATTTTAATATCACCCTATTATCCTATCCAAAACATTATCAAAATAATCATTACATTAATTATTTCCTTAGTTTTTATGAGCAAATTATACCTCTATTTTCTTATATCTTCTTTCAAAGCTTAGAAAATACTAGCCTATAACCTATTCTAGATGCTTGTTCATGATGAATTCTCTTTTTATAGTTACCTCTAAGTATAAAACATTAGCATGCTCAAAATAAATGAAACCTTAGTCACCTATCTTGGTCTTTAATGGTGAGCCCTTGCATATTACTAGTTGCATGGGGAAAGATTTGGGGGTGGGCCCCTACAAAAAATTGTGTACATGTGATAAATGGAAAAGAAGATGCTTATATGAAAATCAAAAGCTTATGAAAATAAAAATTCAAATTTCACATATCTCACCCTTTGCTAATATTGAATGTTGAATCCTTACATATTACTAGTTTCATGCGGTTATATGCCTTTACTCACCTATATCAAGCCTTTGGTGATGAGCCCATGTGTCTTTCTAGTCACATGAGAATAAGTGTAGGGGGTCATAAAAAATAATTAAATAGTGAAAATGCAAAATCATTATCAAATTATAGTGTCCAAATTAAAATATGGTTCTTAAAAAAAAGGATTGACTATATGTATATGATGAAAATGTTAACTTTATCCCATTTATCAATTCTATTAGGGCTAGTTATCTCTAGGTGAAACCAATAAGGTTAATATTTTGTGATTTTTTACCAAGAAGTACCTTTTTCCTTTTACTCATAAGGATTAGGTCACCTTCTTTTTGTATTTGAAGTTTTGATTTATAGTTTTCATTTTCACCATATCATATATATCCCATTCCCACCTTTTCATCCTTTTGCTACAAATTGAAAGTCATATGTTGTGTAAACAAAGTAACTAGTCATCACATACAAAAAAATTATTAACTCATTCATAACTTTATAAATGCTCATCAAATTACATCATTTGCATAAATTTTGTTCTCACATATATACGAATTTTCAATAGCATTTTATCAAAACATAGAGATATACGGTATATCATCACATCCATAGTAATCTAAAGTGAATAACTTTAAAGGCATACATGAGTATTAAAAACCATTACACATGAATGGAAAAGCACTGAGTTAAACCAAAATGTTTCTTTATATAACATAATTAATGTCATTTTTTATAATGAAGCATCCATTATAATAAACTTTCATAAAGGGAAAATGTATCTCAAAAATATCAAAAATAGAAAAAATATATACATATAAACAATGATCTAAGTCTCATATACAAATTAATGATCCTAATACCCAATACTATTCCTATGGGAGGGCCTTGATGCTAAAGAATGGAATGGGATGTGGTTCCTAGGCCATATCCTACTAGTGCCTCCCTATAAGGTTATATCCCTTCATGTCTAGTAGTATAAAGATGTTAAACCCCCTATCCCATCTAGTGCATTGGTAAGAGACCCGATACACACATTTGTCATCATCTTCCTCACATCCAAGTTAGCATTCTCCACCCTCAAACTAGTAAGAGTCTTAAAATCATGGTACGTTGGGGAAAATAAATCAATATGTGTACCTATCTTGGTAGCTACTCTAGGATCCACAAATAATTTATCTATTATCTAATAAGTCTTAACTATGAAAATATTGATGAGGGTGTTTGTGATCATAGGCCTCTAATTAGTCAAGGTATCTAAAACCATAAGGTATAAAGATAAATATTAGATAAAAGCATATAAAAATCAAAGAAATAAATCAAATAGGTAATTACTGTCACTTAGATATGCACCCTTTGAGGATATGACAAGGCTCTCCTCATCTAAGTGGCACAATGGAATCACCACTAGGCTTGTGGGTAGCCTAAGGAATGAGGTGAGTCTTTAGACAGGGCTAGCTCCCTTGATGTACCACTATGGATTGCAACTAAGACTAAATTTTGGGGGTGAAAAGGGAGAAATAAACTAAAATCAAAGCTAAACTAATGGAGGTGATACACTAAATCAACTGATGACATCCAACCATATGCATATTACACTTGAGACCAAACAACAAACAAAACATACACTCTTTCAATCTACAACTTCTCACATCAATATTACATTGTGAGGTTAAGATGAACATCTAGGCCGAGGAAGACTAGAACAGAGGCCTTGAATGGCACTGATGAAGAGACAAACTCACTTATCCTTGATATATCCCAAAACACTTTGCATGCCTTACAAGAATAAGTTTTCCAACTGCAAATAGGTTGTAAGAATAAGCTAACATGCTAAGGAAATAAGACAGTCACTTAAGCAAAATAAATCATTAAAATGAAACACACTATGATAGTCATATAAGAGGTAAAACTTATTCATTTAATTTATAAAAAGGTATACAAATGAGTAGGGATTCACCATACTTAGGTGGATCATCCCATATAATGCCAAAATGGCTAACTCTTATAAATTTTGAGAGAGAGAGAGAAGAAGACAAGTCCAAGGGTCACAAGGACATTTTTAAAGCTGAGAAAGCTAGTTATTCATGCATGAGAAGTTATTGGTTACACCATTCAAGGTCATGAAGTATAAATGTCAATTTAAGTCATCAAAGTTATCCAAAGTGGCACAAAACTCCATGTTTTGCATAAAAAGATTACCTTCATGATTGGGCCTATTTGAACAGCCTATAACTAATGAGTAGTAATAAAAATTATTGGAATGTATGGTAGGGACATCACACATGCTTCTCCATGCATTGGTTACATGACTGGTCTTTTAGAAACATTTAAAAGTGAGCCATCATCATCTGTTGTCCAAAAAATTACCCCTTCATGCACCCTACACACTTGGCCTCCAAAATGCCTTCAATTTCACATGAAAATACATAGGATGGATTTAATTACAAGTTTCAAGGCCCTACATGACCTTTGAATCATCAGGGACACCTTAAAAGGACATCCACTTAAAGTTTTCACACCTTTCACTAGCTTGTCTAATATGCTAGCTTTGACTAGCTAAGTTGAAGGTGATTGTTCAAACCCTTAGGATTTGTTTAAAGAAATATAGTGACCATATGGAGTTATAAAAAGTGTAAATATTCCTCTCAGACTTGATTTTATCTCCAAATACCTCATGTAGCCTACACAACATAAAAATTGGTCAAAATAGACTATTTCTACCCCCATCCATATAATTGCATACAACTAAATGGCATGTGGAGTAGCCTGAGAGAGTCCTATACAAGGTCCAATCATCATCCTAGATAAAATAGCTCATTATATTATCTATACAACTCAAACTTCCCAACTAGCCTTAGAAAGGGTTTTACAAGGGTTTTAGAGCAGTTTTAGGTCTTAAGGATTGTTCATAAAAGTTCAACATCCAACTTGAAGAAAAAATCCACAAAAGTTCTCTTAGGGGACCTTGATAACCACCCTCAACTTCTTTGGTTGCCATGAAAACGTTCATGGGAGATATTAGCATTTGAAGTTGCCTATTCAAGATATTCTTTGTATTCCAATAGGCCTAACACTATCTTTGAGACAAAATTGGACTCCCTTGATGTTTGTTCTACCTCAAAAATCTAACACATCTCTGATATGACTCTACCAACATGTTTCAAGTCATTTATATACTTAATTTATGTTAGAAATGGAAATGATTACTCATGTGGGTATAGGCTTCACCATGCCTAATCAAACTAGGTTATTTATTGAGGCTCAAAGTGAGATTTCATGGGTTTCCATATCTATTTCAAGCTTTGAAATCTCCCATATAACCTCACAAACACTTCTAAATGAGTTATAATGTACATTTCATATTATAATAGTGAATTACCTCATTTGGCCTTGGTCTAGTCTTTGCATCATAAGCCTACTTGTAACCTTTTGGTGATTTAGACCATCCAATTGAGATTCCTTGAGCTTAAAATTTTTTAAAACCCCTTATATATTATTAATAACATTCTCAAATTCATTTTTAATGTTCTCATCATGCCATAATGTGATCAACTCTTACCTTGGCCACTAGGCCTAGACCTTGCCTAGTAGGTCTATTTGCAAAGATAGGGGTTCAAACTTCCTTGTTCAGTTTTCTCACTCATGTTAGGTATTTTATAATATTTTATAGGTTTAATTTAACATTATAAATCCTTATTCCATGTTCAAACATCTCTCTGACTCCTTCCTCTTTAAACTTCCAAAATGCAAGGTTTGTGCTCAAAAGGGAGTGCCCTCTATCTGAGACAAAACAAAGGTAACTCCATTATTTCCCTAAAATAAAATGAATGGTTTAGTTTATTTTTAAAATTGTGATGACCTCCTACACTAAATATCATCTCTTGATCACATGCCCAGACCCTTCAAAAGGATGAAAATCTCAGATAGACCTCTTGAAGGTAGATTGTGCAAGATTTCTAGCAATAGACTAAGTTTTGCATTTGATTGAGCCCTTTTCTATATTTTTGTGTATCATAATGATTCCATTAGGTTTTTCCTATTTTTATTAATGTTCACATAAATTTTATCAACACTCTGGGCCTTCAATGAACCTCTCACACTACTCTCATAGTTAGGACTGTGTCCCAACTCTTTGACTATGTCTTTGCCTTCTTGCCTATTATAGGTGCTCCTTGAAATATTTATGAATTAAAATGCCATGTTTAAACCTCACTAAAACCATTAAAATTTAATTTTTACCCAATTATTTTTTTTCCCTCACTTTGGATTCACTTTTATGGACTAGAAAACCATCAAACATTTTGATTGAGACACTAACCTTCCTCCCAACTATAGGTGGTTATGGGGTTGTAGAGGGACTCATGTGTATATATTTATATTTAATTTAGTACCTATACAATGTTTTAAGTCAATTTATAGTTTCCCAACATCATTTGGCATGATTTAACCTCTTATCTCATCTTTAAAACATACTAATCACCAATGAATAATTTCCTCTAGCTCACTATTTGCTCTCAGCCATCTCAGCTGATTGTATGGATTATCTCTTCACCTTTAGGAAAATAAGGTCTTTGAAATGTATTTAGTGGATATAAAATAATTATTCCACTCATACAACCATGCCCTATGATTTATCACTTTATCTATCATGATTTTAAGTCTCCCTCTTTTCTTTGGCCTACAAGATTGTGTTTCTTCTTTTAGGCCTGATTGTAGGTATATATAGCTCCTACTAGGCTTGGTCATGGTGCTTAGATACCCTTGTTTTATCCTTGAGGGTATAGTGAATGGTGACCTAATCATGATGTTTTGATGATGTTTGAATGCATTAAAGGCAAATATAAACATAAATAAGTGATGTTTTATCCTTGAAGGCAAAATATCACTTGTTTATGTTTATATTTACCTTAAATGCATTCAAACATCATCAAAACATCCTTATTATGTCACCATTAACTATACCCTACTATAGGTTCCCTTTTCCTCAGTGTATGGACTATAGATAATAGTAGGGAAGTCAAAACCCTACTCATCATATCCTCTAGGTGTTCTTTATGCCATGAATGTCATTTGAGTCAAAGGAAGTCCTCCTAGCATGAAACCAAGTTACATTACCATCTTGAGAGTAGAAAAAATCTTTTACAATTCAAGACTTGTAGATGTTACTATATGCTTTTAGTGTCCAAATACATACTTTTAAGACAATCAAACACTAATTCCATCTAGTCTTAAGATCTCCCTCTTTTGCATAGTGTTAGTCCTATCATGAGACTATACAATTAATTTATATATCCTCCACAAGAATTTATCTATAATTATTATTCAAATTCTCTAAAAATGGGAGGTGCTTTGTTTTGTCTCTTTAGAGACTCAGTCCCAAAACTCAGAATTGTTCACATTTGGAGTAACACCCCACTATCCTTGGCTTGTCAATAGATCCTAGCTATAAAAATAACTTCCATAACCCCATGAATACTTTTTATATCTTGTAATTATCTTTGTACATCCTTGTATTATTTTTGTTAGAGGGAATCCTATAGGTATATGTTCTATATTACAGGCAGGGAGCATAGAGATTCAGTGTTATGCATGACAAGTGTGACTTAGGATCTTCTTTATCATTTATTAATCTCCTCTAATGAGACCTCCATATAAAAATAGACTTATCACAATCTAAAACTTGTTTCCTATACCATCTCTGCTATATAAACCTATAGGTGCTCATTCATGGCTAGTATGAGCTTGAGTTATCAACTTAGGTTCTAAGCATCACTTTTTAGTAGGTGGACTTCAATATTTATTGTGAGATTGATCAAAAATTATATGGAATAAATTAACATTATAACACATTAAATAACCACCACAATCCATTCTAAAGGAAGAAAGACATTGCAATAAGTGAAAACTATCCAATAGTCTTCCAATGACTTACACCTACAAACTGAGGTATTTTACTCATGAAAACTATTTCAAACATTAAATAAACTATGGAATCCATAATATGAGTAATAAAACATTCTCTATAACCAAACTCATCAAGTGCATTTTACGAATTTTCTCAAACAAAACTAAAACCTGAAGGGTGCATAGATTGATAGGTAGTTTTAGAAGGTCAACTTCAAATAGATGATTCATAAATCCCATTACACCATTCTAAAAATTCTTGATATTAAAATTTATCTCCTTAAGTTTAATATCATGTACCAAATTAATTTTACCTAAAACCCCTTTGTGCTGACCGTACCGAGTAAAAACCTTAGTGTCACTTCAATCTGCCAAGAAGGGAAAAAATGTATAAGAATAGTTTTGGGAAAAAAATGGAACATCCATATAAATTAAAGAATGGATATTTTTAGGGGATCTGAAGAGACACTTTTCCATCTTTTCTGAGTGTCACACTTCCCAAGGAGGTCGTACAAGTGCCAAACTCACTCTTATCTTCAAGAAAACTACCTTTTTCTGAGTAACTTGAAAATTTTCAATTAGTGATAGTTAATAAAGACATCTTAGGACACATGGAATGTGATACAACTCTTTTACACTTGCACATTTTCCAATAAACTTGTACAAAGCATTAAATGTACTATTTTTGACCCTTAAAATAACTCAAAATGATAAATGGACATAGAAACTAATTGACCAAAGCTAGTAAAACATTAATTAACATCAAATTACCTATTAAAACATCTCATTAAAATACATTATACCCCCTTATAGGCTTGAAAATCAATTTTTTTACTAAGGGTTCCCCAATTTGACCTAAAAGTCAAATTTGGTCAACAGTAATTGAGCTAAAAATAGAAATATAAGTAATAAGATGAAATACATAAATTAATACTTTTCCCAAGTCATCCTCATATCAATCCAAGTTATAATAATAATAAACAACACCCTCTATATCAATGTCAAGGTCCTCATCCAAATTAATGTACTATGGAACCTCAAAATCTCAACCTATGAGTGACTACTATGTAATATCTTACTAAGTGGGGTCCTATTATGGTGGTGGTGGGGGAGCCACCTGCTAATTTCTTATCGAATCTTATCCTCCATGTAAACCTCTCAAATCAAAAAATTTAGTGATGTACACCCATGATACAAGTGGGTCTCATGACATCCTCCCTAATCTACTTACCTAAACCTATCACACACCTCTATACACCAATGCTAGTATGGGGAGGTTACTAACATAGGGAATGACAAACTATTGAGGCACCCTATTCACTAGGTTTACCTTAAATTTTATTATTATATTTCATACTTGGGTATCCCCAATGGTTATCATTGGGTAAATAGCTTCCCCCTTCCATTGTCTAACCTTGCCCTAATAAGGTAAGGATATCAAGTTTGTTTCTATCAAAGTCTTGATGACCTGAGTCATGGCTCAAATTTACACCACATATGTCCATATCGAGTCCATGGTATCCCTATATCCCCAATATCCACTCCCCTCTGTAGGAGATCATCCAATCATATATCTAGATCATGAAGAGTGAGGGGTGACAAATAGAAATGGCTCATAATATGGCCATGCAATAAAAATATATATAGATATGGGATAATATATCTTGGACTCAATAAAATTGATCTCCTTTATCCTTGATCTAATATATGGTCAAGGACTAGATAAAATTATCATGTTAGTACCCTTGTCTCCCACCAGTCAGGAGGCAAGAATCACTTTCTATAAGTAAGGGATCATTGATCCCTCAATCTTAGAAAGTCTCACTCTAAACTTCACAGCCATGACAAGTGTGATAACATTGCAAAATTTCTTGACCTAACCCTCTACCTCAGCATTGCTCAAAGGGCCATCAAATGAACTATCATTAGTAGGCTAGTAATCTTGTAAGCATCCACCATAGTGATAGTCAACTCTCTTAGGGCCTTAGGGAGCATGATTTTTTTTTTTAATTAGGATCCTAGTTTATGAGAAAGTCACACAATATCCTAATTTAAGTGGGAATGATCCCACTTATGCAACTCAAAGAACCCCTACTTGATCTAGAAACATCAACTTATCTATCATGAGTAATGTCATGACATGAGGGAGTCATTCCTAATCATGAATTCTACTCCAATGAATATAGGTACCCTACAATAAGAAGAGACCTTGATTTAGCCCATTTCCCCTTTTTCTAAGATCCAAATAATTCTTGAGGGTTTTAAGTTTCCTTTTGATATAACCACAACCTTTTGTAGGAAAATTCAGGTAGTATGATATTCCATGCATAAATGGTAAGTTCCCTTGCCCATGATTTGATTATGTAGTGTACTTTCCACTTTTTCATTAAATTTTAATTGATTCCCATATTTTTTCCACAAGTTTTAGGGAGTCTCGGCTAGATTCAATGTGTAATTTAGTTAACTAAGGTAATTATTTTTAACCTTTTATTTACTTTCCACATGCCAATGAATGAGAACACACCCTTGTCAATTCATGGCAAGATGTCCTCTCAAGGGGGGAATATGTATGTGCCCTAAAATTACATGATATGATATTTTTAATATGATGTCCAATGATGATGTAGTGATATATAAACTATGCTCAAGTGGGTTCTCTCTAACATTCTAGTCCCTACTCCCCCTATCTTTGATAAAAACACAAACTAGCTAAGTAAATAAATTAATAGGCATAAACTCAAATTTTGCATGAAGGAAAAAAACACCATTGATTCTCACTGAAAGAATAAAATATTTACATAAGAGGATTTAAATAAATCTCAACTCAAAATTTTGTTTTACATGCATAATTGAAAAATCTAAATAAATCTAATAAAGCTGCCTAAAGCACCTAAAGCTAATTGACCCACTCAATTTTTAGAAAATTGTTATTTTTGGCAACTTTCGACTTCTAATGGATTTTTTCAAATTATATTTTTATAAGTTTTTCATGTAAGATATAATGGTCCTAAAAAAATTCAAAAATATTCTAAACACTAAAATTAACCTAATGTATGAATTTCAATTGAATTTCACGTCAGAGCACAAATATACACTATTTCTAAAAATATAAAAATCCTAGAAAAAATACCAAAATGCATTTTTATAACCTCATATGGTCATTTATGGCCTCATAATTTTATTTAAAACATCCTTAAATTGATATATCAGTTTATGGTTGAATTAAACTTTCTGATACGGTCATTTTGGCATAAATGAGAACTCAAACAGAGTTATGGATCAAAAGTTATGGCTTATAGAAGTTGGACTCCACATCAGTATTTTTATTAACCCCCTCATAATATCTCTCCTATGGATTTTATAGATTATTTTTTAAATCCTTCTATAGAGGATTAAACTTCCTTTCTTGGTAATAAAACCACTCTTCCTAGTAACAAAACTACCTCAATCTATTATAGAACAACCTCAAAAGTAATGGAACCATCGTAGTGGTTTATAAAACCACTATGTTGGAATTTTTATTGATAGGGTAGTTTTTTATTACTATAAGGATGTTATATTATTAGATATATTAGTTTAGTCACATAGAGTGGTGGTTTCATAACCACCCCTACAAATAGGGGTGGTTCCATCACTACTTATCCTATGTTATTTTAGCCTCCAAAACTTTAGTTTTTCACATGTTTGCATGTTATTATTTATTTTTATTTAATTTTAAATTTTATACCTAATTTATATCTAGTTCACTCACACTCTTATTTGTATCACTCCCCATCCTTCCCAAGTTTAACTTTCAGTTAACAACTAATTAGACTCATCCTTGCAACCTCCATGTTTCTCCTACAAGAATCTCAATTTTAAATGAATTTTGGATCCAAAAATTTTTATTATAGATTTATGTTATTATATTTGATATACAAAACCCACTTGACATTGATTTTGAGTTCCATCATTGATTTTTTTCGTGTTAGACTACACAATTCTATATAAGGGAAGTCATTGAATTAGTAACTAGTTCATTATAATCAGTGTACTAACCAACCATAATTATCTACTCTCTTATTTGGAATTGTTTCCTTATTTATTATCCCTTTTTATATTTTTATTTTTATACCATCCTTGGTTATATAGTTCCTAAAATATTATTTTAGCGAAGGAGCTAACACGTCGAGGATAGAGTCACATCAATTATATCTCTTGCTTCTATCTTGTCTACACCTTGATCAGGTTGGGGATTTATAGTTTTATTTTTATTTTTTATTATATTATATTATATTAATTTAAATTAATTAAACTATATTTCATTTCAAAAATTTAATAAATAGGAAAAAAAAACTTTCTTTCTATCCTTCTTTTGCACTAAAAAGAAAACAACAATTATTGTATTTATTTACTTGTATACATATCATATATCTTCTTGAAATAAATAAATATTGGATTCAAATATTAGGTAAACTTAAGAGGTGAAAACAACATTTTTAGCTTAGGATCAATTCATTTTTCATTTTAAAACAAGTTTTTATTTCATAAACAAATAAACATACAAGCATATAGAAACCTAGGCAAACAAAGGGTGTTATTTCAACATTTATTTTAATGAGATATAAACATTGTTTTTAACTATAAAATTATAACCTAATTATTCTCCACTATTTAAATCTCATCATTTAAACTTAGTTTGCTTTCATTAGAAACACTAGAAACTAATCTTAGCTTGCATATACAAATGAATATTTAGATGCTTATAAATATTATTGCATAGAATCTAAATATGATTAGAAACTTATTTGAATATTATAAAACCTTATATTTCCAAATATATTCATTTATTCATAATATAAAAAATAAAAAATAAGTTTATTTAGCTTGCATCTAGGAAAGATAAAAATCAGCACTTGCATTATTAAGCTAGATTTTATTTCTTAGTATTGCATGCATTGGAAAAGTAATTGAAAGATGTAAAAAAGAAGAATTAATTTATTTATTTACATTTATTAATTATTATTTAATTTATTTAATTTTATTTCACCAAGTAGTTATCTTTATTTTTAAATTAAACATTGAAAAAAATCTCAAAGAGACAAACAAAACAACCAAAGCCTTATCCAAATGAGCACAAGCATTCCTAAAACCTTGATTCTTACAAAACAAAAATTCCTACCACATACCACCTTTAAAAAAAGATCTTATTCTTAAACCTTGTATCACCTTACCTCTTAGATGAGTCTCTTAGAGTGTCTCTATCTCCACTGAGCATGCCTTTTCCCTAGATTTAGAGGCCTAGGTCCTAACACCAATATTCAATATGACATTAGCACTGAGCTCATGAGAGAGGTTTTCCATTTCACATCGATTTCACACATCATTTTAGTATCTCAAAATGATATTTAATAATAATATCATATCCTTTATCAACTTATCATCATCCTTATCCAAAATTGAGGATACAGGTACAACATCATTCTTGCCTAGTCACCCTCACTCCATTTTTGTTTTCTCCTTGGGAATAGACTCATCATATATCATTCTCATTTATGTATGACATTGATATGGCATATTAAACCTAATATATTCAAACATATTCCATAAGTCATTTAGCCAAACCATTCTTACTTTGACATTCCCAGGTATTGATTAGGAGCTCCCTCTCCTTGTAATTACAAGTATCAAGGGACCTTGGAGTTCTATTTATGCCCATTGGATTTTCTCAATGTGCATCATGACACTAATGAATTATATTGGTAATGACTTGAAAATTCTTCATCACACATCATTCCAAACCCTATTCCATCAAAAAATAAACCCAATCCATAGTTCCACCCATCATCCATCCATTATGTCATTTATATCAACTAAGCCTTGAGAAATCAAGTTCATAAGTTAGCATGTGTTATTCACGTGCATAAAATAAATAGGTTGAAATAGATAATGGATATGAAATATATAATACTATATGGAATTGAACCTCCAAGCTATTTATTATGAAATTTAATTGAATCAGCCAATGCAGATCTATTCTAAATTCAATTATCACTTTTTTCCTTAATTCATGTATGCATGATCAGAAGATAATGGAGTACATCCATGATCCTACCATGACTGCATATAGAAAATAAAATTTAAACCATGACATAAATATATATATCATGCCCCATGTGATAAATGTCAAATTTGTAACTAAATGTAGATGAAAATATATGTATGTATATATTTATGTAATTGTGTACATGAATCTATGTCAGACACCCAACATTTTATTAATTTATAATGTGTTCCTATAATGTGAGTGCATATATATGGAATATGTCCCCATAATTTGTATCGATGATTAAATTTTGAATCATTAAGAATCCTTTGAAACTGTATTCTATACTCAAAACTTATATCTACTATTAGAGGCTTATCTCATGTATGAAAACCAAAGTAAAATTCCCCCCTTTCTAGGTGATGGATGTATCTTTAAATTTACTCATCTTAAAATATAATTTAATTGTATCATGTGTATCAAGATGTAATCATTGAATATTGTATCATGTGTGAAAATTATGTGAACATAGTAATAAATATACCATTATAATAATAAATATAACATATGAGGCAAGTCCATAAAAATAAATCAACGAATATTATAGTATTTAATTGTAATATAGGAACACACAATAGGTATTGTATGATATAGATCATGTAACTCATCAAACTTAACAAGCTCAATAGGCCAAAACAAATAACCATAATATCATACAATATGGTTAAGATTCACATACAAGGGACATTTTCAAATGTTGCATAAGTAAAAATTACACTCTTCAGGCTAAGGGAGACACAAAAAAGACATTAATAATGTTTCCAACAAGTGACATGTTCAAATGTCACACAAAATAAAGGGGAAAAATTCCACAATCAATGGAAATATTTGAATGTTACACCTACCAATCAAGGATTTCATAGAGATGTTCAAATAATTGAATAGAAAGGTTAAGGGTCATACACAATAGACAAGCAAAGTATAATCTACTACGTATAAGTAATAACATCAATGGAGCATAAAATTAGAAATGTACTCTATACCATGTATATGAAATGTAATCATGTCCTATAAATAGCATATTCATGTCAATAATGTAATATAGAGATGTTAATGAGTAATTTTTAAAGAGTATATATCACAACAATATATGATTCCTATAATGGTAATACCTATAAATATTGTAACCAATGGACAAGATTCCCCCAATTTAGCATGGCCATTAAGTAGAGGCAAGTCCAACATCTTATTGCATGTGAAGTTTTTATGTCCAGTATAACACCCAAAAATACTAGTGAAATACATCTGTGGTAGAAAAATATGATGCTATCTACCAATCATGAGATAAATAACATATGAAAATGATGTAAAAAATAGATGTTTAATCATACTCAAGTCCTAAATTTAGATTTTTAGAATATTTAGAATGTTTTTTTCATTTTTAAAATATATGAATTTTTCTTTTTTTTTTAAAATTTTGAAACTTATAAAAAAAGAGACTAGTGATTAAACATGAGTTTAAAAGTATAAGAAAGGGAAGGGTTTGGAACAATCTAAATTGTGTGTCAATGTAAATTATGCATTGAAAATTATGGAATGGCATGTGTGAGGAAGATGCCCCCAATGTATATGTGAATGTAACTAAAAACCATGTGAAAAATAAAATATATAAGCAGAAGAATGATTTTATATCCTTATCTCATTGAATGTACTCTTGCCAAAGTATATAACATACATATATGAGAAACATAACACAAAAATAAATATTTTACTTGAATAAGTATTGTTTTGTATATTTAAATTGAGTGTAATATCAAAAAATTGGATGAATTAAGGCTTTGCTTGATCAATTTATGATTTGACTATGAAAATTGTATAAGACAAGATCATCCATCTCAAGACAATATTGGTAGTAATTTTTGTCTATTATTGGATAATATTATATTTTATACAAAATTATAATTTGGTCAATTCAAACTATGAAAAAAACATGAGAAATGGAAAATGATCATAGTATAGATATTGTGTTGGATTATTCAGATCTGGAAAGTGAAAATGAAGAACCAAGTGAAAAAAATATCACTAAGAGCCAAAGGCTTTAAGAATTTGATCAAATTTATCACATGTGAAATAAGTATATGAATAACATGATGAAAAGAATCAATAATCTATGTACATTTTTTTTTATTTGAATGTTTTTGAATTTTTTAAAATATTTGTTTGTAATCAATGGTCATCCTATAAGTGATATTCATCAAGATTTAAATATTAAGAGTTGTGAAAGTACAAAGAATATTCCTCTTTGCATTATGAATTTGCATATTTTATTTTTTATATTATTTTTTAATATATTTCATAATCGTATTCATTGTTACCATCATGTGAAAAAATGATGCACTGTTTAATAATATCCATTGTGGCTTAAATTTGTTGTTACCATGATCCTCCCAATGTGAAAATTACCCAAGTTTCATGATACATAACCCAAACCTTTTTGTTGAAATTTTTTGATCCACAGGCTATTGGATATATGATATATCCAAGTTCTTATTTCCAATCTACATTATGATATAATTCATTGATATTATGCCCCAATTGTTGTCATTGTTTGACACTATACTGATTTCCCATGTAATAATATCAATGGGATTGTGTTTTTAATAATCACCTTACATATATAGTGTAATGGTTAAATCTTCTTTATTGGGATGCTTTCTTAATGTCATTTTGTAGATGTTTTATTTTCAACCCTTGTAGTAAGATATATTTATTGATTCTATATTACTCTAATAATTCCCTTGTGATTGTATTTCTAAAATTTATTTTGTAATGTTTTACATTATTATATATCATGTAATTATAATTATATGGTGACCACAATATGGTTTTCTTTATTTATCCAAAATGTGTTCTATTGATTGGTTTCAAGTAGTAGGTAATGTAATAAGCTTTCTATCCAACAACATTTGCAAAATTATTGTGGGTGTATCTTGATGTTGCATTATTTGTAAAAGTGGTGCAACCCTAGTACCATACATTTCAACATTATTCATTGAATTTATTATACATATGATATGAGATTTACTATTACAAAATTTTTCCATATTCTCATCTTTAGGCATATCTAAAAGATTCTTTCCCTTTAAATATGACTAATCTTCTAGTGATTATTTTTGAATCATCATGGTACACCCTTGGACCAATGTGCATGAATAAAGTATGATATAAATATTCACCAAATGGGTTGAAATTTAAGTTTCATATTTTTATTCTATCATATTAACCATGTTGTACTTGTCATCATCAGTATCATAATAATTTGAAACATTACCATCTTATACTTCTAAATTAACTAGAAAAGGGATATCAATAATAAGTTGTTGTTGATCCATAATATATTGATGTTTTTTGTATATTTTATTTCTCCACTTGTGTCTATTGTAAATTTTATTATTCCATTTGAATCTCTTTTTTCTCCTTTGGTAAATTTTTGTGTTCAGTTTAATCCATTTGTAATTTCTAACCTTCTAACTATTTCTTTTGGAATGATTCTTGATGTAGTCTTACTTATTCATCTTGTAAATTTTGGATCTGTATTTGTACCTTTAATTTTTTTATTTAAATAGTTCAAGTTAATTTTGTGCTTAGTGTAACTCTTTTTGGTCCCTTCATAAATTTATTGTTCTTCTTATCTATTATCAGTACTTGACCCTCTGATTTCATATGTATAGTTTTAGTCCCAAGGGATGACTTGAGAAAGGGAAATGGTATGTTAGGTTGTGGAGCTAAAAGCTTCACTGATGCAAACATGGAGGAGGTTGTTGAGAGGTTGCTAGGTTGCAGATAAATTGACGTCAGTCTGATCAACCAATGTCAGTCATATCCATTGAGCAGAGCAACCAACATCGATCACATATCGGCCGACGTCGGTCATCTCCAGCCAGATAGGGACTGACGTCGATCACCTATGCAGTTCCAAAACTGTTAGTTCATGAACAGTTTGTTAACGAACCGATTGTTTGCATGTTAAAGGCTAATTTTAGTCTTGGAGCTATGGATCTAATTATTGTAATTGGATGTCTAATTATTGTTTACATGAGATCTATATAATAGACTCATGGGTTGTATTGTAAAGTGTGAGGGATCAAAGCAGGGATTCCCTAAGTGCTAAATAGAGAGAGCAAGCTTGGCTCCTCATAGTGCCATAGTGCCAAGTGTGTATGATCAGGTAGATCTATGGGATAGCAAGGTCTGGTAGAAGATCCACAAGGGTGCTGGTATGGAGAATCATAAGGACTTGGTGAGGCAAGGACAAGGGTTCTTCTGAATAAGTAAGGTCAGTTGATTTGAAGGTGTGTGTGTGTGTGTGAGATCAAGGTTTGCAGGTGTGCAAAACCAGGTTGATTTGCAAGTGTGCAAGATTAGGGAGGTCAGCAACACAACAGGTAGCAAGATCAGGTGAGATCTACTTGGAGTACATTGTGTACTTGGAGTATGGTGTGTACTTGGTCATGGAGTACATGGAGTACTTGTGTACTGATAGTAGTGATACTAACTAGTTGGAGGTGAACACCAACTCTGTGTTTGAGTTGTGTGTTGGGACCATAATTGAGAGAGTGAACTCTTAAAGGTGAATTACTATACGCTTGGTGTGGGAAGCCTGTAAGGTGTGGAAGAGTGTGGCATCTCTTCATTGTAATTTCTTTCTAGAAGAGTATTAATACAATTGGGTATTGTCTCTCATATTTTGTGTTATTTCTGAATTCTAGTTACTATTTACTTCTGGTTGAATTCCATGTTTAGTTGCTTGGTAATCAATTGTGCTTTCGGGTCATAACAAGTGTTATCAGAGCTAAGGTTGTAGGGAGCAGGTTTGTGTTTGATTACAAGTCACTTTCAGGGGTTTTTGATTGAGTGGGAGTAAAGCAATGGTAGAAGAAAGTACACTAAGAATGGAGGAATTGAAAACCAAGAATGGTCAATTACGGTGTTATGGAAAGAAAGAGCAGGAAAAGAAAAAATGTTGGTTGATAGTGGATCAGCATAAAGGGAATGAAGAAGCATGTGTTGTAGGTATTGTTGCATGGATTGCTCTTGTATGTTCCTTGGATAAAGTAGAATCTTGGTTTATAGATTATGTTGCCTCTGTCCATGCAGCCCCAAATAGAGGGGTTGGTGAGCCTTGTCAATCTATTGGCAAAGGGGAAGTGTGACTGAAATTGCAGATGGCCAAAACATGGGTGTTGAAGGATGTCATGCAGGTCCCAGTTCTGAAGATGTGGCTAATTTTTATAGGAAATTTGGGTGATGAGAGGTGCATAGGAACTCTCACAGTGGATGCACTTGAATTAGCTGGTGGTAAGAAAGTAGGTACTCTTTATCTACTTGCTTGTATTACTGATTCTTCTTCTATTGCAAAGACGTGGCTTTGTAGGCTTGGTCACATGAGAAAGAAGGAGATGCATGTTCTTAAGAGGAAGTCAGATGTGTTTGACAAACTTAAGAACTGGAAAGCCTTGGTGTTCATGGAGGAGATGATAGACAGAGATTAGCGGATGGGGCTAGATACTTCTGAGCAGGGTAGTTTGGATAGGGTTTTGATTCAAAGTAAGCTTGTGGGTAAAAAGTCATCACTCATAGGGAAACACAGTTACCGACATTGATCAAGAGGAACTGACGTCGATCAGATAGGTACCAACATCGGTCATGTGCAGACAAGCAAAGTTGGTAATGTCAAGCGGGTGGACACCGGCATCAGTCAGGTAGACACTGGCATCTGTCAGAGAACTGACGTCGGTAGTTAGGTCAGTCATAGGGAACCAATGTCGGTCAGGTGTAGACTGGGAGGTGACTGACATCAGTCACTGACAGAATAGATTTTGGGCAGACGACAAGCTGTTAAGGAGTCTCAAATGCCCATGTGGAGGACTGAAAGGGTAAGTAAGCCTCAAATTCGTTATTCCTCTTCTTTATACTCATTGCTCACTATAGAGCAAGAAGGATCCAGGAAATAGTGGGAGCATGGCATGAATGAGGAATTTGATTCCTAAGATGTAGAACCAAACAGGGGATTTGGTAGGGTTGCCAGCCGGTATGAAAGCACTGAAAGATGAATGGATTCCTTGGTTAAAGAATAGAGAGAATGGACATGTGAGATGGAAGGCCAGGTCATATGGTCTTGAGGAAGCTGTAGGACAGTGGTATAGGTTTGACAGGTGGATGACAAAGCATGGCTTTAGTCAATGTCATTGTAACCATTGTGTTTACTTTACCAGGGTGGATGATGATTGCAACATTATCCTGTTACTGTATGTGGATGATGTGCTTGTTGCAGGTGCATACATACAGGGTTTTGTTGAACTAAAGGTAAAGTTAGTTCAGTGGTATGTCATGAAGAATTTGGGAGCAAAAATATTCTTTGGCATGAGTAATCCTAGAGATAGGGAAGATCACAAGTTGATGTTGTCACAGGATGATTGTGTGAAGGTAGTGTAAGATGTAGAATAGCAAGCGCACCTATGGATGGACAGTTCACAAAATAGGGTCCCCAATCACATGATGAGGTTGAGTACATGTGTACTCCTTGATATTTCCCCAATAGTGGGAGTTGTCAGCAGGTTTGTATTCAATCCAGGAAGGAAGCATTGGAAAGCAGTTGAGTGGGTTCTTAGGTATCTGAGAGGGACTAGCAGTAGGTTAACATGTTATGCAAGGTCAGGCACTTTGGATGTGGCAGGTTACTTGGATGATAGGAGTTACACCATAGGATGTGTGGTGGTTGGTCTTCAAGATTGAGCTTGAAGAGGGATACAAGCCAAGAAACAAATTAGATGGTGTACAAGTACAGGTATAATGCAGCTGTGTATCTCCAAGTGGGAGATTGTGAGGTTATGGAGCTAAAAGCTTCACTGATGCAAACATGGAGGAGGTTGTTGAGAGGTTGCTGAGTTGTAGATAAATCGACGTTGGTCTGATCAACCGACGTCGGTCATATCTAGTGAGTAGATCAATCTACATCGGTCATGTATCGATCGACGTCAGTCATCTCCAGCCAGACAGGGACCGACATCGATCGCCTATGCGGTTCCAAAACTGTTAGTTCATGAATAGTTTGTTAACGAACCAGTTGTTTGCATATTGAAGGCTAATTTTAGTCTTGGAGCTGCAGATCTAATTATTGTAATTGGATGTCTAATTATTGTTTGCATGAGATCTATATAATAGACTCATGAGATGTATTGTAAAGTGTGAGGGATCAAAACAGGGATTCCCTGGGTGATAGATAGAGAGAGCAAGCTTAGCTCCTCATAGTGCCATAGTGCCAAGTGTGTATGATCAGGTAGATCTTTGGGACAGCAAGGTCTGGTAGAAGATCCACAGTGGTGCTGGTATGGAGAATCATAAGGACTTGGTGAGGCAAGGACAAGGGTTCTTCTGAATAAGTAAGGTCAGTTGATCTGCAGGTGTGTGTGTGTGCGAGATCAAGGTTTGCAAGTGTGTAGAACTAGGTTGATTTGTAGGTGTGCAAGATTAGGGAGGTCAACAACACAACAGGTAGCAAGATCAGGTGAGATCTACTTGGAGTATGTTGTGTACTTGGAGTACAGTGTGTACTCGATCATGGAGTACATGGAGTACTTGTGTACTGGAAGTAGTGATACTAACTGGTGGTACTGGCAGTAGTGATACTGACTGGTTGGAGGTGAACACCAACTCTATGTTTGAGTTGTGTGTTGGGACTGTAATTGAGAAAGTGAACTCTTGAAGGTGAATTACTGTACACTTGGTGTAGGAAGCCTGTAAGGTGTGGAAGAGTGTGGCATCTCTTCATTGTAATTTCTTTTTGGGAGAGTATTAATACAATTGGGTATTGTCTCTCATATTTTGTGTTATTTCTAAATTCTAGTTACTATTTACTTCTGGTTAAATTCTGCTTTTAGTTGCTTGGTAATCAATTGTGCTTTCGAGTCATAACATGATATATGAATAATTTGAATTTCATTGAGATTTTGTGATTTTAAAATATATAAAAGAGTTATCATCTGTAATAAAAACATATGAATATCATTCATGCATTAATTTAGGACACTTATGTAATTTAGATGGTATTATTGACATCATATGTATCCAAGGTTGCTCCAATAGTGCATAATAAAGTAAATGATTGGGCATAACATGAAATAAATTAACATTGTTTTGGGTCCTAGTGTTATATCTAAATATATCATTCTAAGTACTTGTCATGAATAATCATCAAACCCTTTTCTATTTTTATCTATTTTTTGGATATTATCAATGTTGACACCCAATTTTTGTAAGAAAAGACTATTATAATGTTCACTCCAGACCTAATATCAATTAAAATTCATTTGATTCCTTTATTTTTCAATTTAGCTTAAGTAAAGTGTGGTATATTTTATTTGATTAAATCTTGTGTTGACAACTCTTCATCTTAAAAAGTAATAATATTTTTAGTACCCTTAAAGGTGTTCATGATGGAAGGAAAATCAGCATGTTGTGTAAAACTAGAAATAGAATTATCTTGCAATGTAACATATAAAATGTCTTTATAGATTGATTAAATTTTTAGTAAATCAAAAATATAAATGTTAGCATGGGTATATTTTAGTTAATCCATAATATCATACACCTTAGTTTGATTTGATTACCTTGTGGAAGGTGGAGGGGGTTGAGGAACATGTTGAATTCCTCAAAGTTTTGGTGGCCTACATCATCGGTTATTTATAGCATGGAACACATAATATAATATAAATAGTGAGTGAATAATGGGAGAAATATGATAGCTATTTGGACCTTGAGATCTAGGAGGAGTAATGAAAAGAGTCATACATGCCTTTTTTTGTCTAGCAGTAATCAGTAGAAGCTCTAATTAAATATTGAAGCAACAAAAATTGAGTAATAATTGAGGTTGTTAATGAGTAATATTTTTATCATCTTTAATGGATAACTACTCTTTTTCCCATATCATGCTTGACTTTATAAAAAAATCATTAATAGTGTTTGTTTCTTAGTATGTAAGTTGATTTATTTGATTACAAGTATTAATGATTTTCCTCATTAAGGGTCTACAAAATGTAATGAAATACATAAGGTCTTGACACAAAAAATGCTCATCTAATATAGCCATATATTATTTTCAAATTGAGAAAAAATTAACAAAAATATGACATTTAGATCTAAAAAAATATTATGTATGGAGATTAGTAAATTTCCCTAAAATCCCAGATTAAATATAATGTTTTTAGTGTCAAATATCAAATCTAAGGTCAAAATAAAGTGTTTTCAATGTTTGATATTAAATCTTAGGTTGAAAGAAAATTATTTTAGTGTTAGATATTAGATCCAAGGTTGAAACAAATTTATGTTAGTGTTGTATGCTCATGAATTTATCTAAACCCTAAAATAAATTTTTTAAAGCAATGCTTGGATATAATGTGTAGTCACCAATATGGTTTACTAGAATTTGAAATTAATTAGTGTATTAACTTTAATTAATACAAAATTATTTGAAAAATAGAAAAAGTTATAAACAATTTATAATTATCATAATTAAGGAAGAGTACTAAAATCAAAAATAATGATTAATGAAAGAATGTTAACTAGGAACAACACAAAAGACAAATATTTTTGGTTTGTAACCTATTTTTGTGAATTAAAAAAGTGGCTATAATTAATCAATAGATTTTATTGTCATTATGAAACAAAAAGTATGATTGTAACTGTCATGATCAAGAACACTAGGAAGGGTATATGATCGAATAGGATTATAGTCCTCTACTAGTCGATTATGTCCTCTAAATAAAATTGGGGAAATTATCGAAACATCATATGTGCATTCTTGAAACATGCCTATGTGTATAAAATTAACCTTTGGATGTGCATGAATGAATTATAAATAAATTATTCAAAATTGAAATCCTAATAGGGATTGCAATAGTTGAAAACCTACAAAGATAAAGGGGGAGTGTAAAGGGTTGAGTTGACCCTAATCACCCCCATGATGATTGATCACTACCTATATATACAATACTTCAAAGAAGGAAATCAAAACACATAGTTTTTCCACTTAGAATGTTTTGTGCATTTGTGATCCTTTTTATAAATTTAATGAAATCTAAAATAGCTTAAAATAAAAAATGCTTAGCTAATATAGCTCTAGATTCTTTGGAAACTGAGGAAAATAAGTAACATAAAATTGAGATTTACATCCTTAAAAAACAATTGTTTTGGGTATGGAAATTAATAAATTACCCTAAAATCCATTGTCAAAATAGTTTTTTTTTTTAGTTTTAAACATTAAATTTGAAGTCGAAAGAAAATTATTCTAGTGTTAAATATTAGATCCAAGGTCAAAATAATTTTTTTTAATGTCAAATGATCTTGAATTTATTTAGATGCTAAGACAAAAAAATTGAAGCAATGTTTGAGTAAAGTATGTGGGTTCACCAATATGGTGTTTCAAATTTTGAAATTAATTGGTGTATTAAATCTAATTAAGATAGAATTATTTTAAAAATAGAAAAAAATGTAAACAACTTATAACTAGTATAATGAAAGTAATGTACTAAAATCACCAACATATGATGGAATGAAAGAAGGCTACCTATAAACAAGATAAAATACTTAGATTTTTCCTATCTATAACCTAATTGTGTGAAACTATAAATTGGATATAACTAATCAATATATATGACTATGACTACAAAATTAAAAGTGTAATTGTGATTATTTGGAGTCAAGAATATTGGGAAGGGGACAAGATCGACTCCACTTTGGTTCTCTACTAGTATATTATGTCCTCTATATAAAATTAGGGTAATTAGGCCACCATAATCTATGCCTACTTGAAACATGCCTTTATGAATAAAACTGATCATCAGATGTGTGTGTGACCTAAAAATAACTTCTTGAAAGTTGAAACACTAATAGGGCTTACAATAATAGAAAAATACAAAGAGAAATAGGGGAGTGTAAAGGACTAATCTAACCCTAATCACCCTCATGATAATTAATAATTACCTACCTATCTAATACTAAAAATAGAGAAATCAAGCCCATGTAGTTCTCCCACTTACAATGTTTTGTGTGATTTTTCTCATTTTTCTACATGTATTCATATCGATAAGGATTAAATATTTTATAATTATTTATTTTGACTTGGATATAATTATTTACTTTGACTTTGTAAATAATTGATAGAATAGGTGACTTAGATGTGCCTTTATAAAAATTCAAAATATGAAAACCTCACACTTCATATCCTAAAAATGTATACCAAAATATAATAGAGGGTCTAAATTTGAAAACTAATCATTGCTAAGGTGAAGGTTGGGATCAACCCATAGGGGTCAAGGTCGACTACCACTATTGACCCATACAATGTTATCATAAATGGAAACATATGAAATTTCTAATTTAGGATGTTCATAAAAATTCTTAGATATGATTTTAGAAATTAAGAACATTTTTGTATGTGTAAGATATCAAATTAGAAAGGGATAGATCTATATAGGTACTTATGAAAGATTGATGTGGTGAAATAGGTCTAGATTAAGTGTACAAGTCAATTAAAGTGAAAGTGCATAAAAAATCACATTATCAAGTATTCATGACCAAATTGAGAGACTATAGAACATATGACTTTGATAGACTAATATATTTTTAATTGGATTCATGATTAAGAAGGATGGAGAAACTCAAAAATCTTGTGTAGGATATTGAAAACATATAAGCACACAATTGATGATAACATTTCTTAATATTATTTAATTTTTTGATTGGATTGTATTTATTAATTGAGCGTTGCAAATTAATTTCTTTTATGTTATTGAAATTTATATTAAATTTCAATTTCAATCTATTTTATGTTATTAAATTCTAATTTAATCTATTATATAAATGAACAATTAATGCATAATGTTATTGAAATTACTCATTGAATTTTTTAGTTTTATTGAGCCATGTTTGTGCATTATTTAATAAGGAAAAATTATGTAATTTATAGATATATAAGGTTAAATAAAAAAATTATAAATTTGATATGAATGGCATTCTAGTTCATACAGTGCACAAAAAATATATAGCAGTAAGAAATTTAAAAAGAGGTGGTATTGATTTAAAATGAAATTAGATACTACTTTATATGGGATTGTTTATTAAGGATTCTTTTAGTCATTACCAAAAATAACATTCATAACTATTCATTAAGGAAACGACATTTTCCCTCCCCCACACTAGTAAATGCTTACCATAGCTACCTGCTAAAGTGGGTCCCACTGCATTGTGATTATTACCTAACATATATGAGGAAAATATCATTTATATAATGAATAATCATGGAGGTAATTTGGATAATGACTAAAATCATATGAGTAAAAATCTTATAAAAATTAACATCTAAGTAAAATTACTCGTGAAAGCCTTCAACTTAATGTTAAAATCAAAATATTTATTTATTCGACCAATTTTCAATGAATTCATACGTAAGTGTTTAGATAGCTTCAAAATTATAATACAAATTTCAATGAGAAGAAATAATGTAAATGACATGTTTCTATTATTTTTTACATGGTGATATAAAGAAATGGTAATATCTAGGAATTCATATATACTTAGGAAAATTGTCTTGAAGTCCAATGTGTGGAATAGGACAATTATGTAAATACAAGCATATTTTATAAATTATTAAACATATTTTGGGAGCCAATTAATGGTTTTCATAATCATCTAAACACAACATTCATGGATGATTCTGATCAAAAATATTTTTTAATGATAGGAGGAACTATATCATTGTGAATATTATTATTAAAGGTAAATATAATTTTTGTCAATATTTCATTAAAGGAAAACATGCTTGCTCTAATTTATTTTTTATTAGATAGAGTGAATAAAGTAGGTTTTACATGGATCCTATAACCGCAAGTCTAAACAAAAGTAGTGGATAACAAAATAAAAGCTAAAGATTGACAGTAGTTCAGATAAAGCCTTCAACTGAGCATAAACATACCAAAACTAAAAATAAATAGATGGACGATCAATATGATAACCAAAAATACAAAAATAACACAACTAAATTCTTAGCTCAAACTAGATAGATCCTCAGAGCTAGTATTATCATGTGTAGTCTCTTGCTCTATCTCTTGACTAGTTTCCTTCAACATAACCTTTTTAATTATACCTCTAGTATGTTTTGAGGGTCCTTCATCAGAGGTGAGGATGGTCTTTTCCTGAATTGAACTTGGGATCCTTTTATGGTGAGACTTATTCTATTTAATAGGGGATTCCTCAGAGATCACCATTGATTCAGTCGTCTTTTCTAGTGGAATGTCTTTCATCTTCAGCACCACATCCATGTCATTCTTGAGTCTCAAAGTTTATGCTTTCAAAAAATTCTAATCAGTAATAAGATCTGACATGGCCATCCCAACATTCTCAAGCTTGTCCAAAAAAATTCCAAATTCTCTACTTTATTAGACTATAGAGTCCTCTAGGGAGAGGGATAGGGTGCCCTTAAGGCTCATTGCCTTCTTGGCATGAGTGGAGATGATTTTGAATTTTTTGGTAGAGGGTGGTGAAAGGGTTAGTAGATGATTGAGGAGTGTATGATAATAGATGGTTGAGGGGGTGAAGGAGTTGGGGGTGGGGGAAGAATCCTCATTATCAAGGGGCTTAGGGGTATCATTAAGAGGATCTTTAGTAAGGGATATGGATTTACTTGGCAAAGGCTTGCCTTTTTAGACCAATAGATAAATTAGACCATGGTGAATAATGTCATTTTTATTATTCACCTGATAAGCCAAGGTTATGTTTTGAAAGGATTTTATCAAATAGTAAGGCAAACTTATTTTATACCCTTTAAAATGGTTAAGGAGAAGGAAGTGATGAGAGAAAATTATAGTAAACTTATCTTTCAATGTAATATATTTCATCACTTACAGACAGATATATGACCATGACTTAGGAAGGTTAAGCTTGGGGAACCATTTTTTGTTTGTCTTGATATCCCTATCAATTTTGAAGAATTTCTACATTACTTTCTACTTTTGGATGTTGTCTTTCAAGCTTTCATCCCATTATAGGGCATTTCCATCACCTTACCAATAATTTCCTCAAAGATAACAATTCTTATAACCCTCATTCTAATTGTTTGCTTATTCTAGGTGAGAATAAAATCCTTTGATAGATTTTCATCATGACAGATAATGCATTACAAGAATGAATTTAGACCACCTTTGTGAATTTTTTCCACACTTTCCTATTATTCTATACTTTTGAACAAGAGAGTAGTTCTAGTTAGTCTCTGTCACCCCCCATTATCATCTTGCTACAAGAAATGTTGCCCATAGACTTAGCATCTATGTTTATGGTTTTGGATAAATTAAACCAAATGTTATTACCAATGTCATTAAATAAAAAATTGGGGTGGAAATCATTAACCAGCCAATTTTGCATGCTCTTAATTAATGCAACCTTTGAGGCAAGCCTAGACAACTCAGTGATGATTGATTGCAATCATGATTAAGGGTGTTTATGATTTGGGTTGGGATTTTATTGGGATTATCCCATAGTACCAAACTATTAGCACTCACTCCGAAATTGGCAAGGCTATCCACTGCATGGTTTCCCTCCTGACACACATCGACAATGGAAAATTGCTCAAATGAGATTAAAATACTGCAAGCATCATTGATGATATATTTGATAGTATGAGATGGGGTGACTATACCTTCAATAACATGGAGAATATTAAGGGAGTCTCCTTCGATGACAAGTTTGGGGATGTGGATCTAGGATACAAGAAGAATGCCCCAAAATTCAACCATGACCTCAACAACATGGTTAGTTTGGTAACCCAAGGGACTTACACAAGAAACAAACACCATTCCAACATGATCATGAATCACACCTCCCCCCTATTAGACCCAGATTACTTTTTCATGTGCCATCAAAGTTGAGTTTGAACCAACTAGGTGGGAGACTCGACCATTAGGTATATCATAGGTCAATCATCAATGGTGGTGTTTCCACTACTTGAGATAGATTCCATGATCATAGGATAGATAATTAAATCAAATAACACCTGACCTTGACTTTAGGGATGAAAGTTTTCTAATTCTATGAACTAGAGGAACAAAGATGCTTTAAAATTGACCCAAGTGAAGAGCTCTGATTTTCAAAAATTTGATCATTCCTATCCTTCCAAATGGCCCATAATAAATCAAGAAGATCAAGGAGCCATAGGAAATAAAAAGATGGGATTGACCAAAGGGGTTTCCATTACTGAATTAAGATCTTGAATGGAGCTTGGGCAAACCCAAGAAACTAGGAACTGATTAAGCAACTAATAAATAACTGAGAGACTAGGGGGCACTCTATGAATAAATGGGAAACTAAATCAATAGAGGAGGATCAAAGTGAACATTGATTATGAATTATTAGGCCCCTCTTAATAATATTATCTATGGTGAGTATCTAGTTCTGAGCTACCAGCCATAAAAAAATGTTGATTTTCAAGATCAAGTGTTTGATCCAGAGTGGGTGCCAGAGTTCCCATTGATCTTGTAGGTCCATCTCCACCAAATATCCTGACTTCACTGAGTAGGACCTACTTTCTTTTGTAAACCAAAGAATAGAATCCTCCTTAGGAAAGTGGGGTATGTGAATTTGTAGGATTTTAGAATTTAGCTCAAGAAGGGCTTGGGATTCCTCATAGTGACATTACTCTGATTAAGAAATTTCCATTGAGGGGAGCCTTTTTTTAAATCCTAGTAGTATTTCACTTGTGTGCCCTATTTAGCTCTGAAGGTGATAAAAATATTGGTTCATGGGTGTTGGAAATCGAGGGGGATTTGTGACAACCAAGGATCTTCCCATAAATCCATTGATTCCCCAATGCCTATTTGCCACCTATAGCCTTTTTTTAAGAGATTTTTTCCACTAAAGATCACTTTTCAGAAGGTTGAGCCATCCATCGAGCCTTCCTCCCATAAGAAGCTATCTTCGTTATTACCCACTATATATTTGGTCTTAATGATCTGTTTATCTTCTTTTAGGATTTTTTTAGCTCATTTTGGCAAGGAGAGCTTTATTCATGTCTCTTATTTTCTGAAGGCCTAATCCACCATTAGATTTAGGGAGACAAGCCTTATCCAAATTTATAGTTGATAACATTAATGTTAATAATATGATATTTTATGGGTTACCAAATGATTCATATATAAGTTCTAAATATTATTCTTTGGATATAATAATTCATACTAATAAAAAACATATTAATGTTTTATTAAAAATAGATATATGTATTTTGGGAATCTAACCACTATTAGGTTTATAAAACTAATCTTTATATATTTTAATTAATTATTATTAATATATTATTATTTTCCTTACATTAAAAATAAATAAAAATACATATATATTCTCCCTTGACTTATAATTAACCCTTATATTTAAGCTAATAAAATAGTAAACTATATATCTCTTATGTTTAATAAAATTTAAAAAAAAACATTTAACCATGACATTTCAATAAATATAATAATAAACAACATATCCATTATACTTAATAAATACTTTTTATTCAATAAAAACCATAATCATACTAATAATGTATATATTTTTCTTATAATATAATTATTTTTATTTAATAAAAATAAATTTATAATACAACATTAAGAAATTCATAATATTAAAATCATATACTCGTAATATTAAACTCCAATATTTATATAATAACAATAAAATTAAAGATTTATTATTATTATTATTATTATTATTATTATTATTATTATTATTATTATTATTATTATTATTATTATTATTATTATTATTATTATTATTATTATTATTATTATTATTATTATTACTATTACTATTACTATTACTATTACTATTACTATTACTATTACTATTACTATTACTATTAATATTACTATTACTATTACTATTACTATTACTATTACTATTACTATTACTATTACTATTACTATTACTATTACAACATATATAAATTTATAATATTGAACTTTAATATTTAAAACACAAATAACAGTTATATTAATCATCTAACATTAATAAACTAATAATATTAAACTCCAATCATTAAATGCAATTAATACCCTTTTTAAAATTCAATATCACCAACAAAATTAAAAGTGTCATCCATCATAAAAACTAATATCATTATTGTAATCTAATACTTGAAATGTTGGAAGTTAATGTTTCAATTTTTTTAGATTCCAATACCTCTTATTTTAGAAACCAATGTCTTTTATTTCAGAATCCAATTTATTCAAAATTTGAGTCTAATAATAAAAAACTTGGAATCTAATATAGGAGATATTAAATTCTAATATTGGCCCTTTCTTTGAACTCTAATATTAGCCATTTCTTTTAAAAAATGAAAACTATAATATATTTAGATTTAATAAAATAATGGCTTTATTAATTTTTCTAATTCATATCACAAATGTTCTTAGAACTCTTTTATTCTTGAGATGATAACAATTTTAAAAGAACATGGTTTTAAAATGGAGTTGTTTCCACTGGACTCTGATGATGGGGTATTTTTTTATTTTGGATTTAGTAATGAAAAAAGTGAAATATCAATTGGATCTCTCATTGTTGGTTAGATGTAATGGATTTTTCTTTGATATAGAATGGTTTAGGTATTGGGCAGCCTGAAATTAGAGACCTAGACATAAAATGAAGATTGATTTAATGGCCGATAATTGTTTTCTCATCTCTTTCTTTAACATATATGATTTTTTTTAAACCCTTAATGAAGGCCTAAGGTTTATGGGTAAATACTTTGCCTCACTTGGTAAATGGAGACCGAGTCTTTACCATGATGAAGACTTTTATCAGGATTTTTCTATTTAAATTTCCTTTCCTGAGCTCCAACTAGAGTTTTGGCATGAAGAAAATCATTTTTGGTATTGCAGGGGCTTTTGGTCTTCCTTTATCCATCGATCTAGATACTCAACTTAAGAAAATACTCTTGGTGGATCGAGTCAAGCTATTTGTATCCTCCTCTAAACCTATTATAAAGTCTATCCTTCTAAGGTCTAGAGAGGGATTATGGAGGTAAAGATTTTTTATTAATGGAAACTTAGGATTCTGCAAGAATTGATCTTGATTTATTCACTTGGTAAATCCATGCATGTGCATCAAGCCTCCCTCTAATGGTGATGAGAGTATGGCACCTTAAGAGGAGTCTCTCAACTTTGAGAATATTAAGGACTATAGGGGCTCTCATTTATCAGAGTTTGATACAAATTTATGGCTCTCTACAAAGGGGTCATCTCTTTTTTACTCAAAGTTATGTTTGGATCTTTTAGGAGGCCTAATTAGACATGACCTAATCTACCAACACTAGGCCAATCACATTATGGTAATAATACCATAGACATGAACAAGACTACTTCCATGGCTACGTCCATCTTTGATAGGATGGTTGAGGACCATTATCGACCCATAATTATTTGTCTCTCCCCAACCTAAGGATCATATTAATTCAGGTTCAAATATTCTTTTTAAATAGGATGAATACCCTTTTATTTCTCTTAAAGCTCTTCTTGAGTCAAACTAGCTCACCAAAATACCCCTTCTAAAAATTCCCTAACTCCTAAGCTTATTGGTCACAACTTCCAATAAAAGGATGAATGGGGACTTTATTTACCTAGTTTAGGATCATGGTTTTAACACAGGAAGTTAAAACTTGGTAAAGGTAAGGTGGATTTTGGTAATGAAAGGAAAAAGAGAGGGATACCATTGACTTGAAGCAAGCGAGCATGGTAAATGGAGGAGGAAATTGTAAAGGGGACTCAAAGGACCCTCTTGGATAGGAAATTCATTAATTCCTAGTGAATTTACAACTTTTGTCCTTTTGCATGGTGATCCATGCTCTTGTTTAGTTTTTGCTTTGTTCGTCTTCAAAGGACTTTTGAGTATTTCACTTATGGGAGTTAATTGGTTTTCTACTTTTAAGGCTAAATTGTTTTCTGCTTTTAAGGCCATTTAGCTTTCTACCAAGTCTTTTCTACTTGATTTCTTACTTGTCTTTGGATTTGTTCTAATGAATCACTTTTCTAGCTATCTTTCTATTTTTCTAATTTTTTGATAATCGATACTTTGTTATGACCTTTTTTTAGTTACATTTATTTCATCAAATTTTGTTGGGATGTGCAAAAGTGGTCCTTTTTTAGTAGAACTGCCTTGATTATTCCTTTCATTGGACATACCTTTTATTTTCATGATTCAATTTACTCATTTAAAATTCACTACCAACTCATCCTTCCATGTCAAATCATGATGTGGTGTTCCACTTTACAGCTTGGTTCCCCTCCCTTTTTAATCATTGTCTTATTCCACAAAGTTATCTTTCTCCAAGTTATTTGTGTTATAATTATCTTCCTTGATGTTCATTTAATTCTTTTGGTCTTAATTTTGTTTAAGTGTTGTCTTCGGGTTCCCTTTCTTCAATTATGATCCTTCTATTTTGTGGTTTTTATCAATCTGACTACCTTCACTGTTAGAACTTACATGGATTCACAAGGGAATTCCTTGGGGACTGAGAGAGGCAAGGATGCTAGATCTAAACATGGCTCCCAAGAATGGGACAAGATTTAACTAGGGATGGGAATAATCAAGCCTAAGTCTTTTTTTAAAATCAAGAATAATAATCAACTCATATGGAGAATCTTGGAAAAAGGAGGCCTCACCTAGTTTATATTGAAAATTGATATTCACAATTCCATTATGTCAATAGAATTTTTTATTACCTAGAAAGAAAGGTTGGTTGTATTGAGGGGCATGATAATGGATATATCTAAGGAATTCATAGCAGAATTTACATGACTAATTGTCCATGACATCAAGTATTACAAGGATAAGAGCATGAAGGATGAGTAAGTTTCAAATTTTTTTGACTCTTTTGAAAACTTTAATGAGGTCACCAAAAAATTTAGGCATACTAACCTCTTGGAGGCTTGGCCAGAGGTATGTAAACATGTCATGATGTATGTAACCATGGATTCTAAATTCAGCATAATTCGCTCTCATCACTTCATGTTGCTTAATCACTTTAATTATATTTATAAAACTAGCCTCCCCTTCTTTCTGTTGCACTTTTTAAATGATTTGATAGCAACTTTTCAATGAAATAATAAGGTTTTTATAGTCCAATCCCTCATCCTTCTATTTTTTAAGAGTGATTCTTTGAATAAGAGCAAGGAGGTGACCTTGACCCATATCTCCTGCTTGGCCTTGAAAAAAGGGAAGAAAAGGTTAATTCATAAGCACTTGAATGTTGACATTGCAGGCACGAAAAAAGTAAAGATTGGTAAACCAAGAAATAAATTAATCCTGGACTCTATGGATTTGGAGGAATTGGTTAAATATTTGGCTTTGAACTTTGTGGATGGGGATACTTTGATGATTTTTTCATCTCCAGAGTCCCTGGACGTCCATAGTCTGGTGGATACTACTCCTATTGAAGTAAATTCACCAAAGTAAAGATTGTGCTCCCTGGAATTGAGTATAGATAATAAGGCTCTAAAATTTAGGGTGTTGAGGAAAGAGCTTAATGAAATCTATTGGGTCATTTTCTTTAAAGTTGGTATGGTGTCCAAGGATAGCCTTGTTTCTTAAATTGACACCCCATAGGGAAAATCGCTAGATGACCCTCAGGATCCTCAGGTTCTAGGTTCCTCTAGGTGATGATATGGAACTGTTGTTACTCCTCACTTGGTCCCCAAAATCACCTTCCCTCCTTCTAGTGATGGAGTACTAAGGTCAAAAAGCAAAGAAGGTCCCAATTCTAGTACACAGGGGAAAGCCTTGAAGATCCCCCTTTAGGGCCTTTGGTGTAGCTCCGTACGGATTCTAACTCTTTAACTAGTTGATTTGTTGGTTTCAATTGGCTTATTTTTTTTCTTCTCATTTTTTATTTGTCTTCCTCATTATGCTTTTGTGAGTGTTTTTTGCTATGTTTGGATGATTTATGCCCCAAGTTTTTTTAATGTACTCTCTTGTAGACTCAAGCCTCCTTTTGTGCCCCGAGTTGGATTCCACACCCAATCATGGTGGGTTTACTCTAATCCAAATTTTAAAAGAAAACTTTGATTTTTCTATTTGGTTCACATATATGGATTCAAGCCTTCTACAATGCTTCATTAATCAATTTTAGTTATTGATAAAATTTCCCATCGTGTTCTTTTGGGGGAGGTGGAAATCCAAGATAAAAATATATATCAAATATCAAAGTATTGCCTAATATAAATACGTTAAACTAATATATTGTTCATATATGTAAAAGATACATGGTTATAGAGGTTGATGACTATATATGTATTAAGATCCATTTTGATTGCATATGTGAGAGAATTTTTGAATCTGATAGACTAGTATATTATCAATTGTGTTCCTAGTTATAAAAGATGGAGAAATGCAAAAACATTGTCTAGGACATTAAAAATATTCAAGCACATAATTGGTGACAACATTTCATAATATTATTACAATTACTCATTGAATTGTTTTATGTAAATTTAACCTCTTATATGTTATCTAAATTTAAGTTCAATTTCAAATTTGATATCTTTTATGTTAATAGTTTTAGATTTAATCTATTATATAAACAAACAATTAGTACATAATGTTATTGTGATTATCCATTAAACTCTTTAGTTTTATTTGGTCTTGTTTATACGATATTTAATGTAGACAAATATATTTAATTTATACATATCTAACCTCAAATAAAAAATTATATAAATTCAATATGAATGACATTCTAGTTCATATAGTTGAAAAAAACATATTGCAATAAGAAAATTAAAAACATTTGTTATCGTAATATGAAATTAGATATTAATTTTTGTGGAATTTTCAATTGTGGATAATTTTGGTCATTACTCAGATGAACTCCATGAGTAGTTATTAAGTAAATTAAATTTTACTCTGCGTCTCCTTACCTCCAACCTCCTATTAACAAATTCTTATGGTGGTTGTGTGTAAAGCGAGTCCTATTTCCTTATAATTATTATCAAAATAATATAAAATGAAAATGTCGTTTGATTAATGACTACTTATATAAGTTATTTGGATAATGACTAAAAACATATACAATCAAAAATCCTTCGAAAAATAATATTAAACAAAATTACTTGTTAAAATGAAATTATTAATTTTGTAAACCAAATTACAAGGAAGTAATTCATAAGTTTTTATCAATCATCAAAATTAAAATATAGATGTTAGCGAAGAAAACTTATTTAAACGGAATATTTCCAACATTTTTATAGATGATAGAATTAAACGATAATAGCTTGAAATTTATCTATACTTATAATAATTGTCTTGAAGTCCAACATGTAGACAAAGACGACTGTGTAAATCCAAGCATATTTTTTAAAGTATTAAACACATTTTGGGAGCCAAATAATAGTGTTTATAATCATATAATATAAACACAAAAGTCGTGAATGGTTTTGATGAAAAAAAATATTTTTAATGATAGGAGGAACTATTTCATATAGAAAAGAAAGGTGAAGAAAAATACGAAATATGTTAGAAGTAATTAAATATGTGGATAATGCATAAGATATTGTGAATAATTTTTTATAAATAAAATGTGAGATATCTGTCAATCCATGCAATCTTTATATTTTATTTTTGTTCTATTTTTGAAGTTCTGTGGATTATTATATTTGAATCCCTTACATTACAGAATTTATAATTGTTCTTTGTTATTAGTATGGGTGGACACATTATTTGCATATATTTTTAATGGAAACGTAACATCTGTAAGCCTTTCTGAATTGTTTTTGTTAAATAGAATTGTTGTAGGGTACTTGGCAGTTGCTATTCCAAAGAATTGTTTTTATTGTAATAGTTCTCATTATTATTATTATTAAAGGTAATTATATTTTTAATCAATATTTTATTAAAAGATAATATAAGAAAATATGTTTCTTTTAATTTTTAATTGATTTCATTGATATTAATTATATGATGTTTAATTAGTTACCATAACATTTGTTTATAAATATTAGTTCCAAATATTATTTTTTGGATATAGGAGTTCTTATTAATATGACACATATTAATGTATTTTTTATATTGGTAATAGGATGGTTTTAAAAGGGTCCTTTCCCTAATATAAAATTAGAGAAAGATATACAACAAAGGATCAAACAGGTCGAAGATTAAGAGATATACAAAACTTACAGAAAGTTATCCTACAATAAAAATTATACAATACAAAGGAGTCCCACCAAAAGATAGATAAAGAAAACAACTAATATAGAATGGATGAGCCAAACTCAATAACATTGATCTAGACAAATACACATGGTCAAATATTAATATGCACACTATATAAAATCAATCAAGACATTAAAAATATATAGGAAAAGTCTTTCCTATTATCATAGAGATTCATATCTCTTCAAATGACTCATCATCTCTCTATGATCACTCTCAAATAATAACAAACCTATATATGTAATATTGTTGTTATAAATAATAATTTATGATTCTTAACTAATATATTATAATAACTAAATATAACTCTCTATTGAATTATTACTCACGTAATTATTCACTTAATTTCCACGTGAGGCTAACTTTTCCTAACATTCTCCTATTAGTGCTTACCTGGTAATTTGTGTTTCATAGGACTTGATGAAGGTAGAGAAGGAACATCATCAACCTTTCATCGACCATTCACTATCAGGAACATTATCAACTGAATTCAGTGTGGTGACTATAATCAAGAACCTTCTAATGTCAACCATTCACTAAGGGAACATCATCAACTTATACAGTGTGGGAACTATAAGTAGGAACCATATGTCCAACCTTCATTCCTATATCTCTATAAAAAAAAAAATTATGAAATACATCATGTGAAAAAATAAGAAATACACTTCTTATTTTTCACTCAAACAAACAAGTACTGAAAATAACAAAATATATGTGCTAGTAAAATAGAAGTAGTTACATTGTTAGTGGCTAATGAGAAGCATAGATAGTCTTATTTCTCCAATACCTCTAACCTCCTTCATGTTGCTACTTAACCAATTAAAAATTGAAATTTAAAATTTTCCATATTAATATTATTTTATAACTCCTCCCCCCGCACCACGTCCCCACAATATAAAACATAATAGATGTCAGTTTCAACCGAAAATACATATAATTACAAACAATTTTGACAAAATATTAAATTCACCCCATATTACATCCATACAAAAGATTTGCATATTTAACTCTTTTGACATTGACAATATTTTTATTGACTACATACATACTATAAAAGACATAATTTCTTATTTTGACAAATAAAGTACACAAAATACTATATATAAAGCTTTGAGATGTAAAATATACAAAACTTTAAATGCATATAAATAAAGGTATAGAAAAAGATTACACGCTTCAATAGTAGAGACATACAAATTGGATAAGAATAAGACTCAAAATAATACTCAACTAAAACAATAATTGATCTACCTAATAAACACATTAACAAACTATAAAGTCGACTTAGAAATTTTTGATTCATACCTAAAGCAAATACCAAAAAAAACAATAAATGCGAGCTTAGACAAGAAACCAGTTTTATCGAGTTACAAAGTGGTTTCACCAATCATCAAAACAAATTTGTATGTTGATCAGGGCTCAAGTTATCTTCGAAGGGTGATAGATGTCTGAGCTTGAAGGTGAACCAACGCAGGAAGCTTGGGAGAATCACTTCGAGAGGAGCTCGCCGTATCTTCAGATTACATAGTGCACATGGACATCTTTAACACGTGGGCAAAAGTTTGAATCAAGGATGCAGTCTCATTAGACACAACGTGATTTGGATTACAATGCACATCAGGAAGCGTTAGGTGAGACGATGAATGACTCCTCCAAATGTAGTATTCTTAGTTGCTTCACGTACAAAGATCCTGAAATGTGTGACTATCAGAAGGTACACAATCTACCTACAACATGTCCAGTCACTTGGATTGTAGACAGCAATGCCACGAGACCAAATAATAGCGTGTTTGGTAGAATAAAATATATGTTGTTCAATTGATAATGATAAATGCAGATTTGAATAGGCCGTAATTACAAATCTGAACCGCTCCAAAGAAACCTCAGAATCTACAGAATAAAAATTATGTATACAAAAAGAAACACACTCTTTTTTAATTGTCCACAAAATCTTCAATGATCATCCTTTATTCATCTATAGGGGTGAAGAATGAATCAATTATCCCTATTTTTCTTTTATTTTTCTATAAGAGAAACCCGTTTTAGTACCACTGATATAAAATGGAAGAGCCAATGACCGAGACAAATATACAAAGTCAAATATTAATATGCACACTATATAAAATCAATCGAGACATTAAAAATATATAAGAAAAGTCTTTCTTATAATCATAGAGATTCATATCTTCTCAAATGACTCATCATATCCCCATGATCACTTTCAAACAATAACAAACCTATATATTTAATATTATTGTTACACACAAAAATATGAATCCTGACTTATATATACTAATAAGTAACCCAATATAAATCCTAGTGAATTATTACTTGCATAATTATTCACATTACAATATTCACTCAAATTCTATGGGAGGCTAACTTTTCCTAATAACAACATCCTTATGACAAAGAAAATCAGAGAAAATAACTATTTTCTTCCTCCTCCCTATCCCCTTAATTGGATCATAAAGTCATGCTAGTTGGTTTTATGGCCTTCTTATGTTGAACTTTTTATTTTTTTCACACAATGGTACAATCCTTTATATCTCCAAAACCACTTAGTTTATGTTGAACTTTTTTTTTTTTCACACAATGGTACAATCCTCTATATCTCCAAAACCACTTGGTTTTGAAAATAATGGGATATTGTTTAACCCTAAAATCTAGATTAAGAGGAATTTAGGGTTAAAGGGAGAATAGATAACCTAGGACATAAGGATGGTAGACTATCTTTAGAGCATGCCAATTATTTAAGAAACTTTGATAAAATTTATACTGAATTTATTATGCTAAGATGCTAAAGATAGAAAGTAAAACTATGTTAGATATTGTAATAATAATGAAAATAAGATACTTAGATAGTTCTGATACTAGTATAGATATGGATTTAGAATAGGCAGAAAGTGGACTGGATTTAAATTCTAGAACAATCACCTCATTCTGAAAATTGTGCCTTTATAGCCTCAAACACTTGCATCGACTTTGGATAGTTGCATCAATGTTACTATTTGATTTAGATGCAAGTGTATAATGTGAAATATTAATTGACACTATATGTGACGACCTGGATGCTTCTGGGTTCTGTGTTACCTTCACTCTGGTGCATTCAGATCTAGGTCATAGATTGTCACTCCTCAAATAGTAAAACCCTAGTTCTTCATCTTCATATTAGATGTGAGAAAAATGGGTTAGTGGGCACACGATGTTGTGCTTACTCAAAGACCCCTATATCAATAAGTATTACCTACATATCCAAGACTCTGGAGATGGCCTCAGACTTATACATTTTTTTCTATGTGTTGGATTGTGGGTGAATCAAGCAATGTGTGATAAGTACAATAATGACCTAGCTTGTAACTAGGTAAATATAACTCTTGGGCTACTCTTTCAATACTTCATACCTATATATATGTTATCCCTATGACTGATATAGAAATAGAAGAAAATAGAAAAGCTTTGTTTACTTGAGTGTTTGATAGAATGTTTTTGGTATGTTACCTTGTTTTATTTTTGGTCTTTCCTGGGTGAAGAATGAATAAGGATTGATATTATATATATACCAATCTCCTTGGAGAATATCTCACATTAAATCACTTAGGTTGACCATAATAATACATTCTATTTTAAAATTGTATAACTTTAGAGCACTTGACACCTGCATTGAGGTAGGACACTTGCATTGATGCAAGGGTCTGACTGAGATGAAGTTTCAAGGTAGTTGGAAAATAGGTGTGAGTCTATAACTTATAGAGATGGATAATAAGTAATTTTATAACATTCTAGGTAAGATAAAAGGTATAAGTCATTAGAATAACATAGGTTAGAGTAAGAGATAAATAATTAAACATAGAGAGATAGTGTATGTGATCCTTTTGACAGTGGAAAAGGTCTAAAAAATTGAACGTACATCCATGATATGTATTTTTTATGTACAAGAATGAGCTACTATATAAAGCATAAATAGTGTCTATATTTCCCCCTTTAATCTAGTAATAAAATTTTTAATTTAAAGGAAACAAATGTCTATTTGGGTGTATATATCACACCTTATCTTTGTTTGAGTCTAACTTGAGTGATTTGCTAGTGATTGACCTACAACTAATAACATGTTATAATATATAATCAGTGCATATAATTTGAAATTTAACGTATTGAAATGATTGAAATTGAAAAAGAGTAAGGTTTATGAGTACACCTTAGTAGTGATGCAATTGTCTTGCCTTTCAGCTATTTGATTTGAAATATGTATCATTATGAATCACTAAAACTAAGATTAAGAAAAATATTAATCTAAAAAGTGCATATATCTAAAGAGATAGAGATAGAGATTAGAAGGCACATGCCCTAACCTTAGAGAAAAGACCAAGTTACCACCCAACAATTGAGATTATCTCAACCGTGTAACCTAATCATACTTATAATCTGGTAAGTGTGAGTGAAAAAAGTCAACTCACACTATAAAACTTATGAGACTAGATGATGTAATCAAGTACACCCTATAAAATTGTTAAGATTGAGTGATTTAATCACCTTAACCATACCAAAAGGTGAACAAAGTACTGTAGTCGATCAATATAGTTCATAAAAGTCTAACTTAGTGGGTAGTGACAACCCCTGAAAGTGTTTGGAATATAAAATTGATTTTATTTTTCAACATTATGTGCACATTACATAACATATACACCTTAGATATGTATCATGCTAAAACTATGTATAACAATGATATCAATGTATAAAATTCTATCACAAATGTGTATCTGAAGCATTTAACTACATAATTTGATCAATCTGAAACTATATAAGTGTGAAGAACATGTTTTCAAAACATGCCCTCATTGTATATGGTAAAATCTAAAAGATGATATAAGTGTCAATGTGGAGAACGTGTTTCCATAACATTCCCCTACCATAATCTGAATATAAGAACTAGTGTAAGTGTCAATGTGGAGGACATGTTTCCAAAACATGCCCCCACTGTAATTTGGGAATGTTGCATACTAAATAAGTTTTGAGAAATATGTTTCCAAAACATGACCCCATTAAATATAAAATTGTGACAAAATGTAGAAGTCATGCCTGCATGGCATGCCCCAACTTATATCTCACCCTTGCCCATACTCCACTCCCCCCAACCACTCCCCCTTCTCACCCCCGACCCCCTTTGAGGCCTTTGAGGTAAGGTAAGTAGTAACCGATAGTTACCTTACCTCAAAAGGATAATATAACCATGTAAGTTGTGAATACACCATGTAACATATAGAGAGAACATGTCTAGGTAGATATATCATTAAAGCATGAAGGATGTGAACATACCAAGTCTTAAGATGCATGATGTAGATCATGGAAACATATAGATAGTAATAATATAAGATCAACTAGTAATCAAGCACACACATACATGATCACTCAAAAACAAATCAAAATACAATGGTCTAAAGAGACTTGAAACTATAGTCATGTTCAAATGCCTCACACTCAAATATGTTGGATATTTTTTAGTGATGTCATGGAGGTGTCTAGATGAGTGGATAAAGTGTCTTGATAGTCAAAGTGTCAATGACAAAGTGTGTAATGTGTTTGTCCTAGTATGTTTTAAGTAGGCTTGGTTGATCTTATTTTTTGGCATGATTAGGGATGCGTCTGAAGTATTTATCATGTGTGAGGGGTCTTTCAGATGTTAGTGATGATTGGAGAGCTTGTATAAGTGCATTGTATTCATCCAGTTTTTCATTATATTCATCTTGGCATAGTTGGTTATGTGATAGAAAAATTTAAGTAGGTAGTTTGTTGATATTACCATTACTATGTGTGGATGATTCAAGGGGATTTGGTCATATGGGTGTGATCACATTAGTCCTAAGTTTCTATGGTCCAAGTTTTAGATCATGCAATTGAGCGAAGCAAAATATGTAACTTTGCAAAGTTGGCTTCCTAGGCAGTTTACAATGTTTTCCCATACTTAGCCAAATTTGCAAAGGAGATAATGGTGTGCATTTAATTACATCATACATCTATGGTGAAAAATTAATATGAGATTAATGTCTAAGTTTAATTATATTAAAATAATCAATTTTATGATGTTATATTTCACATGTGTGAAGGTTTCGGGAGCAGCTTAATATATAGATGGATTCCCCTATGAAAGAAGATCATATGGCTTAAATCTCAAGTCATGCAAATGAGCATAGTAAAAGTTATTAAGGTTCAAAGTTGGCCTTCCAAGTAGATTACAGTGGTTTCCATACTTAGTTTAATTTATAAAAGGTAAAGACCATGACAATATAAGGATCTAACAGTTAGTGGGTGTTTGTACAAATGCAGATCAACGATGTGTATTAAGTCAAATAGGTCAAAATGATAGATTTTTAACAAAGTTAAAGTTCAGGCTACTCTCTAAGAGATCAATGGATTGAATTTGTTCCAAATTTTTAGGAAGTTGTGAGATGACAACAAGTGTTTGATGTTTAATTGTGAGCAAAGTTAAAGACAAGGCTAATCCGAAGAGATCGGCAGTGCATATTTGGTTAAAGTTACAAGGAAGCACAAGATGAGGTCAAAGTGACAAATGTTTAGCATATTTAAAGATCAGGATACTTTTGAAGAAGATCAACAATGCATATCTTTTCAAGCTATTAGAGGTCACAATATGATGACAAAGTGTTTGATGTTTAATAGTGACCATTGGAATTTGATTTTTCAAATTAACAAAAGAAGAATCAGTGCTTAGTTTTTGAGCTATAACATTTGATCCAGGATTAATTTTTTTATCTAGTAAAAACCAAAGTTGTAGAGGACTTCAAGGCACATCTAGTGAATATATTTATAAGTTTTGAATGTTTGTATAGTCAAATTTATTGATCTCTAAAGTTGACTACATGTTTGATCATGTTCTGTAAGTAACTTGAGGAAAATATTTTGAGCTATTCTGATGGTATTTGGATGTTTCAAGGGGACTTAGCTATTTAAGAGTGTTGTATAATCCTTGAAGATGATTTGTATTTATTTTTTAGGTTTGACCAATCCATATTTAGTATGAACAAATGCTTATAAGTTGACTATTTGTTCATTCATTGTGTTCTTGTGTACAAGGTTAATGTTTCATTAGATTGAGCATACATAGAGGTGTGTAATGATGACTATAATCATTTAAAGATATTTAAGAGTTCATGTGGAGTTGACCTATGTTTTTATAAGTGATCTTGTGTTCTTTGTTTACTCAATAGAGTGATAAATGGGTGAACAGGTCTCAATGAGACCTATAAGTGCTATTAAGGCCTATTTGAAAGGCATAGCTACTTATGTGTCACCTGTAGTTACTATGACTGACCTATGAGAGTGGTATTGAGCTATTTTAGATGTTTTAAAAGATAATTCAAGTATTATGGATGACCTATAATATAATAATCATGAAGTCTCTATAAAAGGTGAAATCAAAGGTGATGGTTTCTAGACTTAAGAGAAGTGGCTTTAAGTGGAGGAAGAGTATAGAGTTGAGAGGTGAAGGAGAGTAAGGGTGCCTAGTGGATGGATTGAAGAATAGATCAGGTTGATGATTGTGTGTATGACCTATAGGTCATATTTTTGATGTCAAAAATATTGCTCTTGTAGGTTTGAAGACTTGTGAAAGAGAGGCATGTGTGAGAGTTGTGGAGAGAATGAAAGAAGAAAGGGTGTGTGTCTAGTGGATGGGTTGTAGAGTAGAGTATGTTGATGACTATGTGTATGACCTATAGTTTATATTTTTGATGTAAAATACAATGATATTATAGGTTTTGAATATTGGGGAGAGAAGTGAATAGAAGAAGGATATGCAGGTATGAGTGTTTATATGAGGGTAGTTTGAGTGAAGAGTAAGAGAGATTGTAGTATGCCTATATGATAGACTTGTATAAGATAGAGAGGTTATTTTTTAGAGGTTAAAAAATCAAAGGTCCATCATCAGGTGTTGAAGACATCAGTTCAAAGGTGGAGATATTCATATCATAGGTGTTGGGAGGGTGCTCAACATCTAGGTCAGAAGGACTTGACCATCCTAGGGGTAGGTGCTCCTTGTGGAACAGGGGTTTCACTAAAGTCTGGTCAGAATGACTTGACCATATTAGGGGTAGGTTCTCCTTGTGGAACAAGTTTTTCATCAAAGTCTCATGTTTACATACTTATTATAGGATAAGTATTCTATGTGTTTGTAGGATTGAGAGTGGGTTTTATTCCCCAAAAGGGTTTCCCACATAGATCTTGTGTTGTGTGTGTAATCTTGCATTATCTATTTATTCATTATTATAAACATCTTAAATTCTTCATGAATGGTTGTATTGAATTCTTAAGTGTTTGAATATTTTGGAAATTAAATTGGATTATTTGCGACCACTAATTCACCCCACTTCTCAGTGGTTTGTAGCTCTAATAATTGGTATTAGAGTAGGTCCTTTGGTAAAGGCTTGATAGTTTGAAGGAGATATAAGGTACAATATGAGTAGACATGAATCCAATTATGATTTTTGGAGTGTGAGGATGAGGACTTACATCATGTTCTTAGGGTTTGACACTTGGTAATCTATTGTGGATCATTATTCTACACCTACTATTACTCCATCCAATGTTGTAGATAAGAAGTTATTTGAGAACAATTCTAAGGAAATGAATGCTATCAATTTTGGTTTTTAAAAGACTAAATACACCAAGGTAATCCATTACATATTTGCCAATGATCCAGGTAACACTTTAGGTGATAATTTGGGTGACGGTTCTACCCCAATTAGTGCAAAACTTCTAAGAGCCATAACTTTTGAACCATAGCTTCATTTGACTCCCCATTTGAACCGTTATAAATATAAGAATGAGGATAATGTGATGAAATGGCACTGAGCTATGCTTATTGGTTTTGGACACCCAAAAACTAATGAAATTTCCCAAAATTTTAATTTTAATAGTGTTATCTAAAAATAGAAAGTTTTTAAAAATAGTAATTTCTCAAATTTTGTGTTTTTGTAAATCATGAAAGTCAAACCACTCCATATCCTTTGATATTGGTGACCTTACACATCCTCCTATAGCCTTCAAAATATTTATAAATAAATATGTAGCCCGAGAATGAGATCAGACATCTCTTCTTAGAGATAAGCATATGTTTGTATTTGCAATCTTATGAGTAATAAAACATCTCTTCTTAGAGAAAGTATTATTATTGTGTTATTTTTGTGTTCTTGAAATATCTTTTAACAAAAACCACTGAATTTTAGATCATCCAAGGAAATGTGGGATAAATTAAAGATTATTTATGAAGGATATTCAAAGGTTAAGTTGGCAAATTTGAAGACTCACCACAAACAATTTGAGAGTCTTAAGATGAAGGAAGAAGATTCAGTGGCATCCTTTTTTCAGTGAGTTGATAAGATTGTGAATATCATTAGAGGTCTGAGAGAGAAGCTTGAATAAGCTACTATATTTTAAAAGGTATTAAGGTCTCTCTATCTCAATTTTGATTATAAAGTATCTACTTTAAAAGAAATTCATGATCTTACTCAGTTGAATATGGATGAATTGCATGGCATCCCTACTGCCTATGAGATGAGAATAAATGATGATATACCACCAAAGTAAAAAGAATAATTCAAAACAGAAATAAATCTAAAGAATAAGTTCTAAGGTAAGAAACTCAAGGAGGATGACACATTTGATATTAATGATGATGAATTAATTGCTTTATTTATAAGAAAATTAAAAATAGGTTCAGGTAAGTATAAAGGTAAACTAACCTTCAAATGCTTCAATTGTGGAGAAGTATGACATTTTTCTAACAAGTTCCCTCATAAGCATAAGAAGAATGATGATGAAGATCATTTAGGTCTGATAAAAGCAAGAAGGGATTCAAAAGGTTTGATAATAAGAAGTACTTCAAGGACAAGAAGAGTAACTATACCAAAGAAGATTGTAGCTCATCAAATGATAATGAATATAGTGACTCAAAGTATGATCATGAAGATGATGATATTGTTGAATATGAGTACCTCTTCATGGCTAAAGAAGGAAGTTGCTCATATCAAAAGGAGTCTACTTGGGGTGATTCAAATGATGATAAAGATGAGGTGGACCATGAGACTGAATTGATGAAGACTCTTGAAGAACTAAAGATTGAGAGGAAGACTAATAAGAATATGAATTCTCAAATCAAGGACTATGAGGGGCAATTCAGTGTGTATGAAGAAATAATGAATGAAGACACTAAGGAACATGAAGGTGCAATCATGTTTCTTAATTCTACGTTGGAATCTATGTCTGCAAGTCTAATATCCAAAGAAAAAGAATGTTCAAGGTATGTTTTTGAGATTGTGTCTTTGAAATATGAGTTAGAGAATTTTGCATGCAGGGTGAAATCATTTTTCAAGTTTGATAAAAGTTCTAATGATCTAGATAATCTCGTAAAGAGTCAAAAGTCTACTAGTGACAGATCTAGATTGGGGTTTAATGAAGAGCCCAAATTTACTTCTCAAGTTGACATGAAGGTCAATGAGAGCAAAGTGGTTTAGCCCTTGAAGATCACCAATCAATCAAGAAATAATGGTGCAAATAGATTGAATAAAAATCAAATCAGACAATCAAATACCATGAGGTATACAAGTTTCAATGATTGTTGTTACACATGTAATTAATTTGGTCACAGGGATAGAGAGTTTATAAGACCTATTAGAAATGAGTTTGTATGGAACTATGATGGGGTAATTAGTTAAAAGGTGTAAACAAATTTAAGTGATTCAAATATCTTGATGAGGGACATTTTACTAACCACTGTCCAAATAAGGTAATGCAAGGTGAGTCTTTTTCAAAAGGAGTAGTTTGTTTCAATTGTCAAAAGAATGGACATGTTTCAATATTTTGTTGTAATTAGGAAAGATGGGATAATCTTCTTGAACAAGCTATAGTGTGCTTCAACTATCAAGAGAGAGGTCACGTTACTAGATTCTATAAGAAAATGTCTACAAGATAGAATAGGTTTAATCAGGCTCCTAGAGTGCAAGAAAGAAGGCAAGTTAACTCATGAAAACCAAAGGTGGTAAGTGTGAGTCATGATGAGTCTACATGTCCAAGTAATCTATTTTTTATGGTGAATAATGTTATAGAAGTTGAAGAGTGCTAAGGGATCTCATTGTCTGATCATGTTGTGAATGAAGAGACCAAGCTTAAGGAGAAGACCAAAGTGTTGGTTGAGGCTAGTTTTTAGGTGTGTATGGATTCAAGTGAACATCTTGCTATTGTTGAGTAAGTTTCATGCAAAGAACATCAATTTTCAATACCTAGTGATGAGGTTCCAAACTACAAGGAATATTCTTCAACTTAAAAGATATGTCATGAATCTATGTTATCCCCATGTGTTGTCAATACAATATTAGAAGAAAAGGAGAATGTTGTAGTGGATGAGCAAGTTGTTTCTATTAAGCCTAAGAAGAAGAAAAATAACTATCAGTATCAGATGACCAAGGAGAAGAAGGAATATGAGGAGTTGTGAGAACTCCTGGTTTCACATTGTTCTAAGAAATTATGTGAAGTAGGGTGTCTCTGCTTATGCTTCTTAGGAGACATATTTCTTGTGGAGAAGCAAGTATGTGTGTTCAAGGTATATCCAGGGACTTTGGTCCTAAAGTTGGAATAGTCTACAGGGTCCAATTGAAGGTTTCCTGAGAGCAAAAGAGGATTTGAGAGTTTGCATAGAAAGGTCTTTTGACCTTATTCGAGCATGTTCCAGGTGGTTTTTTGGTCTAAAGGTATGTTGAAGTCAAATTGGAGATTTTTTAGTGCTCTCAGTTTTATCAGTTTTAGCTTAAGGGTAAGTAGGCCTAAAATGGGTTACAGGATGTATGGGTTCCCAAAATTATGTAGGCTCAAATCTTGTTCTAGAAGTGTGTGATGGTTTTCTCTAGGTGTGCAAGAAGTTTCAGAGGTGGGTGTTGACCAAAAGGAGGTTTGTTGACCCTGTTTGTATTAAAATTCTTAAGTTTTGGGCTATGCTAGAAAATTGGTTTGCCTTATGAATTGAGGTTTGAGGCTTCTTAATATGTTGAATGGACCAAATGGGTTGTCAAATCAAGATTCAAAGAGATCTAAAGGTTTGTGGTTTTCAAATTATTCATGATTTTGTCAAGATGGAAGCCTAATTAGCTAGTAGGTTTGTGAAAGAAGTATGTTACAAATGATGATCGAGGTGATGCAAATTGGTTTGCCTATAGGGTAAAATGAGAGTGCTCCAGATATGAATTTTTAGGTCTTGAATGTGTGTCTACTAAACATTATGGTCTATACAAGTACCAGGTAGGGCTATAAGGAGACTAGATAGGCCTAGTATGAAGAAGAGTGTTTTTTTAATGAATGTATCCAAAATAGCATGGTGTGAGTGTTTTAATGTAATTTTTCAGGTTGGTTGAGAGTATTTTTTTCTATTTGGTGAGTGGCATGAAGTTTTGTGGGTGGTCCTTGAGGTGGCTTGAGAGAGAACGCTGATAAGCTTGTATGGTGGTTCTTCATAATGTGTGGAGATTTGAATATGTTCAAGAGGTGAAATGGCTCAGAGATATTATGGGGAGCCCCTCTCAGATGTTTCTTGGTGAGTTCCATCATATTTTGGTGTTTTTATGTGTTCTTTCTTCATTGGTTGCAATGTTTGGTTGAAGAGAATGTTGGAATGTAGCAAGAGGAAGTTATCAAGGAAAAGAAGAGGTAAACTCAAGGTAAGGGAGAGTTTGTATCATATTTATAAGGTGGTCTTCTCCTATTAGTGGTCTTTTAAGGTCCTCAAGATCAGTTTGTACCCACTTTGTAATTGTTTCAAAGAGGGAGAAGGTTCCTATTGGGAGAGTGCTTGAAGAGAGAGAAGGAAGGTAAGTTGTATGATAGGTGTTGACATCAATGACAAAGGGGGAGATTGTTGGATAGTTTTCAATGATGTCACCCATCCAGGTGAGTGGATGAAGTGTCTTGATAGTCTAAGTGTTAATGACAAAGTGTGCAGTGTGATTGTCTTAGTATACTTGAAGTAGGCTTGGTTGATCTCAGTTTTAGCATGATTAAGGATGGGTCTAAAGTATTGAGCATGTATGAGGGGTTATATCAAAGGTCAAGGATGATTGGAGAGCTTGTGGAAGTGCATGGTATTCATCCACTTATTCATTATTTTCATCTTGGCATAGTTGGTTCATGTGGTTGAGTGGAGCAAAAGATATAACTATTTAAAGTTGGCTTTCTAGGTAGTTTGCAATGTTTTCCCATACTTAGCCAAATTTACAAAAGAGATCTAATGGTGTGCATTTAATTGCATCATAGATCTACGATGTGAAATTAATCTGAGCTTAATGTATAAGTTCAAGTAGATTTGAGTAAGCAGTTTGATGGCATTTTATTTCACATGTGTAAAGATTCTAAGAGTAGCTTGATATATGGATGGATTATCCTATGAAAGAATATCATATGGTTTAAATTTAAGGATGTGTAATTGAATGTAGAAAATTTTATTAAGGTTCAAAGTTGGCCTTCTAGGCATATTGTAGTGGTTCCCATACTTAGTAGAATTTGAAAAAGGTAAATACTAAGACTAGATAAGAATCTAACAGTGAGTGGGTGTTCATACAGATGCAGATCAATGATGTGTATTAAGTTAAATAGGTCAAAGTGATAGATGTTTAACAAAGTTAAAGTATAGGATACTCTCAAATATATAGATGGAGCACATTTGTTCCAAATTTTTAGGAAGTAGTGAGATGATAACAAGTATTTGATGTTTAACAGTGAGCAAAGGTAAAAACCAAGTTAATCTGAGGAGATTGACAGTGCATATTTGGTCAAAGTTACCAAGAAGCACAATATGAGGTCAAAATGATAGATTTTTAGCATAGTTAAAGATCAGGTTACTTTCAAGGAATATTGATGATGCATATTTATTCAAGGTATGAGAGGGCACGAGATGATGACAAAGTGTTTGATTTTTAATAGTGACTATTGGAATTTGATTTTACAAATTAATTAAGGAAGAATTGGTGATAAGTTTTTGAGCTATAACTTTTGATCCAAAATGAGTTTCTTCATGTAGTAAAAATCAAAGTTTTATAGGACTTCAAGGTGCATTCAGTGAATCTAGTTCTAAGGTTTGAATGTTTATACAATAAAAGTATTGAGATCCAAATTTGACTATGTGTTTGACCATGTTCTATAAGTGACCCATGAAGAATATTTTGAGTTATTCTAATGGTATTTGGATGTTTCAAGGGGACTTAGCTATTAGAGAGTATTGTAGACTCCCTAAGGATGATTTTTATGTATTTTAGAGGTTTGACCAATCCATATTCAGTATGAAAAAATGATTATAAGCTGATTATTTATTTATTCATGGTGTTATTGTGTACAAGGCTAATGTTTGAGTAAACTGAGCATATGCAAAGGTGTGTAATGATGACTATAATCATTTAAGGATGTCTAAGAGCTCATGTGGATTGGACCTATGTTTTTGGAAGTGATCTTGTGTTCTTGTTTTACTTAATGGAGTGCTAAATGGGTGAATAGGTCTCCATGAGACCTATAAGGACTACTAAGGCCTAAATGAAAGGTGTGGTTGCTTATGTGTGACTGATAGTTGTTATGGCTGACCCGTGAGAGTGGTATTGAGTTATGTTATATGTCTTAAGGGCTAATTCAAGTATTATGACTAACCTAGAAGATAATAATCATGAATTATCTATAAAATATGATGGTTTGTGGACTTGAGAGAAGTGGCTCTAAGTGGAAGAAGAGTATAGAGTTGAGAGGCAAAGGAGAGCAAGGTTGCCTAGTGGATGGATTTAAGAATGGAGAAGGTTAATAACTATTTCTATGACCTATAGGTCATATTTATGATGTCAAAATAATTTATTTTATAGGTTTAAATACTTTTGAAAGAGAGGTATGTGTGATAGTTGTGGAGTGAAGGAAAGAAGAAAGGGTGTGTGACCAGTGGATGGGTTTTAGAGAAGAGTAGGTTAATGACTATGTGTATAATTTATAGGTTATATTTTTGATGTCAAAGATAGTGCTCTTACAGGGTTAAATATTGGGGAGAGAAGCAAATAGAAGAAGGATTTACAGGTCTAACTGTGTATATGAGGGTAGTTTGAGTGAAGAGGAAGAGAGATTATGGCATGCCTATGTGAGAGGCTTGTATTATATAAATAGGGTGTTTTTCAAGGGTTATAAAATTAGAGGTCCATCATTAAGTGTTAAATACATCAATTTAAAGGTGGAGATGTTCATATCATAGGTGTTAGGAGGGTGCTTAACATCTAGGTCAAAAGAATTTGACCATCCTAGGGGTAGGTACTCCTTGTGGAATAGGTGTTTCACTAAATTTTGGTCATAAATAATTTACCATCCTAGGGGTAGGTGCTCCTTGTGGAACAGGTGTTTCACTAAATTCTAGTTAGAAGGACTTGACCATCTTAGGGGTAGGTGTTCCTTAAGGAATAGGTGTTTGACTAAAGTGTCATGTTTGAATACTTCTTATAGGACAAGTAGTCCATGTGTTTGTAGGATTGAGAGTGGGTTTTATTCCCCAAGAGGGTTTCCCACATAGATCTTGTGTTGTGTGTGTAATCTTACATTATCTATTTGTTCATTGCTATAAACATCTTGAATGCTTCATGAATGGTTGTATTGAATGCTTAAGTATTTGAAGGGTTTGGAAATTGTATTGGATTTTTTTACCACCATTGATTCATACCACCCCCCCCCCTCTCAGTGTTTTATAACTCTAATAGAGTGGACATCACTTAGTCAAATGCCAACAAAGAAAGAAATGACATATTCAAATGTCAACATATAACAAACAATGGCATATTAAATATGTCAAAGAGGCAAATAAAAGCATGGGATCCAAAAACAATGGATGATATTCAAGTGATTAAATAATTAATTAAATATAAAAGTAATATTCTCAAGGAAGTGCCTAAATAAAATCATAAACAACCAACATAAACATATCATACTAGTCCCTAGATATATGTGTCAGCAAAAAATGTTAAGCACATAACATATCAAGTACACTAAAAAAGATATAAGCATGTATAAAGGCATGTGTAATTACATATATGAGCTCAAACATGAAAATGTAAAATGAACATAGAATGATATAACCTAGATGTATCACAATCATATAGGTGGATGCCCCCATCGTCTTGGTGAAGTGAGTGGAGGGAAATCCCAACATCCAAAAGTGCATTGATCATATATTTGTGTATGCCCAAATAACACTCAAAATATGTGTGAAACACGTGTATATAGGATATATTTATGTGCCATCTACCAACCTGGAACCAATAACATATATTCCAAGGATCTAATAGGTTGTGTAAATGTTAAACATATTTTTTTATTTTTTTATTTTTTTGGTATTTTTGGAATATGTGATAGGAAAAGACTATCCTATAATCACATCCAAAAGATGCTCATAGATATCTCCCCACCATTAACTTGGTGTAATAAACTAGTTATACTACCAAGGAGCATGTATGTGTATAATATATGTCACTATAGTGTCTATGATGCTCTATGTATGTAAATTAATATTATATGGTCATGAAGTAGAAATAGTAGTAGGGGTTTATGGAACCCATTTTTTATTATTCTATGGTTTATTTAGAGTATCATTAATATGAACATGTGTAGGTGCTCTAGATATTTGAATATGGTGTGTAGTAGATGATGATTCCATGGAACCCACTTTGGACCTCTATTGCAATGGTTTTTCAAGTATTGGCTACTTGGTAAAGGGTATTACTTGTTGCTTACTCTTTTATGGATAATTAACCATAGGAGGTTTGATATTTAATTTCCTAGGTAAAAATTTATCTCACTTAAGACGATGTTCATATAGAATTATAATAACTATACTTACCTTATTTACATAAATGTATTTAGCACACCCATGCACTGTAGAAGGTACTATTCAAAGTGTATATATCCAAGTTTATCCCAATAACATATCAAAGACATTGTGGAAGGTATAATTGATAAGGTAGTAACCACATGGATATGACCCACCTATAAGAATAAGTTAATATCACCAAGAACCTATTGTGATGTCCAATCAAATTCTCTAACTAGTCTATTCAAAGAATGTAAATCATGATTTGTATAAACTAAATTCATAAGTAATATTGTGATAAAAACATTATATGTTTTACTATTATCAATCCTTATAGTGTGTATAGGTTAGTGATAAAGCTATGCTCGAATGAATAAGGAATGAATATCAAAGTCATCATCACTAATCTCATCGTCATCAAAGGTAATGGAGGGTCTCTGAACCTTAGGAGGTCTATATTGCATATAAGTACCAATAATCCCATCCAATGGATGGTCATAATGACATGGAAGAGGGTGCACATTATATGCCATTTGTACTTCTATATCTTTCTTTGAATGATCTTTCAAAGGATTATTAAATATTTTATATTTGTGGTGGTTATTAGGTTTTAAACCTAATTATTTTAGAGGATCATCAAATGTTGTATAAAATTATACCTTTTGAGTCATGGGCCTAGTCACATGCCTACCGAGCTCTCCAAGTTGGAGTTAGTCTTGTTCTAGGGGGTCCAGGCCATGATGGTTCCTATGGCACTCAACTATGTTGGCATCAATATACATAAGGTGCAAACCTTATGTTCTCACCCAAATCATAGTAGAGAGGGGACTGAGGTCTGTGTTGGGATAGTTATGCCATGGTATAGCTATATTCTTCAAGGACTTGGGTTAGCACAATGATGATTTGGCATTCATAGGTGCAAGCCTTGGGTTTCATAGGCTCAATAGCATTCAAATGCTTGAGGGCCACTTGGGTATTGGGTTAAGGGACCTAAGTATGGTTTTTCACTTAGGCATGGATTTCATTCGAGGCACGGGGATCTAACCATACTTATCATAATTTCTATTTCAGGCACAGGGTTCATTATCATCCACAGGTTCACCATAAATGAACTAGGTTGGAAGCTCATGAGGACTCAATTAAACATTTGATATAATATAGCATGCACTTAATAATCATTCAAAGTCTTAAACATTAATTCATTAACCATTTGCATAAAGCATTCTTAATTAATATACTAAACAACAATATAACATAGTCCATATAAACTGATCATAAGCTTGACTTAATCTAATATAGGCCCAAAGGCTCACAGGTGAGCTTGGGTGCTACAAGGGGGAGCTTTACAAGCATCCCAAACTAATTATATCTTATAATGGAAACTATCCATCATTAATTCACTAGAGATTCGCTACTCTAGTTCATCTCTTCCTTCAATTGAACTAGACTTCCTTTTATAGGCTTTAGAGTGTTATAGGTTCATGGGGAATGGAGCATGTTGATTGTTGAGTTGGTACTAGAGGTACACATCCTGTTACCTCCAATATGCTTTGTCTTTAATGTGTAGTCACTATCCCATTCACTCACTTCCCAATGCCACATGATTTAAAAGGAGTTGCTTGTCTTTAATGGTAGGTTGTTGTCCCATGCACTTACTTCCTGATGTTTCTTGGAGTTGTTAGCCACCAGTTAGCTAGCACCACTAGAAGACAAAACAATAACCACTCACCATGATTACCTCATGCAAAGGTGTTTATTGAGTTGGTGTGGATTCAATACTTAGCATGAAATGGGGACCAACATTACGCCATAAAAAAATGTTAGTCTATTATTTGACTATTCTTCCAACACCTTAGCTATGCAAAGTTTGGGTGTGCTCTATTGTAGTTCAGCCTTGAAGTCATCAAAGCACTATATCACAAGCTTGATTTCTTCAATAGTGATATCAATATTCATAGAGGCATCCTTGAGCATGAGTATGTCAGTGTTATCTAATTCCTTATAGAAGGCTTATAGCCTCTCCTTAGCCTTTTAGACCCCACTATCTAGGATGGCTCCTTGCTCACTCACCTTTCTTTGGAAGGCACAAAAAAGTTCCTTTAGGTATTGCTCCTAGGTCTTTAGTTGGGTGCTCAATGTGTTAACTTGTGTCATTATTTGCATATGCTAAAACCTACTAATAGTGAAGGATTGTTTCATTAATGCATCCTTCTCTTCCTTCACCTTTTGGAGGCACACATCGATGACTGATGCTTAGGTGGAAAAGTTACAAAATATGACATCAGCATCATCTGCATGCTCCTCTAGCCTTGTAAAGAGGTCTTCAACCTCATAAATATTTTTGTTGAGCTCTTTCTTTAGGGATTCATAAGGGTCTTCTTGTTCTTCCTACACTAGCTTCATCTGAGGGAGCATTTGTTCGACCAACACACACACCTTATCCAATTCTAAAAGTTGAGAAGTGTTAGTACCATCCAAAAGGGATGGCTCTACTTCTTTAACATGCTTGACCAACTCCCTAAGTTTAAGCTTCATGATGTTGATTTCTTCCTTTACCTTAAGCGCTATATCTTTCCACTTTGTGGTGTGAAAATCACTAATAATGTTCTTGCATGCTACCTTAGAGGCCATCTTAAGGAGGTTATTAACCAACCTTATTAGGTTCATGTCCTGGGGCTTGACCAATTGGTAATTGTTCCCCTCTTCAAGTTTTTTGGCACTCTATATTACTTTAGTTGGCACCTCAAAATGAGGCCCATCCATGTAGCAGTCAAGTACAAAGGACACTTGATGGCACATCAATTTTTTTGTAGTTCTAGACGGCATGTATTTTAACATGTATAAATCCTCATTTATGATATACTCCTTATGAGTCTTTTCTTGGTATCTTGGCTCAAATTCTTATTTCTTAATGGCCAACTCCATCTACTCTTATACCTCTTCACTGGGACTCCTGGCATCTTCTTCTTCTTCTTCTTCTTCTTCTTCTTCTTCTTCTTCTTCTTCTTCTTCTTCTTCTTCCTATAGGGGTTCTTCTTCAAACTATTCCCCTTCATCCACTTCTTCTTCCTATTACTCCTTGGTGTCAACCCTCATAGGTTCCTTTTTGGCACCAACCTATTATTTCCCTTCCTCTTCTATTTATTCTTTAGAGGCACCAACATTGCCTTCTTTTTCTCTAAGCATCCCTTCAGTTTTAGGGTGCACCTATTATGTAACTTCCTCTACTAGGATAGTGTGGGCGCTATGTGCCTCTATTATTTTTGTTTCAATGGGTTCCATTCTTGAGGCAACCCTCTTATCTTATTTTTCCTTCTTAGCTTTCTCCTTTTGGGCATTCTTTATTTTTGCCTTCCTCTTCTTGACTATTGTAGTGGTTATCTTATCTTTGGCCCTTATCTCCTTGGCCTCCACTTTATCAATTTTTTCTTAGGTCATCCCCTTGGCCTTCATGGACTCTCTCTTGTGATGTAATTCTATCACCACTTCAATGTGAACCTGATTTAGGCCCATCTTATCCCATTTACACTTCAGCACCTTTTTGCCTTATGGAGGCTGTATAACTATTTTTTTGGTTGGAACTCTTGATGGTCCTAATTATCCAAGCATGATAGTAGTGCCACTTTGGAGAGCCTCATGTACCTTCATTGTATTAGGCTATTCCTCTATTTATCCTTCTATTAGGTGATTTTCTTTAGCCTCAGCTCTTTCATTCCCTTCCTCTATCATTTCCTCTTTCCTCTTATGCAGCTCCCATGCCTTTTGAATGTCTACATCACTGAGGCTAAGATTTCTCCAAGATTTCTCTTGCCTTGCCTCTTCACTTCAAGGTGGTGGGGAAGTTTTCTCATAAAATTAAGAGTCTTCTTCAAGTGAAATATACACTCCCTTTCCCACTTTAACCTCCTTCTCTAGTTCTTCTTGTGCCTCTATCTTCCAAGGTGATAGTGGGCATCACAGATGAGAACTTTGGCTTCTTTTGCCTCTCCTTTGTGATGGGAGAAGTCTTCAGCATGAAATTCACATGATTTTTTTTTGAGGTTGATGGAGAAGCTTCATCTCCTGAGGAAATATTAAACTTTATGCACTTTTGTATTTATTCTAGTGTCTCGCCTTTCTTCTTCTTTAAAGACTTATTCATTCCAGCTAGTGTTGGTATTCCCTCATCACTAATCCGAATGGGAGGGTCATTAGTATACTCAGTGCCAGGTCCCTTTCTCCTTGGATTCATATAATATTAAATCCTATAGATGTGCTTTAGTATAGTTACTTCTTGAATAGGGTGGTTGTTGGTGCGATCTAACTCATCCTCTTCATCTTGTATTGCTCTCTCATCTAGGCATATGAACTAGTGTTGTAACTTGTTCCATTCCATATCCAATTCGCTTATTTGAATATCCAATTATTGTGAATTTGGGATCCTCCTAAGCATGTATTTTAAATACTTGGTTGAAAAAGCATATGAGAGATTTAACCAATCAAACTTGTTTCCATCGACCAGTTTTAGGTGGACTATGCAAAAATGTTTCATAGTAGCAAAGGTTGTCATCCCAAACATGCTCTTAGGGAGTTCCTAGGGGATGTCTAACTCGATCTTGAATGCCTCTATATATTTCTTGCACCATATCATCATGAATACTTTATAATTTATGTTGAAGGAATTGGGGCAAGTGAAGTCCTTGTATTTATACACTAGGGAGTCATTATGCTCTAGAAAAACCCAAAGATTATCTTTGGCCCCATCTAGTATGCCAATTTCCTCTATGACTATTAGGATGAGAATGGAAACCCACCTAAAGGTCCCCTTTGTTGTGTGGCATTCTAGTGTGTTCTTCTCAAGCTCTTCTGCCAAAAAAAATTTAATGTTAAACTTCATGCCCTGCACTATATGGTATGTGATGTAGAGGTATTTTTTTGTAAAATCAGTCCATTGACCACTTGGGCAAAGTTTTAAGCTCATGAGGTATGAGGTCACCCTCATGTCAAGGTACTTATAATCTTTGATGGAGAATGCAAATCCTACCTTTTAGTAACTCGAGATTTTCCACATGCTCCACCTCTTCATCATCACCCATCATATCATAGATGTCCTTTTCAACATTTGGGAGCCTGATTATCCTTCCAATGAGGTACACTAATATCCTCATCCTCCTCCTCATTATGTATATGTAGTCACTATAGATGTATGATAGAAATAACTGAATGAGTTCCTCTAGCTTCTCAAAATAAGGCAACTCATACAATTGAGTTGCACTGGAGGTTTTCAATCTATATTTAATGGAGACATCAAAAAGTGTTTCACCCTACTTTGTCTTGCTTCCTATATCCACCATCCAATCCAATGCCAAGTCTTATGTATGGTTGGAAGTATGATGGTTATACTCCTTCAACTGGAAGGTGTGCATAAATGAATTCTAATTTTCACCTATTAGGACTTCTAGAAAAAATTGCATGACTTAGTAGTACATATTGGTTAAGACCTCAGGGTCAATTTTCATGACACTAACTCCTTCTACCGGTGGTGCTACTATTCTTGCAAGGGCTGCCTCTACCACTATGTGCACCCATTTCATACTTTGTTGATGAAAACCCATTCCCTTCCATTTAATGCCCATCCTGAACCTATTGGTATTGAATCATGGTAGATTAAGTATGTTGAATCCTTGAATGGTTATTGGCACTTCATAGTTATGAGACCTACATATGTACCTTTAGCTTTGAGTTTCATAGATCATTAATGGTATCTTTGGTGGCAACTCACTTTGCCATCAATTATTTTATACAAAATTTTCTTCCTACGCCCTTCTACACCAATTTCACTATGAACATAATTCATTCATCTTTCCAATCATTCACTCTAAGTGCCTGGGGGTGCTTGAATTCTTGCACTAGTAGGATCTTTGTGCTTTGGCTCTCTAGTTCACTAGTTATTTTTGGTTTGCCTGATGTCTCAAGTTTGCACAAAGTTTGTAAAGAAAACTAGTCAACTTCATGACACTTTATACCCTAGTTCCATCTACCATCTTTAATGTAGGTGCATTAATGACATGGTAGCATCTAGATTTATGGAACCCCACAAAATTTTGTGAGATCCAAAAAAATCCTCTACCACCAACTCATTTATTGTACATCTTTATGCCTTCATCGTCACTACATTCAATGCTCTTAAAAGTATTTTGGTGAAGTGATTTATGGTTCAAATGGTCATGTCCCAATCAAATTAGGGTGGATGATAGTTATTTTTGATGATTCTCCTTCTGTGATTTATTTTCTCATCATTACCTTCACCTTCAATATGGTAACCTGGGTGTAATGCATCACATTTACATATTTTAGCCTCCTTGGTTCCATCTTCTCTTCTTATTGCACTTCTATTTCTAGCACACTTATCTATCTTGGTTAGTTTCTTTCACTTCATCTTACCCTAGCATATCCTACCCCATACAAATTCTTTGTGTTAGCCCTCCAATACTTGATTCTCCTTTTTTTATTTTCTTACACATAATCATGTTGTGCATTTTCACTTTATTTATTGTGCATGATCATGTTGTCCATCTTCACTTGGTTCCTATTCCTTATAAGTCTGGAAACCTCCTTATGCCTAAAAACTTAGGTGTTTGGCCCTAGGTTCTTATAAATCAAATGGGTTTTACTTACCTAACTATCATTATGCATGGAATCACCAGAGTAGTTCTTCCTCATAACTCCAAATGCCCCGCAATTTGTCTCTAGTGCACATGGAGTTTATGCATCTTCTTCTTGAGTCTAGTGATTTTCATGCACCCACCATTTATTTGTCTGGCCTTAGGTGATTTATAAATCATGAGGGCTTGACTCACCTAGTTGGATTTAGGCATGAAAGGCTAGATGAACATCTACCTAAGGGCTTGAAAGTGCCTTCTATTTTAAGATCTGATGCACGGTGGTTTGGTGCTCTTCCTTTTTCTGATGCTAGTAATCCTCATATGCTCAAAACTTAAGTCTCTAGCCTCAGGTGCTTATAAAGTGTAATTTTTCAACTCACCCAATAATAATTATCAGTAGGTGTCAAAAAATTATCTCAGCAGGTTTCAAAGCACCACTTATCCACTATTTACATTATTGCCTAAAATAACAAAACAAAACTATTTGGATTACATCAAACATTATTTTGGTCATCTCAACTCAAACTAACAACTGACCAATAAATCAATGTTCTTATGGTGCAAGTTCTACCCTATTACTGATATGGCTTCAACATGTTTCCATTAAAATGCCCAGGGATCATTTCACCATTTAGCATGCACAACTTGCATACGCTTGTCTCCGATATGTGGTGGATGATATAGGGTACCATCTACCTTATCTGTAGTTTACCTGGGTGCTTGAAATACTTAGAGTCATAGAGCAAAATGAATGTTCCTTCTGCTAGCACCTTATTCTTTATTTGCTTATCGTGTCAAATCTTCTGGCACATCTTTTCTATCTATTAGATCCCCTTGGCTTGGGAATGCATCTCATCTAATTTCTCTAAGTCCTCCAATCTTATATTTAGTGACTATTGGTAATCTAACTTCCCAATCCATGCAATGCATAATGATAGCACCAAGAATTACATCAATAAGATTGCCTTATTGCCAAACACCAGTTGAAATGGTGTAGCCTTGTTTAGGCACTTGCAAGTTGTGTGATATGCCCATAGCACTATCGATACTCAATCATCCTAATCCCTATAACCAACATCACATATCTTTATGAGGCATGTTCCTAGTATATTTTTAAATGCCTTAGTTGTGGCATTGGCTTGCGAATGATAAGGGATCATTTTGGGGTGCACCACCATATACTCAACCAATAGGATTTGTACCATTTCATTGATAAAGTGATTACCCTGTCACTAGTTAGACTAATTATGCACCTATATCAACTTAATTTTGTATAAAAGTATGTCTTTAGGTCATGGGCCTAGTCACGTACCTACCTAGCTCTTTAGGTTAGAGTTAGGATTGTTCTAGGGGGTGTAGGCCATGGTGGTTCCTATAGTGCTCAACATTTAATACTCAGCTAGGATGACATCAATATACATAAGGTGCAATCCTTATGTTCTCACTTGAATCACAATAGAAAGGGGACTAGCATTTGTGTTGGCCTAGTTGTGCTATGGTATAATTTTATTCTTTAAGGACTTAAGTTAGTGCAATGATGGTTGGGCATTCATAGGTGCAATCCTTGGGTTTCATAGGCTCAATGTCATTTAGGTTCTTGAGGGCCAATTGGGTATCGGTTTAAGGGACTTAAGCATGGTATTATGCTTAGGCATGGGATTCATTTAGGGCATGTGGCTCTAACCATACTTAGCATAATTCCTATTCTAAGTGCAAGGCTCAATGTCATCTATAGGTCCACCATGAATGAACCAAGTTAAAATCTCATGAGGACTCAATCACACATTTGATAGAATATAGCATGTACTTAATAATCATTCAAGGCTTAAACATTAGTTCATTAACCATTTGTGCAAATCATTCTTCATTAATATGTTAAATAATAATACATGCATAGTCTGTACAAACTGAGCATAAGCTTGACTTAAGTTACTACAGGCCCAGAGGCTCAAAGGCAAGCTTGGGCACTACAAAGGGAAGCTTTACAAGCATCCCAAACTACTTCTATCTTCTAATGGAAACTATCTAACTTTAATTTTCCATAGCTTCACTACTCCAATTTGCCTCTTCCTTTAACTAAACTCGACTTCCTTTTATAGGCTTCAGAGCATCCTAGGTTCATGGGGAATGGAGCATGCCAACAACTTAGCTGGTGTTGTAGGTACACATCCCACAACCTCCACTACACTTTCTCTTTAATTTACAATCATTATCCTATACGTTCACTTCCCAATACTACATGATTTAAAAGGAGTTGCTTGTCTTTAATGGTCAGTCACTATCTCATGTACCCACTTCCTAATGTTACTTGGAGTTATCAGTTTCCAACTAGTTGGCATTGCTAAAATATAAAATAGAAACCACTCACGATGATTTCCTCATACCTATGTGTTTATCGAGTTGGCATAGACCCACTACTTAAAATGAAATGGGGCCCAACATCAAATGTAATATTTTGGTCATTTGTGAGCTCCTAGATCTTATGTTTTAAGGTGAAACATTTATTTGTATAATGGCCAAGTCCTTGTTGATAGTTACAATAATCATTCACATCATACCCTTTGGGTAGAGGTTTACTCATATCAACCTCTATATGATGAGGGATAGATAAAAGATGACACTCTACAAGTCATGGGAGTAATGAAGTAGGAGACTTGGGTAAATGTGTAAATTATCTCTATGGTGCATTGTATAAGAAAAGTTGATTAGGTTATTATTACACCACATTAATTATTGTGGTTGTTTATTTTTTAGGCTCAAGGGTTTGACCTTATAACTTGGTTTGATAGTAAATTTGGTATTAGATTTAGATGTAGTTGTTGTGTTTGTTAAATACTTAAGTTTGTTAAATGAGATAATTTTCATTTCATGATCATAAAAAATATGGCATAAGTCATCAAAACATTTATTTGTTTTTTTAAATAATAGATTCATGAAAAGGATCGAGAAAATTTTGCTTGAAAATATCATGAAGCTCTTTATCTACCATAGGACTAGTCTTTTTAAAGCCAACATTGTCTTGTACCTCAAGACATACTCATTAGTAAGTTCATCGGCTCCTTGTTTGATCTTTGCAATTTGGGAATAGGAAACCTTTAAAATAATTTAAATATATAAAGTGTGCCAAAACTAATCCAAAATGGGTTTAAAGCCCTTTACTGATTGAGTTGGTAAATCATAGAACCATCTTAAAGTGTAATCATTGAGGTTCCTTAGAAATAATAATTTGGTCAAAAGTTTATTATTGGAGGCATTATCAAGGAATGCCACATAAAAGGATCATATATGTTGTTTAGTATCACCATTATCATCATAAAATGTGAACTTAGGTGCAACAAAACTAGTTGGAAAGGGGTGCAAAGATATCTCTAGTACAAGAGTATTATGCAACACCTCTTATAAATCATTAGCATAAGGAGATTTCATAGATTTTTTTTTCAATAATTGTAACCTTAGTTTGATTTTTTTTATAGTTTGGACAAGAGCATAACCTTTTGGTATTTTAGGTTGGATACTTGAGAAGTCACCAAAGGATGTGTACTCATAGATTGGGTGGATATAGGCATTGAAACTAGTATTTGAATTGAAATATTTTGGTTTCCTATGTAAGATGTGGCAATGGTAGTTTTATGGAAAAAAGTTTAAATTACATATCTTAAGTATGAAGTGGTAATGTGCTCAGGGGCAAGGTTATTGATATATGGGGATGTCCCATATCTTAAAGAACACAATCAATAGATGGACCTGCTTGTTCATCTACACTTTTTTATTTTTTATTTTTTACTATGGTTGTTAATATTTCATCAATATCTTCAAGGTTATGATGAATATTCTCATGAAATAATGTAATTTATTGCACTTATGATCTATTTTCTCATGTTCATTAGTTTCATTAGACTCATGGTTTTCATTTTCAGAATCTTTTCCTATGATAACCTTATCAAAAAGTTTTTCATTCTCAACATTGGTATCATCATGATCCATAAGATTATATTCCTATTTGGTTTTAGACATCTTAGGTGGGATTAGAGGAATCTCAATGTGTTCAATAATCACAACTCCCAATCTAGGGCTATGCCTAGGTTGCATACAAAATAATATAATAAAAAATGAAAAAGTACAACAATCTGAAACCCTCACTAGCTAAGAACACTATGAACCATAAAAAATTGCATTCATATGAATTTGGTTCACCAAATATTTAACCCTAAAATGTAGACTAAGGGGGATTTAGGGTAAAATGGGTAAGAGATAACCTAGGGCATAAGAATGGTAGACTATCTTTAGAGTAGGATAATTATTTATGAAACTCAGATAAAACATATACTAAATTTATTATGCTAAGATGTTAAATATAGAAATTACATGTATGTTAGATATTTCAATAACAATGAAAATAAGATACTTAGCTTGTTCTGACGCTAATACATATTTGGATCTAGAAAAGGCAAAAAGTGGATTGGATATGGATTCTAGAATAGTTGTTTGATTCTAGAAATTTTGCCTTTATATCCTCTGACACTTGTGTTGACTTGGGATGGTTGCATCAACATTACTATCTAACTTGGATGTAGGTTTATAATATGGAATACCTATTAAAAATGGACATAACCACTTGGATGACTCTAGGTTCTGTGTCGCCTTCATTTTAGTGAATTCAAATCTAGGTCATGGACTATTTCTCCTTGTCAAATAGAAAAAACCTAGTTCTTCATATTCATATTGGATGTGGGAAAAATGGGTTAGTGGTAACACAGTGTCGAGATGCCCCTAAAACCCCTCTATCAAAGAGTGCTACCTACATAGCCAATACTCTGAAGAGGGCCTCAGACTTATGAAGTTATCCCCTATGTGTTGACTTATGTGTGAATCATGCAATATGTGATAAACAAGTATAACAATGATCTAGCTTATAACTTGAAAAATATATCTCTTGGATTGCTTCTTTAGTACTTCAAACCTATAGATGTGTTGTCCCTATGATTGATATAGAAATATGAGAAAATAAGGAAGATTTTCTCACTTGAGTTATTGATAGAATGCTTTTGGTAAATTTCCTTATTCTCTTTTTGGTCTTATCTAAATGAGAAGTAATGAGGGTTGATCATATATTTATACCAATCCCCTCAAAAAATATCTCATATTAAAGTAATTAGGCTGAGCAAATATGTTTCATTTTAAAATTGGATGACTTCAGGGCACTAGACACTTGTGTTAGGGTAAGACACTTGCATCGATACAAGCATCTGACTAGGATGCAAGTGTCTGGGTAGTTGGAAAATAGGTGCAAGTCTATAACTTGAATAGATGGAAGATAAATAGGTTTATAACATTTTAGATAAGATCAAAGGTTTGAGTCATCAAAATAACATAGGTTAGACTAAGAGATAAGTAATTAGGCCAAAAAGAGATAGTGTATGTTATCCTTTTGGCAATGGGAGAGGTCTAAAAGCTAAATGTACATCAGTGATATGCATTTTCCAAGTGTACAATACTAAGGTGCTATATAATTCATAAATAATGTCTATAGATAGAAACTTCAATGGAATCAATTGGTTGAAATCTATCATTAGAAATAACAACTATTTTCCCTTATTTGAAATATACTTTGATTTTTTCATAGCTCCTTCTGCCTTATAAATCCTCACCATGGAATTTTCAATCACCAAATCCAAGTTCACCTCTTGTGTTGTAGAAGATTATTGATTGATTAAAACTTCCTAGGTTGATTTTAAAACATCACTCTCATAATATTAAGCTTCATCTCCCTTCACTATAAGAAAATTAGTGAGATCATCCTTCCACCAAGATGTCTCTACCTTCCTTTTGGAGTTGTGACATGTCATTTTAATATGCCCTATTTAAAACATCCATGGCAACAAAAATAAATACCTTCATAATCCAAAATTTGTGTCCAAGAGCGATCCTCAAATTTCAAATCATTTTTTTGTGAAGGTTCCTTAGAAATATCTATACTATAAAGGATTCAGGTAAATGCGGTGTGAAAAAAGATCCCGGTATCAACATCCATCATCTGAAACTCTCCTAAGGTATTGTCGATAACCCTGAAGTAGGAATCATCCTATAATTGAAGAGGAAGGTGTGGTAATCAAACCCAAATAGGTCCACTATTGAAGGATTTAATAAAGGGATTGAAAAATGGGAATCATGATTTCATCCAAATAAAATTATGTTGATCCTTAGCCCAAATCCAAACATTATTTTGAAAAATCTCATTTCTATCCTATATGAGGTAAAAAATTGTAACAAAAAAACCTTTTGCACAAGGGTAAATTTATAGTTTACCTTTGATGAGAGGCTGTCATGAATGATTGATCTAAGCATGTAGATGTGGTAGGCTTGGTAAAAGACTATCAAATTGACAAATGACTCCTCTGGATGAGAACCACTTTTTATTATCTAGCACCACCTTTAGCTACTTTTCTCCTAAGGTGAATGAGGGCATAGATGTTGTAGGAATTAGGGGATTTAACCTAGATTTGGACTATCTCAACTAGGAAACCACTTCTACAAAGGATTTGGGGGCATCTTATGCCTCCTAAAACTCATTTAGTAAAGCCTTACTAGGAGAAGAAGGTTGGAATTCAATGTGGGTTCCTTCCAAAACCTTTTTGTGTCTTCCAGAACCTTTTTCATCACAAATATATGTAGATATGCCTTCCTAGATTGATACTCTAGCCCATTAGACCCTAGATCTACATCCCTTGGAGTCAGGTTATGCTGTCAATAGGTCTTCCTACTTTTCTTAACCCTTGATTCCACCACCATCTAACTCCCTGCCTTATCCAACATCTTCTCCCATTACGCCTTTGATTCCACTTCGTGATTCTACTCATTATCCCTTGCCAAAACTTGTCACTACCATTTTTTCATTAATACGGCTAAAAACTCTCATTTCAAGAGATACAACCATATATTTTAGGCATAACCTACATATATTAATGTATTATTCATGAGAGATTTATGTTTATTAGAAATCTAGGTTTTCAAAATTGGGATTTATGTATTTAATTAATTTTTATTATCATCATCATTATTATATTTTTTCTGATTCTTTTATTGTCTTATAATTAATTAAAATGTTTAAACTAATAAAATATTAAATATACATAACTCTTATGTTTAATACATCTTCAGAAACAAAAAATTAATCCTTATATTTTAATAGATAAATAATATACTACATATTTCTTATAGTTAATTTAAATTATATTTTATTCAACAAAAATATATAATCATGATAGTAATGTATATATTTTTATTCAATACAAGTATTTTTATTTAATAAAAGTTTAAAATTGATGATGTAACATTAAGAAATTAATAATATTAAAATTAAATACTTATAATATTAAAATTTAATATTTTAATAATAATAAAATTAAAAGTGAATTAATATTATAATATTAATAAATTAATAAAAATTGAATCTAATATTTGCAATGTTGGAGTCTTATTTCTTATCAAATTCAATTCAAATATTTTATATCAAATTAATTGTGCAACATTTAGAAATTAATAATAATAGAATAATTTTTATAATACAAATAATACTAGAATTAATAGTGTAACATTAATAAGTTAATAATATTGGTTTCCAATTCTTAAAATATAAATAATATTACTTTATTAATTTAATATAAATAATAAAATTAAAAGTGTCATCAATAAGAAAAAAATTTAAAATATACCTAATAATATTTTATTAGGTAATTATTGTAATCTAATATTTGTAATGTTGAAAACTAATATCTCCAATTTTAGATTTCGATATCTTTTATTTTTGAAATCAAATGAATATATTTTATATTGAAATTTATTTTTTTCAAAATTAAAATCGAATAATAGAAAATTTTGTATTTAATAAAAAAATATTAAATTTTGATTTAAATGATTTGTAATTCTTTTGAAAACTAAAATATATTTAAATTTAATAAAATAATAATTATATTTATTTTTTTAAGTTATATTTAATGATCTATAAAACAATCCCTTAAAATATGGTGTTATTTATGTCATACTATGCAGCTAAACAAAATGCATTTATAATGATCCATTGGTTGGATCCATATCAAATTTCTAATCTTCAACACGATACTCTTTAAAAAGCATTAATCTAGCTCCAACTTCATATAATGCCTAACATAGTTTAAAGCACATTTTGCAAAAGTAACATTAAATGTGTAAATTAATATTCTTATAAACTCTCTTATCATATGAGTCATAGTCTTAGTAATGTTAATGTGAAAGAGCATACTCGTCTATTGACCTTAAAATTTTAGAATGTTTGTTTGTTTCATAAACTCGCCTACCATAAAAGTCATAGTTTTAGTAATACTAATGTGGAAGAACATAATGTCTTATTGACCTATCGTCGTCCATTCGTTCTTTCTTTCATTAATAATTTTAAATTTATATATCAATATTTCATTAAAAAAACTTTATTTGAAATGAAAAACCTTCCTAAAATATCCATTCCTAATCTAATTCATTAGAAAACATCTCAGTAAAATACCTTTTGAAAAATGTTTGGACATAACAACCTCCATAAGTCCTCTACTTCTTTTTGACCACTAGTGAGGATCATTAATTGAGAGTTGTATTACTAGAAAGTAACATATTAAGCCTCAAGTAGCAAGTTGAGTAAAATATTTTTAATAGGCCTCCACCACATTGAGATCCAAGGAGGACGTTCAGAAGAACCTAAGTTCTCGCCAAATCTTTAATTAACTTGAGTTGACCACGGCCGATGAATCTTCCCATTTTTTCATACTTGGGAGAATATCCCAAACCTCCTCCTGCTCTACAATATTAATATACAGGTAACATATCCCACCAGATGAGGATTCCGTTCTACTAATCTTGGAAAGATATTCCTTGTAAATGTCGGTTGGTCAATTTTTCCTCACACAAATAAATAAATTGTTTCCCATGTGCACCTTCTGCAGCTTCTGAAACCGCAGAAAAAGTGGGCAAAAGGTGTTTTGACATTTAATCCTCCGACAAACAGTCGGTGATATTATGTCCAAAAAAAATGGCTTTTTGTCTTCCCATAACAAAGTATATTGTCGACTACTTTTGCTGTAAGTCAAAAACAGGAAGATCAAAGTATGTTTTTTGGTTCCAAGGTGCATTTATTGTCAACAAACATTAAAATGGAGGTTCGGCAATATATATATACCATCTGTTTGGTCTAGGTTTCATAATTCTCTTAATTGCGTAAACATTGTTTTTCATGTTGGAGCACTGTATGTACTAGTCGATGAAGCTCTGCACGATGATGTTATTTCTTCTATTTTTATTTCTTCAGCCTTTCACTAACTGTAATTTGGCTGTGGATGGCACCCAAATTCATCACAGAAAGGGCCTGGAGTATACCACCTTTAGTTGGATCCACTCTCTTCCAGGGTATGGTCAAATGCAGATAGTGAAAGAAAAAGATGAGGCCGATAGGAGTAGACGTTTTCTAAAGTCTGTTCCGAGCCCTGGAGTGGGCAATTAGGGTACTGCTACGAACTTGGTCACACACCTTACAGTGGCCTTTGAAAAGTTTCATTTAGAATGTTATCATTTTGGCAGAATAAATACTCTAGATTCTGATTTAGATGTACACTTACCTACAATAATCCAGTATTTATATATAGAGATGTCGTAATCTGATACTTGTAATAATCAGATAGTTATAGGCAGAAATGGGATATCTATGTATCTCAGCTAATTCCAATAAAATATTTGGGTTGGTTTGAGAGAAAAATGAATTCACCCTAAAATACTATTCAACTGTGGATAATATATTAGTTATCTTTGTATTACTTCATTTCTTGGAGTATTGCAATTTACTAATGTCTGTACCTTAAAATATTTTGTTGCTATAAAAATTCAATGTAATTTTATGACTAGTTACTTTGTGCTTGACTGTCGATGTTGAGTTTTGAAGTTTGAAGTATTTCTCTGGTGTTGCTTACTACAGATAAACGCAGAATTGTTTTTTTGTAGTCGCCTGTCGTATCGAAACATGTTTAATGCTTTCATCTAAAATCTGAAATCTGACTAACACCCTAAACCCTGTGGAATGGAATTATCTTGACTGCTCCATCTTTTAACTGAATTTGAATTAAACTCTTAAATTTAATCTATTGTTATCCATTTCTGTAATTTACATTCTCATTCAAGCAGGGAAATGGAAAAATGAATATGAGGGGGGAGGTGCAGAGATGAAACGCCTAGTGACTTTGCACAACAATATAATTGCTTGAATTCTTTAGTTATTCTTCATTTCTTAGGAAAAATCATTTTATAACAGGAAGAATATGGGAGCATGACAAAAAGGTAGTGGAAGAGTTGTATGTGTTTGTCATGGTTCTAGCTTTACGTCAAATAAGAATAAATTAATTACAATTAAATAAATTTAAGAATATATGTACAAAATTCAATTTATTTAATAAGTTTAATTTAGTAATATGTTTCAGTTTAACAAATGAAATCAAGCTATACAGAGTAAATATTAAATCTTAAGAAATGATTACACATTTATTGTTTGGGAATTTTTAACATGTACAATGCCTATGTGGACTTTCTAGATTATGCGCTTGAAATATCAAACTTATTAACCTTATTGGGCAAAACCATGCAAAATTTAGGTTCATCCAAATAAGACTAAGCTTGGTCAAGATCTCTTTTTTCAGGTCTGTCTATGTGTTAACAAGCCTAACTTTTTTTTAAGGTTTTAGAAATTTAATTTAATGTCACTTATGCACTACCTTTTCTTTTATATTCATATGTTTTTGTATCATTATTTTTCCAAAGTATAAAATGTAGATTTTTTGTTCTTCTTTGAGTTAGTTTGGTATTACAAAACAAATAAATAGTTATTGAGTCAGACAATCAATGAAGCAATGTTAAAAATTACATTTTTTATTCACTTGAAATTAGATGTACACATAATTATATGATCATGTCGATAAAATAATTCAAGTGATGGTTTTAAACTTCATCTTTTTTAGAAATAATAAATCCAATAATATTCAAAACAATACCCTTCTTTCCAACACAAAGGGAAATATGAGAGACCCAAAAGTATAACTCTGTCATAATATGACTTAAAAAAACTTAACTTGAAGTAAGAGAAATGATGTTTGATATTTATTATCCCAATTATCATTATAAATAAATTAAGTAATAAACTAGTTGTAAATAAATAAATATAAACCTACATGAATGAAAGTTGAAAATTAAAGCTTATCTAATAGGCTATGAAGAGAAACAAGTCTGAGTTCTATAATAGAACCGAATCAAGCATTGTAAATGAAAAAGGTATAAAAAATGATCACCCATGTTTTTTATTCTGTAAATATGATATTATATATTCATTATAATGATTATATGCAACTTGCTCTTGAAATATTAAAATTGTATGTTGTTCTTGCATAGTACTATGCATTGTGCAAGTGTGTCTTATATAAACCCAGCCATGACAAGCTTACTTTGGCCATGTCTGCCTCCTTATGGCTATGGGATTCCTCCTAGGTTTTTGTAGGCTATTTATGTTTGTCCCCCGTGTGTTATTTTTGTAGACTATGAAGAGAAACAGGTATGAGTTCTATAATAAAACCAAACTAAACAATGTAAATGAAAAAGGTATAAAGAATGATCACCCATGTTTTTTGTTTTGTAAATATGAGATTGTAATGATTATATGCAACCTGAATTGAAATATAAAACCGTACATTATTCCTAGATAGATTGTGCTAGTTCATCTTATATATACCCAACCATGACAAGCTTATTTTAGCCACATCTGCCTCCTTATGGCTTTGGGTTTCCTCCTAGGTTTTTTTAGGATTTTTTTTTTTTTTCCCATGTGTTTTATCCCATTCTTGTTACATATGTTTCTTTGCTTCACAAATTTATCAAGTCAAAAGTGAAAATTTGAAGATTCTCCTCCTTGACATAGCTTTAAACTAAAAAATAAGTTAATATATTTTGGAAACCACTTAGGTAGCATTGTAAAATATGTATTTTGATTTCAAGTAATCATACCCACACATATTTATGTGAGTTGTTGGATGAAATAACTCAAGTGAGGGTTTTGAACCCGGTATACATTATAAGTGATAATACAACTATTGCAGTCTAATGCACCCTTTGTTAATGTAAAATAAGAAGCAAGTATTATTCACCTGATTTTCATAAGCATGCCCCTAGTTTGAATAAATAAAATAAAGAAAACACATAAAAGTAACATGTCCCTATAAATACAAGTTAGAAACCATGGAAACATACACATCATATAAGTATACCATAATATTCATTATAGAGATCATGGCTATAATCATAGTATTATAATAATGTATGTATACATATGATATTTTCAATTTATCACTTTATTAACAATTTATCTTGCAGGGGCTTATCGACACATCAATCTTCTTAAGTGCACACCTTAAAGGGTGCACTTAAGATGGGATGGGATAAGCTCATGGTACCTTTTTAGAGATGTGTTCCTTAATACAATATTCATATATCTTATGATGTCTCCTTAAAATCTTCAAACCCTAAAATATGACTAAGTTTGAAATTTAGTAAGAACCCCTAAAAACCTAAAATATGCATTGTAAATCCTAAAGGTTTGAAATCACTCTCAAACATCCTGAAAGTATATATACAGAAAAGAAACTTAAATTATAATACAACTTGTGTGTGTGTGTGTGTGTGTGTGTGTGTCTGTCTGTCTGTCTGTCTGTCTATGTGTGTGTGTGTGTGTGTGTGTGTGTGTGTGTGTGTGTGTGTGTGTGTGTGTGTGTGTGTGTGTGTGTGTGTATGTATGTATATGTATATGTATATGTATATGTATATGTATATGTATATGTATATACATATATACATATATATACATACATACATATATATATATATATATATATATATACATATACATATATATATACATACATACATACATATATATACATACATATATATACATACATACATATATACATACATATATATATATATATACACACACATACATATATATATATATATATATATATATATATATATATATATATATGTATATATATATATATATATGTATGTGTGTATATATATATGTATGTGTGTGTATATATATATATATGTATGTATGTATGTATGTATGTATGTATGTATGTATGTATGTATATATATATATATATATGTATGTATGTATGTATGTATGTATGTATGTATGTATGTATGTATGTATGTATGTATGTATGTATGTATATATATGTATGTATCTATGTATATGTGTGTGTGTGTGTGTGTGTGTGTGTGTGTGTAGAGAGAGAGAGTTATTTCCTACTTCAACACCTTTGAGTCTCTTTCTTTTCTCCTTATATCCAAATTTGTAGTGACTTTGTATTTCTACTATATCGTCTAGGCCAATATAATTTGTAAGCTACCCCATATTTCCTACTGTATTGTATAGATTGATACAATTGATTTACTACATATATTTCCTTGAATTATATCAATTTTCTTGATATAGTTATGAGTCTTCCTAACTATATCAACCATGTTAATACAATTTTGAGTTAATCAACCTCCCATTAAACTATATCAGCCTAACCAATATAGTTGTCTTAAATTCCAGAGTTAATTTTGGGTATTGGATATGTATATATAGGGGTCACATTTCATTCATATCATGACATATCACATTCATCTTTTCCTCTTACTATCACATTTATACACTAAGTATTTGGGAGATTTATACATTTAGGAACTTATTTTGAGGAGTCTTATCTTGTGGTGTAATTGAAGCTAAATAGGAGTCATTGGGTTATCCTAACTAAGGATATTTAGGTCTTCATCCAACCATTCAAGGCCTTCAACCTACAACATCTATTACAAAGATCCACTTGAATCAAGGGGGAGCTTAAAGCATCGATGTGTCCACCCCAAGGGAAGTATTTCTACCTCTATAATCTTTCCTTTATTTAATAAGTATATTAGATATTATTTTTTACTTTGTATGTGTATCCTTGTTAGGACTTCCCTATAACGAATAAGAAGGTGTAGATATATGATTACTTAGACTTGCCTATTAGGATAAAATAAAACATAGATTTATCCCCAAATCACATATAAGAGAAACTAAAAAATGAATCAATCAAACATATAAAAAATAATCATAAACTTGCACAAAATAGGAGACACCAAATTTAACATGGTTCACCCAAGATGGGCTACATCCACCAAACTTGTCAAGTATATTATTACCAAAAATACAAGGGAGAAATAAATCCTACAACAAAACCTGCTACACCTCTCTACCTTCTCTACCTCCTCTCTGTATACAATCTCTTTTTCTTTTTCATCTTAGCCATGTATCAATACATTTTAGGATTAAAAACACCTAAACATAACCTCTACCATCAGATCTAGAAACCTTTAATCAATGGCCTAGATTGACTACAAAATTATAATTTTACAAGGTAATTTTAATTTAAAAAATTACTTCGGGGGCATTGCCTCTGAACCCCCACCGGGGTGCACAACCATCAAACCCTCTACCAGGGGGGTCATCCCCTCCAGAACCCACAAGGGGGGTTCCTCCCATTATAACCCCCCACACCATTAGGGATATAAATAATAGGGTCCAAAACTTGGCTAAAATAACATCAAAATTTTAACCTCTGATCCTAGAAGATAATCAGGCTCCACACCTAACATTGCCATTGATCACTTTAGTTTTTATAAACCCTTGTTTAGTTGACCATTTCACTTTATCATATACAAACAATCTAACCCATATTTTAATTTAGTTTTTACCCCTTTATATCCATTTACTTTACTTACATATTTTTAAACCATATTTACAACCATTTAACTTTGTTGAGGTATAGTGAGAGCTATATCCTTATGTTATTAACTTAAGATTTGACATGTTTTCCTCTTTGACATTTGAGTTATAATTTACCCTTTGCTATATCTATGTATATCATGAATCCTTACCTAATTTCCCAAGTATACACATGCTCTATTCAATTGGCCTTACTCGAGTCCTAGTCTATTGAGAGAAAGAATATAGTTGTAGGTTATTCGAGCCCATGCAAACATTTTAATGGACCTACAATGAATATTTTCCCACCTCTGGTTAGATCATTTTCACCTTTTTCCATATTATTTTTAGTATTGTATTCACTTTGGACCAACCATCATAATACATTTTTGTGATCCTGATGTGAATCCCATCCCATCACTAGTTGGATTCTTTCACGTGTCCATATTTTGCTTCTTAAATCTTTAAATTTGAAAAAAAAAACTATGTCCCATCTTAAGTTATTTTTATCGAGCCTCAACCCATTTATATTCCACATGGGTTTCTCATGTATACCTCCCACCTCTACCCTTGAAGTTAATTCCTCAAGATGCAGTTTCCCTCAATCTCAATATTAAGCTATCCCATAACATATGGTAGAAGTATATAAAATCCTAAAAGGAAAATACAAAATCATTATAACCATACTACCCATATGCTTTACACCAGCTTTACTCCTTCCAAAAATATAGGTTGTAAACTCATCAATGAATTCACATCAATAATTAGAACATCATATTATGTACCACCTATAAAAACCAAAGTTCGCAATCTTATGGATACACCAATAAAAAGATCACCAAATATTAGCAGAATGAAATGAAATTTGATTCAAATATATTTGACTCTAGAGATAAAATATCCTAACAGACTTATCAAAAATATTGACAATAAATTTTTTATACCCCAACCAAGAATTGAAGTCTTAGTCCTATCAATCTATGTAGTACAATGGCTAGAAAAACCAATAATAGTCATATTAACACCAATGTTGGGAATACTTCCCTCTAGTAGTAATCCTCCTACCAATAATCCTAAAAATTCCATCAAACTCCTTATCATGATAGCTCCCAACCACTTGCACAAGTGGTTCAATAGATGGTCCTTATAAAATATTATCATATCAATCAGATACTCCAAATTTAAGACCACAATTTTAAAATGGATAATCAAGCTACTTGAGTCATCAAGCTTCAAAAAAATTAGAATTATGTTGCTCTTCTTCAATAGATGCCAATGGAAATCTTATTTATCAAACCCCAATTCAAAAAATGGAAATATTATTCCTCAAATCCTAATTAGGTTAATCTATTGTTGTCCATTTCTATAATTTACATTGTCATTCAAGCACAATCTCCTGCTTTCATTAAGTGGGAAATGGAAAATTGAATATGAGGAGGGAGGTGCAGAGATGAAGTGCCTATTGACTTTGCACAACAATGTAATTGCTTGAATTCCTTAGTTATTCTTTATTTAAAGGAAAAATCATTTTATAAAGGAAGAACATGGGAGTATGACAAGAACGAAGAGGTAGTGGAAGAGTCATATGTGTTTGTCATAGTTCTACATTAAATAAGAATAAATTAATTATAAGTAAATAAATAAAAGAACACATGTATAAAATTTAGATTTATCTAATAGGTTTGGCTTACTAACATGTGTATACACATAATATTTTTAACTTTTATTGATTACTGACACTTTAAAAACCTATCGAGTCTCAATCTCTGTGAGTGCATGCCTTAAGGGGTGCATCAAGAAAGGGGTGGGTAGACCATCGATTCTTAGTAAGATTTTTTTTCCTTTTGCCACTTGCCATCTACACACTTATCTCCTAAAACCATTTACCCTAAGCTTGTTCTTCTCGATCCTACCCATTCCAATATTTTCCTCTTTCCATTCCTCCTTTTCTTGCCTTAACACCCTTTTGGTCAATACCTAGTGAATTATCCCTAAAAACACATTGGGTCAATTGGATCGACCCTATAAATTCAATGTTCCTAGGAAGATTTAGGGTAAGATCCACCTATATATACAAGTTCATTTCCCACCATTTCATAGGAGAATAATTAATAATGAAAAAGTGTGAATGAACATCTACTTATTGACCATTTTACTTGAGGAATAAAGCTTAGGGTTCCATACTTTATTTGGAGATATGGACATTATCTTGTGGAGAAGTATTTGGGATGATTAGATAGGTTGTGTATCCTAGAGCTAATTTATCTTGGTTATCCTTACATACCACAACAATCTCTTACAAATCACCTCAGCCAAGGGAGAGATTGAGGCTCGACATGTTCATCTTCAAAGGTAAGTATTCCTAACTTTATTTCTCCTTTGTAAGAGTAGATAGATAATGCATTTGTATTATTCTCCCATGTATTAGGATTTTTTATACATTTAAATGATTGTATGTCTTATACTACATGTTTAGTTTATTTGTTTTATTTGTTTCTAACCCCCACTTTGTGCCACAAGCTTTGGTGTGCACTAGATTAGATTTACTTTCATGTTATTAGAATAAGTGAATGATTTTAGACTTAGGACTCCATTAGGGTTGTTTTAAATTTGTGTTAGACTGTAGGCTTTATAACCCTTCCTATAATGATATGTTGTGATAAGTGATCTTCTAATCAAGTCTAGCAGATCCCCATATTAGGCATGTTCCTGTTTAACAAGTGTATCTCCAATTAGAAGTGTAGGTATGATCTATCTTCTTTGAGATAGAATTGATTTATAGACATGATGCATTTTCAATTGCATACATTCTGGTGAATGTGGCATAAAACTAACCCCTACAAGATTTCTTTCACTTTTTTTCATTCTTTTAGTCATTATTTTTATCATATTTTTATCATACTAGATTGACCCAATTGATCTAGTACAGGTTTTCATCATTTAAAACATCCATTTTATCCTAATAGGTTGACCCAGTTGACCCCTTACAGTTTTAGCAATCTGCAGTAGGTTCCTACATAGCTTAATCAATCCTGTCAACCCAGTTTGCAGGTTTCTCAAGTATACTTCAAGGTTCTTCATCATAAATATTCATTCATCACATCTCTAATACATCAAGGTTCCTTTCTACCTCTCTATTTATTTCTTTTTATATCTCTCCTTTCACATTTTTTAGTCTTTAAAACTACCCTTGCACAGTCAACTGGATCAACACTACCAACCTAGTTCTATATTCTGTGTGTTGTCTAAAATAACTAGATCGACCCTACCAACCTGATTCATTTTCAAACCTTGCTTCCAAAATATAAGTTTGACCCTATTGATCCTTTTCTAATTTTATTCATATAGTGTCAACACTATACCTTGTTTCAAGTTGGAATTAACCTCATATCTGCTAGTAATTAGCTCACACCTTTCTTTTCTTATTGCTTGAATGCTTAGAATAGTTTACATAGTTTAATTAGGGGATTTTCAATTAATCACTTAATTTAACTATTTCTATTTTATGCACACATGGCCAAATCACATAATTTAAATAAGCACTTTAACATTTGTCTACCTAAGGACAACCTACTTGGATTTCATCACCAAGGGGGAAGCCAAATTGATGCTTTGTTCAAGTATAAAGCATGGTTAATGGTATATTATGGCTAAGCACCTGATACCCTTATCATTTTGGTGTGTGAATTGAGGGGGTAGGCCCTAATATCAATCTTGTATCATTGCCACTACAGTCCCTTTCAGCCTAAAATACCTGAAACAATCTTTAGATTATTATCTAGTACCTTGCTTATAGCCAAGTTTTAATTGCATTAAAAATCATATCTTTATAATTTAATAAACATTCAAGTTGACCAATTAGTTAGCTCTTTACTTTTTAATTTTATTGCTTGCTCTTTTCTCAATTGTTTATGAAAAAACTTGCATTATCCAATGTTCATGCAAGGTTTTATTTTGTGTTCTTAAATTAGATTAGCTAGTATTAATCCAATTGACTATTTATTTCTTTTCAATACTTATTACTTTTTATTACTTAAAAAATTATCTTGTTTCAATTTCATAATCTGATTTAGGCTTCTTGAATTCCCTATCTATTGTACTAGATCAACCTAGTCAACCTAGTACCTTTTCTACCTTTTATACACTGTAATGAATCGACCCATTTGACCCTGTGCAGTTTTATAGTCCTTATTTTTCTATTAGGTCAACCCAATCGACCCTATACTATTTTAGTCACCTCTTTGTCCTTTGATTCCTCATCTCTCTTATTTTCTCTTCATCATGGACTTTCTATTGGGTGATGACAATGAGTTATAATCAACAAACATGATGAACTTTACCAATCCTAATACGGTCTCCCATAGATAAAGTAGCATTCCTCTTTTGGATGCTAGTAACATTCATATAACCACTCATACAATGAACTATGGGACCCCTCCAAATACCTCTTTATAGCATAATCCTCCTCTTTTCTTAAAGGATCATCTTGAGTTAGAGTATACTCCAAAAATGCTCTTTTTTATCACTAAATTTCCTCAACATCAAGGAAAGGATCCTCCTTCCATTTATAACCTCATGATTATTGGTCAAGTTGAATAACCTCATTCACCTACTCCTACATTCAACACTAGATTTGGGGGTACCATTTTCTTTGGTTCTCAATATCTTCCTTCAATTTTGACCCCTTATGATATGACATCTTATTTTCTAACCTCTTCTACCTACATGCTTAGTATCTTAACTAACATGGAAGGTTCTACATCTAGTGAACCTCTCATAAGATCCATTATCCTTAATCCTTCAACTATTTCATTGTTTTCTACCCAAGGAAATCATGCTTATAGTGATTCTTCCTCTCAACCATTCACTAGTCCATCTTTTGCTCCACAAGAAAATTTTGCCACTAGTGCCTCACATTCTCATAATTCATCTCAATCTCATATCAACACTAATAGTTGTACCCAAGCCACTAATACTAATACCAACATAAATACCAATTCTAATGTTTCTAATGCTAATAAAACACACCAACTTATCTTGCAAAATCTCAATCAAATGAATACCTTTCAAGCACCTAACACAAATCAAATGATGATAATGTAAAACTACCTTCTTAATATTCAATCTCATCTTCAACCAATGGCTTGGGGCACACATAACCAGAATGTTCCCCCTCCTCCTCTTTGATATTCTCAAGATAATCTCATTCCTCAACCTCCTTTAGTCAATAAAACCATTAAGCATCTCCAAAATGAACCTCTCACTACTCAAATTACCAAGATTGATATAAGAGGTATAACACCTACATTTTATTATAATGAGTCAACCGATCCTACCCTTCACCTCAAAAAATTTGGAAATATTTACAAGGATTAGGTCAAATTAAACACCTTTATTATGACCAAGCTCTTATCTAAAACCCTCATGTATGATGCCTTAGATTGGTACAATCAACTTAGAGCTCATTCCATTTCCAGTTTTTAAGACTTGGTAAATGCTTTAGTGCAATAAATCCAAACTAATGATCTTCCTAAAAACACTCTGGCCCATTTCATTAATTGAAAGCAACATGAGAATGAAATTGCTCAGGCCTTTTTTAAGAGATGGAAGACTTTTTCAAACAAATGTGAACATAACATGGAAGATGACAATATTTTTCATCTCTTTACAAATGCCCTCTTTCCTAAACTATAATATCAAGCCCACAATCTTTCTCCACACACTTTGGAAGAAGCTATCACCCAAGCTAAAAGATAAGATTTCCTAATGCATCAATTCAAGCCACCCAAACCTTCTGTTGGTCCTCATCTCTTACTTAAGAATAAAAACTATAATATTACCAATGATGGTGTTACAAATTCTTATGACACCATTCACAATTTTCAAGTTGTCATTCCTAACCCTTCTTCAGACCCAGCTCCTTTTTCTCAACAATATATTAATCCTCATTTCTCTCCACCCAACAAAATTAATGTTCACAAACCTCTATCCTCAATAGAATTTATTAAATGTCTACCTAGGCCTCTTCCATGAGAACTTGACCCTACTCCTATGAAATCCTAGTATGATCCTAACAATTTTTGTTGGTTTCATGCTAGTTGGGGTCATTCTCATGAGACTTGTAGACAACTCCAATTTAGCTATGGATTTTCTTCTTGGACCTAATTTCAATCATGATTTCATTATCTATAAGCGTCAACAAGCCTGTGAGATTATTTTAAAGGACTATAAATCACATGATAAAAATCAATCCTTGAATCAAGTAAATGCTCATTTAGCTATCTATAAAGATCCTTTACCTAATCATCAACCAATTCAAGATTCTCAAGTCAAGCCCACCCCTTCCACCAATAACATCAAAAAAATCTTGTTGAACCAACTTCTAAAGAGAATGTGGTTAGCATTAATAATATGCAAAGGGTGGTGACTTTCATTGATTCTCAACCTATCTACATTCCTCCTTCACGTAAGACATATCTTGTTTTCTAGGATTTTTCTCTAACTCATTTAAATGTGTTGGGGCAAGAATTTTTTATCACTTTTGATGATCCAATTTTTAATTCCCCCTTGGATAACACATCCCATTTTATTTCTACCACTCTTCCATCATCTTCCAATGCTAATGATAACCACACTTCTAATAACACTTCTTCCAATTCTCAACTTGAACCAACTATTTCATCATCTCAATATGCTTCACAACCTTGTCTTAAACCTTATTCTTCTTAATATCAACAAAAATTCCAAAGTAATTCAGCTCCTCCTTCCAAGGACCTCTTTAACCATTATGCATCTTTATCTAACAACCTTCTTATGAGCTATGATGAATGGGATCCCATTACAGAACTCACTAATCTCCCATCCCAAGTTCTATTCCTTGAGCTTATGAGGACTTCTCCACATCATATAAACCATCTCATGTAGCTCTTATTTGATATGAATGTCCCTCATCCTCCCTTAGCAAGATGAGAGGTAGCTTTATTTGGTTCTGAAGATAGTATTTTATAATAATGTGAAGAGATGTGTATCAATGTGGATGAAACTATAGACACTTCTATTTCTCTAAAATTTCCCATAGCTTTTATGATCCTTGATGAGATTTTGCTTCGTGTAGATGATCCCCCCTTATTTATTAGTGTCCAAATAGGTGATATACAATTCAAATGTGCATTAGCTTATAAGGGTTTTAGCATGTGTGGCATCTCCCTTAATTTCATTAAAACTCTTGGATAATCTGAATGCAATCTAAAATCTGCATGCAACACATTCCAAGGATATGATATAAGGCAAATGCCTCCTCTAGGTTTTGTGTGGCTTCCCATTACTATCCCACCTATCATTGTTCGTGTGAAGGTGATGATATTTAACTTCCCCCTTTCTTATAACATATTTCTTGGTAGGCCATAGACTCACCACATGAGAGATATTACTGCTTGTGCCTACAAATGCATTAAATTCCCTCACAATAGAGCCATTTACAAGATTCAAGGTGATACTAACCCTTAGAATTTTGAACAATTCCAAGTTTGTGGTGTCTTCAAGATTCCTATTCTTGATCCTTTGGCCTAGCATTCCATTTCATGAGTCTCAACATTTCAACTTTCCCATTAACTCAACCCAAGGTTACAGTGGGCATCTTGAACTCATTGGTAAGATTCCTCCTAACCTCTTAGATTCTCAAGATGATGAGCCCATTGAGATTAACTTAAAGATCAAAACTTCTAATCTCTCACCTCATCTCATCTCATAGCTTCCTACTTCCTTGAAACCTTATTCTCACAAGCCTCCTTACGATGACATTTTTATAGTCTTGACCAAGACTAGGCATTCTATTTAGTATACTTCATCATATGACAAGGTTATCCCTACTTATGTCATTGATTTTCACACCCCAGATTACGATGATAGTTATTCCTTAGATGATTTGTTAGGTGGTCTTGTCAAGACCATGATGCTGAGATTGTCTATTATCATTCTTCTTTTCTTGATTCTTTTCACGTAATTCATCATTTTCCTTCACTTATAGTTCCTATTTTTTGTATTTTTCCCCTTTATTTGAGGGTAGAGATGGCACCGACACCTCTAGTTTATGAGGAGCCATATAGGACTATGCTCATGGATCATGGTATGATTGGGCCTTTCCATTTTACTAGGTACCCTAACCCTCATAGTTGGTTTACCCCTAAGGTTAATGCAACTCTCCTTAGACCTTATGTGGATCCCACTCCTCCCTCAGTAAAGCCTTTTATAGTTGAACCTCTTCTCTCTCCTACTATAGTTGATCCTATTTCTACTCCTATTATTGTTGATCCTACCATTGTTTCTGATCGTATCATTCCTTCCATTGAGCCTAGTTCCATTCCTTCTTCATCATCACCCTCACTTGGTGATGGTTTGCTTCCCTTGCCTAAGATGGCTCCTCTACCCACCAAATGGGCCAATGAGTGTTCTCTAGCTTCTTATACTCCTATTATACCTTCTTCTATGAGTATTTCTCCTAAAAACACTCACAAGCATATATGTTGCTTCCATGGGATAGAGAATCATTATTCCAACCCATCATCACAAGTTGTGCCAATATATTGATACCTTATATCTTTCTTCCCCATCATCAAACAAATCCATACCTCCCTCGAAGGTACTTCCTAAGTACATGCCTAAGTATGGTGAGGTATATTTTCTATAGCATCTATGCATCACCCATCACACTAATCATTGTCGCATCCTACAATGACATCTCAAAGATCATCTTATATCCATTCTCAAACCTTATTATATTCCTACCATAGGTTGTTCCCATAATAAATCTTATCTTTCTTCTCCCATATCTCTACTTCTATTAGTTTCATCCCCTCTTTTGGTCCCTTCACCACCTTATATGCCTCCATCAATGTTTCCTTCACCCGTGGACCTTCCCTCACCCATGGATCCTTCTCCACCGATGATTCCTGCATCTCTTTTAGAACCTACTCCCATGCATTCTCCTAATCATCCCTTACCTAATTTCCCTCCTCAACATGATCCTTTGAATATTCCTAATTTTTCAATTAAGTATATAAGAAAATAATTATTTTCTGAGTATTCATTAAAGATTGATGAAACCTTAGCACTAGTTTGATTACAAATTCATAGATATTTATCCAATTTATTAGATAATGTGTGTGGATAAATTTACCCATATTTATGAGCACATGCATAGTTATTTCACATTTATATTAGATTGGAACTGTGCTCTAATATTATTTTTATCTATTATATCATTTGACACTGTGTCAAATTTTTGTTTCTCTTATATCATGATTTCTTACTTGTACTAAATCTTGCTTATATTATCATTTATATTTCCACATATGGTTGTCTTTTATTTATCATTGCTTTCCCTTTTTCCCTAGAGTTTTTCTCAAAACTCTCTTTCTTGTATCTTTAAAATTGTTTTGTTTTATTATCCTTATTTTTCATAGATAATTTGTCATGGTGAATTGGTTATACAAACCCTGTTCCCCTTGGTTATTATCTTCCTTTACCATGTGATCAGTTAGCAAACAATCTATCTCATTATTATCTCCTTTTACCGGTCCACTTTGGATCTCATTTTTCCCACTTCCTTTTTCCATAAACTAAGCATATACACATTGAGACTTGAGATCAAATGTTAGTTCATTGACAAGCCTAAGTGTCCTAGTCAATTTTTGTCTTTGGTTACTCAGCTTCCTTTAGCCTTAACCTATAATTGATTCATGTGTATCACTATCTCTCTCATGATTGGTCATTCCAAATTTGTACAGAGGAGGAATCTTAAAAAGCCTTCAAAAAAAATTTAAAATCCAAATCATTTAAACAAAAAGCAATGATATCAAAAGGCAAAAATATTCTTAAAAGTCTAATCACACTAAAAGACATGATTCAAGGCACATCTCCTTCTAGTCAAAGCTCAAACTCCATAGTTGGCCTTATGGTAGATTTGAGGTCCTTTGGGTTATGGTAGGCCAGTAGATTATAAAAAAAGAATTAAAAAAACTTTTAGTGCTACCTACTTTCTCATGCAAGTACCCAATCTTTGCAGTAGACCAATAACTCTGTAAGAGGTCTATAAGAACAAGGAACACATCATGGGAAGGTAGGTCCTTTTTAATTTTATTTATACCAATCTACCTTCATGATTTGATCTTAGTAGCATGCTTATTTTCTTACAAAGCTTTGTGTCTATAGCGAACAAGTTTTTTTTCTACATAGATGACCAATAGTAACTTAGTGTCTTCTCGTGTACTTAGTATGCCTCTTGCCTCCTAAGGTCTTATAATAAGATGGTTAAGTCTTTATTTTTTCACTCCTTATATTCCTTATATTTCCTCTTGATAAATATTATTTTATCTACTAATCACTCCCATTGGGATTTCATTGGTGAGTTGTAGTGTAAGACTGTGGATAGGACCCGACATTCCTCACAAATTACCATATTTTCCTTCCTATTACCCACATCCTTATATTTACCCAATTTTCTTGTTTACTCCACCCCAGTGGTATTATCTTTATTGAGTTGAAGTGTAAGACCATGGATAGGACTCGACCCTCCTCACAAAATTTTCCAATGCCCAAGTCACCATCCAAATTACATGTGTCAAATTTGAGATAAGATTCAATAAATTATGAAGTTACATGTCATTTTACATTCTTCCCATCTTGATTTAGTATGTTTTATGATTACTTCATTTTTCCTTCACCTTTGTATCTTCTTATTTTCTGAGTGCGTGTAAGATTACAACCATTTCTTGAATTTTTCATACTTCCCATCTTGAATTAGTATGATCAATTTAACACCAAACTTTTGCAAATTTGTTTTTATTTTGTACTTCCCAACATGATTCAGTATGATTGATTGACTTAATTGATTTGTTTTTATACCATCTGTGCCCTTTTACATACCTTACATTTTGTTACATTATTTTCATACTTCCCAATGTGATATTATTATGATTTTACTTGTTTTAATTTGGTGTAAAAATCTTTCATATTGGTTTAAAAACAAATTCCTTTTTTTCCATCTTGTTTTACCATTTCTTGGTTCTTTATACTTAATCATTTCTTGTTATTACACATTTCCCATCTTGAAATAGTGTAGTACATTCTCTTGATTGATTATATTTTTCCAAGTCCTTTTGTCTATTTCTTTTTAACCATGCATGTGTTTTTCATAATTCTAGAAAAGAAACCATGTCACATATATTTCATATAGCATATACAACAAAGCTAAATACATGTGATAGAAAGAAATATATCCAAACCATCCATAGCGACAACCATAATGAACAAACACAACCATTATAATGACAACATACACATCCAATAACAATATGCCAAAATGATCTATATATATCTCATGAGTTTGATACAACCATATACAATGCTCCAGCTCTATGGTTGGGCTCCATCTTATCTATCTCATGGTCTAGCCATGCTACCTACTGAGGCCTTGATCTGATTCCTCTAAATAGTATGTTGTAAGGAGGTCATCCAAGATCTCAATCCCTCTAAATATCCCTATAAGTGTACTACATGTACCTATGACTCCATCATCTAGGTTTGAATCTTTATCATCTACACTAATATATCTAGATGTGCAACTCTCTCATCTACCAAATCCTACCATGCATGTAGCTTTGTGACACCCATCATTATTGGTGGTTGCATCCTCTCCCTCTATATTTGTATCTACCTCACTGCCTCTCTAACTAATCTAAATTAGATCGCTTGAGCTGAGGCAGATGATACACTTAGATCTTCCAATGTCATGGGGTCATATGGGTGTAGAGTCTCATCTAGGATGTCATAGAGTGCTTCCCTCACCAGGGACCTCCATCTATCCTTTGCATCCTCAAATACACCTAAAAATCCCATAATATAGATATTATATCATTGTTATATCTCATAATATCTATTTATCTATCTCTACTTCTAAATGAAAACTTAAGAAATAAATTCATCATCTTTTACATATATGTGTCTTGGCTACTATGCTCTCAGCATCTGTATGATCACCTAGCATAGTCTCCTCATCTACATGGCCTCCTACAACCTCCTCTATGGGTAAATTCCTTAGCTCAAACCTAGCTATCATGGATCATGTCAGACTCATCTTCCATCTAAGTGGTCTCTCTATCATATCCTTTGGCTTACTTATGGGGTCATTCAAGATGGTAATAGTCTCCACTCTCTCCTACTCCTCTTAGCTCTATCAATGTCATGTCCTCAGTGGTTGTTTCTTATCTTGATGTGGAATTAGTAGTGGTATATCTAGTATCTCTACCTCCACATCCATATCCTCTTGCTTAACTCCTCATTGTGCCTGACCAATCTATGGTTACTCTCAATGTGGCCTCAGTGTCAGCATCACCACTAGTGGTCTTAATCCTCTCCTCCCCCATGTCTCCCTCACATGTTGATCCCACTACTTAGGCATTAATATCGATGTTATTAGATGGGGTAGGCCCATCTATCCTAGCACCCATGCCACCAGATGTGGCTCTCTCTACCATAAATAATGTCTAACCACCTCTATCCTCATTGTCATTAGTGCAACTATTTCCCAACTTATCCATGTAGTTTTTATGTGTTCATAGGGATGCCACACTTTGTCTACATGTCTCACTAACTATAGTGTTGACATGTGGGACATGACCCACACTACCTGATCATCCCTCCATCTCCTCACTCAAGGTGACCTATCATCGACCACATCAGGAAACCCAATCGGTCGATACATAAGAAACCTCTCATATATCCTAGTTGTCAACAATATAATCAATCCCATGGTCTTATGCCCTCTAACTAGCATCATGTATAGATCATGTACCAACTGGACCCAGATAACCAAACCTAGGTCATATAGAACTTGCTCCTCCAAGATCATCTTGTTCAAGGCTACCATAAATAGTGGTACCTTGTTGTTTGACTTGTGACATAGCACCCACTATGTCACAAGGCCTTTCACAGCCTTTCAAATCTATAGAATATATGATGTATAGACATATAACATGATAACTCTCCTTCCTAGTAATATCATCTCTGAGCTTGCATCCCACATGGCTAAGGCTCTCCTTTCCTATAGGTTATCTAGTATCCCTATGGTCACCTGCACTCCTAATATAGGTAGCCCTAAGATGGCATGGACATCTTCTAGCATGATATCCACCTCTACTATATCCCCATCCACCTCCCATCTGAAGGTGTTAGTCAATTATTTCTAACAAATGAGGAACATGAGTAACAGATCAACACTAAGGGGGATCTGACACATCTCTGCTATCCCACCTGGACCTATAGATCCTAGTTTAGCCCTATCTCCATCTGAAAATCTATCTAACAAATATGATAACCATATCACATCCACAAGTCTCCAAAATCTTTGTCTTCCCTACACTTAAGAAATAATAAAGGATGTATCAGTTCTTCCATGTCATGAATAATCAAAATACACTATTTTTACATTTTTACATCAAAAACAAGCCTACATTATTTTATTTTATTATCTTTTAGCCTTCTCGATCCTTTTTGACCTTACTTAGTCATTTTGGGCCATTTTAGCCCTCTTTCAACCTTTGTGCATGCCTTTTCATTTCATTTTAGCCCTTTGGTCAAACTAGTTTGACCAAAATTTTCTTATCTTTTCACTAGGTTGACTAAAAAAAATTAAGGCAACCCCCTTTTCTTCACCTTTCACACCACTTGGCAACTCAAAAATAGGCCATTAGCCTACAGATTGTATAGATTCAACCCATACCTACTAGGTCGACACTATGGATTCTACTTAGTTTCTAGCCTACTAGGTTGACTAGGTCAACCTAGTGCTTTTTGCCTGCTGACCCCTTGCATTTGCCCCAAAAAGTGTAATTTTATTACTTTCTTTCTAAATCCTCTAAACCCATTTCCCATCTTCCTATTTGTTACTCCTAGAATCTAATTTTTCCTCATTCTAACATCTATAAATGCTTAAAATTCAAAATTATTGAAATTACACTTAATTCAATACAAAATTCAAAAACTGGTTTGAGATTCTTAGTTGCATACCTGTAGTGAACTTGTTGTTGCCTTTAGAGCCTCTCCCTATCTAGCTTGTCATCTCCTTGCGATCCTAGCTCATCTTTGTCTCCAAAGCTCTTTTTCTCCTCTCTCACAAATCAAAATAACAAATGAATTGTCTTTTACCCTATATTTAAAAACACTTTTCAAAATTCAAGTCTTCTAATTATTATCCTACATATTCCTTATTTTGCCAATATTTGTGTTTCTACTCATCTATTTTACAAACCATAAATGCATTAGATTCATGATTAAGTAGAGATTATTTTCCAATACCATGTGATTATCTTCTAAAAAAATTATTTTTGGTTATTTTTTGCATTAATTTTTATAGGTTTGTTTAGGGTTCTCTACATTGGACACCTTCACATTTCTTATAGTCTACTTCTTTATCTATGACACTAAGGTAAATTAAAGGTATGTGTTTTTCAATTTAATCCTTTCATTTACCTTATTTTTTACTTACTACACTTTACTTAGTATCAACATTGTGTGTTATCATGTTTTATCCTAAAGCACCATCCCATGTTACACTTATGTGACATGTGATGAGATTTGAGTGGGGCATATGTATACACATAATATTTTAAACTTTTATTTATTACTAACACTTTGTATCTTGCAAGAACCTATCGAGTCTCAATCTCTCTGAGTGCATGCCTTAAGGGGCACACTGAGAAAGGGATGGGTAAACCATCGATGCTTCATAAGATTGTTATTAATTTTTCCACTTTCCATCTACACACTTCTCTCCTAAAACCATTTACCCTATGCTTGTTCTTATCAGTCTTACCCATTCTAGTATTTTCCTCTTTCTATTCTTCCTTTTTTTGCCTTAACACCCTTTTAGTCAATTAGTTGTACTCGGTCAACTAGGTCGATCTAGTATAGTTCAGGGGTATTTTTCACTTTCTTAGATTATTAGTCTTTTAGATGACCTAGCTTAGACCTAGTGAATTGTCCCCAAAAACACATTGGGTTGACTGGGTTGACCCTGTAGAGCTGGCATTCCTAGGAATATTTAGGGTAAGATCCATCTATATATACAAGTTCATTTCCCACCATTTCATAATAGAAGAATTAATAACAAACAAGAGTGAATGAACATCTGCTTATTGACCTTTCTACTTAAAGAATAAATCTTAGGGTTCCATACTTTCTTTGGAGATACAGATCTTGTCTTGTAGATAAGTCTTTTAGATGCTTAGATAGGTTGTGTATCCTAGAGATCATTTATCTTGGTTATCCTTACATACCACAATAATCTCTTGACAAGCACCTTGGCCAAGGGAGAGATTGAAGCTTAGCGGGTTTGTATTCAAAGGTAAGTATTCCTAACTTTATTTATCCTTTGTAAGAGTATATAGATAATGCATTTATATTATTCTTACATGTATTAGGATTTTGTATACATTGACGTAATGTATTTTAGAAACCACTAAGGTATCATTTTAAAATGTGTATTTTGTTTGCATGTAATCATACCCACAAATAATTATGTGATTGTTTGGATGAAATAGCTCAAGTGAGGATTTTGAACCTAGTATACGTTATAAGTGATAATGAAAATATTATAGTCTAATACCCCCTATATAAAATTAAAATGGGAATTAAATATTATGCACCCAAATGTCATAATCATGCCCCTAGTTTAGTTAAATAAAGTAAAGAGAACACATAAAAGTAACAAGCCACTATAGGTACAAAGTAGAAACAATGTAAACATAGACATCACATAAGTATATCAAAATATTAATTATAGAGATCATGGATACAATAATAGTATTATGATAAGGTGTGTATACACTTGTAGTCCTCTAAAATGCAAAAATGTACAACTTCAATATGGTTAAGACACCTAATCCATAGGTCCTCTTGTTAGCTCCAACCCTTCTAGGCTACTTCTTTCACTAATTCCCAGTCATCTAAAGCTTTTCAGACATATCCCTTTTAGACCTAGGTATCCCTTTTAGGCCCAAATCCATCCCCCAAGTCTCATTCCCTTAAGACAACAACACCCAAATAAGATATGAGTGTTGTAACCTAGGGTGTCCTACTTTTAGCGTTGTTGTCCAAGTTCACTTTTGCCTCAAAATTTTAGATTCTTTTGATTCCTTATATTTTCCTTTATAAGCCTAACGTGAATTCATTTAACCCATGATCATCTATTTACCTATAAAAGGCCATTATAAGTCCATTTAGAAGGGTTGGCACTCATTTTCAAGAGAGACACAAGAATAAAAGCAAGTACACTCAATCACTCTTCTCTATTATCTGCATACAGCCTTCCAATATTATTCAAAACCTACTCAAGTCATTGCACCAGTCCCTAGCCAGCTAAAGCACATCTAATTTTGCATTCTAGTTGCATTAATCATATACAAATTACACCAAAAACTTTAATGGGAGAACTACATTAGCTTGATCCCTCTTCGGAGTATTGGTATGTAAGCAGCGTGCCCACAAATAGGGTGTGAAGTGTATCTAATGTATCCTTTATAAATTAACCCCTTCTCTCTCTTTCCAAAGTTTGCATTCAATTTCAAGCATCCAAAGCTCCTAAGAGTTTTGAAGATTAAAATAGGCACATAGTGAGCTCTGTAAGGTCCTAGACCCTAAAATTTTAGTGACAAGGTAACACAGGCATCTTGAACAAAACCCAAAAAGCTCTCAGCCTTAGGACAATAGCACTAGAATAGGACTACAACATCACATAGCAAGGTATATTATTTTTAGTGCTTCTATCCAATCAAAAAATGATGTTTAAAGACATGTTTTTTATTGTTTTTCAATCATGCTCTTCTAGTATCAGAGCTTGTCTCAGTCCACATAAGCTAGAATAAGCTAAGTTCTAATCTCTCTCACTTCCTACCATATTTAGAAAAGGTAAAAGTACAATCTATTTACATAAATTAGTAGAGTAATTAAATTATATTTATTTATTGTTTTACATTATTTAGACCCTTTATTATATAGGAATATAACTCCAATATTCCAAAAATAACAAAACATTTGGTGAACTTGACTTACTTCAAATTTTTGCACAAAAACCCTAGAAACCCTTGGGATAATTATTTCTAATTTTTTGCAATATTTTCTTCAATTTTATTGAATTTAAAAATTACAAAATTACAAATTAATTGAAATATTTTCAATAAATTTATAAAACCCTAGTTTGCACATACTAGGTCCTTTTTGCATACAAACACATTCAAAACACTAGGAAAAATATATTGCTAATTTTATAAATATTTTTTTATTTTTCATAAAATTTTCAAGAAAAATTCTACAAATTTATATAAATTTCTCAAATTATTACATTAATTTTGAAAAAAATCATTTAAAACCCTAGTTACATCAACTAAACTCCCAATTATTTTTCAATACTTCTCACATCATTTTCTAAATTTTTAGTTGCATATCTAACTTAAAAAATCAATTTCAAATTCAAAAGTTCATAGTATTTTGAAAATAATATTTCTAAAAAATCTTTAGTTACATATACTACCACCTGCTTAATCTGAGGTATCACCTTACATGTTTCAGAGTCTTGTATCCTTTTCATGCATATTCTAGTACCTTACTTAGATTATATCATTTTAAATTTTTCTATTATCATCCAAGTTGTTTTCCTTATGCCACATAAGTTCCTTGAATCTCTTCCTTCAAGATGAAGTGCAAGACTTAGTGGTAATCCTCCTGAGTTTACCCAAATTCCTACAACATGACCATATACCATGGATAAATAACCAATTCAAGTTCTAGTCATAGATTCTACACATCTAGATTACACCAATTTCAATGAGGATAATTTTGACAAAGATTATTTTGAAAATAACAATGATGGTTTACACACCGATGCTCATGTTCCACCACATTGGACTATTGATCCACTTCTACCCATTATTGATAATGAAGTTATACTCAACAAAGATTTGATTTTATAAAATTTTAGAGAAAGAATTAAGGAATAGACTAAATATCATACACTAATTCTACAATCTATCATGGAAATAAAAAAGGCTAAGCAAGTTGAGTCTTCTAGTCACTCAAAGTAGCCAGTTATAAATAACACTTTAGGGACAACTATGTCTCAACAACCCCCTATAGTAGCCAAACATTCTTCCATGCCACCAACTATAGCTAGTACATCCCTATCTCCTGATGTGGTATCCCTTGTGTAAGAGATCAAATATCTTCAATCCAAGGAGCAACATCTTGAGCAAGGTACCACTAGACCTATGAGGGCTTTGGATTTTTTTGCTCTTCTACATACACTGTTGGCAAGTCATATTGCTTTTACACCCTTGCCATAAGTTTTTTTTAAATCCAAGCTTACTCTTTATGATGGCAAGGGTGATCTAAAGACACATTTGAGAGATTTCACATAGCATGCTTGGATTATGTACCCAATGACTGGATACTTACCAATCTATTTCCACAGAGCCTAAAGGATTATGTTTTACAGTGGTTTTATAGTCTATCAAATCAGTCAATCATGGTATTTAATCCTTTAGAAAACATGTTCCTATCACATTTTAGTATCAACATTGGTGACAAGGTTTCATATGCATAGATTACACAGTAGAAACAAAGGTCAAATGAGCCCCTCACAGATTATGTTCTTAGATACAAGACTATTTTGGCTAAACTAACTATCCCCATGGCTGATCAAGAGCTAAAATACATCTTCAAATAGAGCCTTCTACCAGTATTGCATGAATATATTATGTTCAAAATATTCTCTTCCTTCATTGAAGTGTGTATACACTCAAAGTAAGAGAATTCAATCTAATTTCAATGGGCAAACTTAAGTATTCAAGTATCCCAAACACAACTAATAAGAGTAAAAACAAAGTCCCATACAAGGTCAAAATCAATGATAATAAGAATCAGAATCAACCAATAGTTAATGTGACTTCTGAGCCCCCTCAACATGTGGTTTTATCAGCACCTCCTCGTTGTATATTTACCAATCTACCAATTTCTCCAACTAGGGTTTTATAATAGTTATTGGAATGTAACATCATCACTCTCCCTCCTATCCAAGAAGTAGATCTATCAAAGCCTCTTCCATAGGGATATGATCAGGATGAATTATATGATTTTCATGAGGCACTAGGCCATACAACAAATAGATGCATCAGTTTGTGACATAAGATACATGATTTGATTGATGATAATCTACTTGATCTAGGCACTTCAGTTAAACCTCTAAAGGCAAAACCAACATAGGATAAAGCTTTGAAAATATTTTCAAATCCATTTCCATAGCATTCTAAACAAGAGAAAGGGGACACATTAGGTGTTCACCATGCATACTAGGCACCTTCAGTTGAGTCACATCCTTTCAATGGTATGATAGGGGTGTATGAGTTTAGAGTTTCAGCTAAGCCTTCTATATCTTTTTCAGATCATGAGATTATGGAGGATAATACAAGTTACAATTCACTATTTATTAGAGAACATATTCAAAATTAGCCTATACATAATGTACTCATCGATAATGGTTTCAATCTTAACATGTGCACTTTCACACTTCCATAGCATTTGGACTAATCAAAGAAAAATATCACTCTAACACACATAGTTATCAATGGTTTCAATGGGAATATAAAAATTTCATTAGGTGAGATAGTAATTCCATTATAGGTTGGTCCTACATATGTGGCCACACCATTCACTATAGTTCTTAGTGTAGGAGTTTTTGACATACTACTTGGTTGACCATGGATTTAAAAACTTAGGGTAGTACCTTTTATAGTTCACAAATGCATGAAATTCATTGACATTAATTAGGTTATTATAGTTGGTAAATTTTATTATGAGTCACCACTCCCCACTTCAGAGCCATCTACTAGCTTATAGTCACCAGTTCCAATTCTTCCACCTATTTTAGTTTCCACTCCAGTTTCAATTCAGCTTCTAGTTTAGAGTTAGACATAGTTATGGCATACATCACTGGTATAGAGAGTTCATACACCCCCATAGTTTTAGGATTTTAGATAGCTTCTAGCTATAGTGTTCACACTTAGAGTAGTTACATTATGATCTCATATAGCTACATAGAGATCACCTATTCACAGACATTCTTTTCTTACTTTTAGATGGGTCCCTAAGATCCCTATAGTTGTATCCAATCCTCAAAGTCATAGGGTGACCCCACATTTAGTTTTCACTTTAGATATTTCATAGTAATTACAACATACACAAATTTTAGCTAAATAATCTCAGACACTCCATCATGCCTCATGATCATGCACGATCCCATTATTTGATACAAGACACCATGATAGGGGGACTCATCTGAGACTCATCAGTTAGTATCATTTCTTTCCATTTTATTCCCATCATTTATTATACATAAACCCTCTTTCTTAATTTAACATAGTTTAAATATTTTCCAAAATCAAAAACATTCAAAAATTGCAAAAATACCTAAAACATTTTTTATTATATGCATCATCCATGTTTACATTACTACTATCATGATAGGATTTAAATTTGTTGTTTCATACTATTGTATGTTGATTTATCTACACTAGCATGCTTCACTTGATCTCTTTTGAGTGTGCATAGTGACATCCATCTCTTTGTTTACTTCACTCTACCCATCGAGGGGGCATTTTTGCATTCTACATCTGAGACACACATTAATATACGCACCAATTTGGGGAATCTTTTACATGACTACACCATGCAGGTTATGTCATTCCTATACTACATCTCTAAGTTATCATACTGATGCACATTACTTACTAGATTACATAGATTACTACATCAACATTTCACTAGTACCTAGTACTTGTGTATTTCTTAGCATATACCTAGTCTTGTACTACACATGTTTTGCATAATTTCACATTTTGATTTGATTAGTTAGATGTGTTTGTATCTTCAATTTCTTACTTTTGCTTTCATTCCTTGCTTAGCATAGCTTGGGTGATTACACTTTCTAGTTCCTACTTATCTTCTATTTATGCCTTAAGACATCTGCCAATGTCCTTTACTTCTATTCATGTGTGTACCTTTGAACATATGCTAACGTCATTTGTTTATACTCTTTCATGTGCTTGTGGCCCTTGTGCCAACTTTTCTTCTTCCACTTGTATGTGTCTATGGCATTTGAACATGCCTTCCATGCTTGTCTTCCAGTTTGAGTCACATGTGTCCATGTCCCTTATTTGCATGGCCCCTTGGCCACCCTTGTATACTTCTTGCTTCTTTCTTCATATGCTTGTTTGCTTCTTTTATATGCAATGCCATGATTATAATCATGCATTTATCTTGGTTCTTGGATGCCATGATGGACATCATGCTCCATCCCTCCATGTTTACTAATAAATTAACAATTAATATCTAACATTTCCAATTTTAGTCTAGTTTAGTATCATGAACATGCACTTACATTATTATATCTATCTAGACATACCCATGTTGATCTAACAATCTATCAATTCAAATATTGTTATATCTTGAAATATCTTGTCAAATATTCAGTGTTATATCTTGTATCTATATAGTTTAACACACTTGTAGGACTCTTTTCTTCTAAGGGTTGTCATTGTAGGTTCATCATTCCTACCCTAAAAAGAGGGGGCATCAAATAGGGGTTTTTAAAAGAGATAAAACCTCTTAATATTCAAAATGGTAGCATTAAGAACACTTAGTATAAAAACTAGATGTCAAATCAATCAAACCAGAGTAGAAAAATAGTGACAGTTTCATATCAGTAGTCAATTTTCACACTAGACAATAGCACCAAAAATGGATAGTAGTTCCAAACATAGGGGTGTCTAGTTTTAGTGCTCCTATCTAGGCAAAAAAACACTTAGGGTTTCCAAAAATAGGTAAAAAGTTTAGTTCAGGGATAGTTTTTGCACTTCCAGATCAGTCAAATTTAGCAATTTTATTATAGTTTTCTCATATATAGTGGGTTATCATGTGTAGCATGATAGTTCTCACTTTTAGTTTAGATTATAAAGTCAACATAACTTCCATATTAGAATCAATGTTCTAGACATCAGTGATTGGGGGCAAAGTACATGGCACATTAATCTTATTTTCTTTTTGAGTTTAGTTTATTCTAGGCATTCTCAGTAGTTGCATGCCTTACTCCATATATAGGTGGTCGGCATCACATTTGAGCTAAACTTACAATTTTATATTTTTGAGTACCTGAGTTCCCAATTTAGCTTTCACATAAGCATTTTGCATCAATTTCAGAGTGGCTTTCATATAAGCTTAATCTTCATCTTTTGAAGTGGCTAAGAGTGGTCTAGTTTCTAGCATATATTCAGGGTATCCACATCACATTATCATATTTATAGCTAACCTTTACATTCTTGAGCCACCTATTTAGAGGGATTGGACACACAGTCCAGACATCAATTAGCACATGCATGATTTGTTAACTTCACATAGTTGACCATGATGGAGCCAAAGGGCCAGCCTTTGCATTCTTGAGCCACTTTTTGAGGAATTGAGAACTTAGCTTTATTCATGAAATTACTTTTGATTCAACACACACTCAGCATCATCTAGCCTTACCTAATATCACAACAAGTTTTATATTGGTTCATGTTCTCGATGAGGTGTGTTCATTTCTTTCTCTTCCTCTTAATCAGCTTTTATACGTTCTTAATTTAGATATAGTGTATCTAGTAATAATTGATTTACTTTATGTTTTCATTATAGATTCATAATTCACATTGTGCTTTCTCTATACATATCTAACATCACACATCTTCATGAGATTTACCCTTACATGTAAATTTGGGTATGCTTCTTATTTTTCTTTATCCTAGTATTTTGCTTTGTTGCATCACTAGAATAAATGGGGGGAAATGTATTCATGTAAAATGTGAAATTGTACAACTTTATTATGGCTAAGACACCTAATGCATAGGTCCTCTTGTTGGCTCACCCAACCCTTCTAGGTTACTTCTTTCATTGATTCCCATTCATCCAAAGCTTTTTGGACTTAGCCCTTTTAGACCCAGGTAGCAGTTTTAGGCCCAGATCCATCCCCCTAAGTCTCATCCCCTTAGGATAATAGTGCCCAAATAAGATAGGAGAACTAGAACCTAGGGTGTCCTATTTTTGGTTTTGTTGTCCAAGTTCACTTTTGCCTCCAAAAATTAGATTCTTTTGGTTCCTTATCTTTTTCTTTATTGGCCAAACACATATTCATTTAACCCATGATCATTTTTTTCCAAATAAAAGGCCATTTGAAGTCCATTTAGAGGGGTTGCCACTCATTTTCAAGAGAGACACAAGAATATAAGTAAGTACACTCAAGCACTCTTCCCTATTCTTTACATACAACCTTCTAATATTATTCAAAGCCTACTCAATTCATTACACTAGTCCCTAGCTAGCTAAATCACATCTAATTTCACATTCTAGTTACATTGATCATATACAAATTACACCAAGCACTTCAATGGGAGAACTAGATTTCTTGATCCCTCTTCAGAGTATTGGTATGTAGGTAGTGTTCCCACACACAAGGTGTGAAGTGCATCCAGCATATCTTTTACACACTAACCCCTTCCCTCTTTCCCAAGTTTGCATTCAAGTTCAAGCATCAGGAGCTCCTACGAGTTTTGAAGATTAAAATAAGAACACAATGAGCTATGCAAGGTCCTAGACCTTGAAATTTCAATGACAAGGTAACATAGGCATTCTAAATAAAACCCAAAAATCTCTCAACCTCGGGACAATAGTATTGGAATAGGAATACAACATTGGATAGCAGGGTGTCCTATTTTTAGTGCTCCTATCTAATCAAAAAATGAAGTCTAGAGACCTATTTCTAACTATTTCTCAGTCTTGCTCCTCTAGTATCAAACCTTGTCTCAGTCTACATCAGCTAAAATAATCTAAGTTCTAATCTCTCTCACTTCCTACTATATTTAGAAAAGGTAAAATTACAATCTATTTATAGAAATTAGTAGAGTAATTAAATTATATTTATTTACTATTTACATTGCTCAAACCCTTTATTATTTAGGAATATAACTCCAATATTCCAAAAATAATAAAACAACACTTGATATTTTCACTTTATCAATTTACTGATAGTTTCTCTTGTAAGGGTTTTTTTGTTCATCAATATCCTTGAGTGCATGATTTAAAGGGTGCATTGAGTATGGGGTGGGATAAACTCCTAGTAATTTCTGAGAGATGTGTTCCTTAATACAATATTCATACCTCCTATGATGTCTCCCTAAAATATTGAAACCCTAAAATATGGCTATGTCTGAGATCTTCAAAACCATGAAATATGGCTAAGTTTCAAATTCAACGGGACCCCCAAAACCCAAAATATACATTATAAATCCTAAAGGTTTGAAACCACTCTCAAAAATCCTAAAAGTATATATATATATATATATATAATGATTTTAAATTATAATACAGCTTATAATTAAATGTTTATTTTATATATATACTTCTTAATTCAACACCTTTGATCTCTTTCTTTTCTCCTTATATCTAGATTTGTAGTGACTTTATATTTCTACTATATCAACTAGACCAATACAATTTGTATGTGACCCCATATTTTCTATTGTATTTTTTAGACTAATACAGTTTATTTTCTACCTATATTTCCTTAAACTATATCAACTTTCCCGATATAGTTCTGATTCTTCCAAATTATATCAATCAGGTTGATAGAATTTTGAGTCAATCGACATCCCATTACACTATATCAGCCTAGCCAATACCATCAACTAAGATTCTAGAGTTAGTTTCGGGCATTGGATACATATATAGGGGTCAAAATTCATTCATATCATGACATATCACATTTATCTCCTCTTCTTGTGCTCACATTTATACACTAAGGAAATATTTGGGAGTCTATAGGTTTAGAACATTATTTTGAGGAGTCTTATTTTTTTGTGTCATTGAAGCACAATAAGAAGAGTCATTGGTTTATCCTAACTGAGGATATCTAGGTATTCATGTAACCATTTGAGGTCTTCAAACTACGACGTCTCTTTCAATGCTCCACTTGAGTCAAGAAAGAGATTGAAGCGTCTATGGGTCCACCCTAAGGGAAATATTTCTATCCCTATAATCTTTGCTTTATTTAGTTAGTATATTGGGTTTTTTTGTTACTTTTTGAATGAATATATGTGTATCCTTATTTAGGCCTTCCCTATACTGAATAAGAAGTTGTAGACATAAGATTGCTTAGACTTGTCATTAATCACTTTAGGTTGCATAAACTCATATGTTCTTGACCATTGCACCTTATCCTTTATAAATAATATAACCCATCATTTACTTTAGATTTGACCCCTTTATAATCATTTACTTTACTTGCATATTTACAACCATAGTTATAACCATTTCTCTTTATTAAGGTCTAGTGAGATCTATATCCTTATGTCATAAACTTGGGCTTTGAAATATTTTACTCTTTGACCTTTGAGTTGTAGGCTACCCTCTTCTATATCTATGTATATTATTAATCCTTTCTTAATCTCCCAAGTATATGCAGGCTCTATTTGATTCACCTTACTCAAATCCTAGTCTATTGAGAGAAATAAGATAGTTTTAGGTCATCCTAACCCATGCATAAATTTTGGTGAACCTACCATGAGACCTATCCCACCTCTAGTTAGATCATTTTCACATTGTTACATATTATTAGAATTTTATTCACTTTGGCTTCACCATCATAATAAATTTTATGAGCCCAATGTGAATCCTATCTCACCATTGGTTGGATTTTCTTCATGTTTACATATCTTTCTTCTTAGAGCTTTAAATTTGAAAACAAAATGATGTCCCCTCAAGTTATTTTTATCAAGCCTCAATCCATTAATATTCCACATGGGTTTCTCATTTATACCTTCCACCTCCACCCTTGAAAGTGACTCCTTAAGGTGTAGTTTAGCTCAATCTCAATATCGAGTTATCCTATAATATATGGTAGATCTAGAAAATCCTAAAATTAAAATACAAAATAATTATAACCATACTACCCATATGCCTTATACCAAATTTAATCCTTCCAAAAATAGAATCCATAAATGATAGAAGTATAGCATAATCATATAAAATGATAAATTTGGTAACTTGAGTGTGGTTAATGACACCTAATCCATAGATCCATCTTGCTTGCTCGCATGACCCTCATAGGCATGTTTTCATTGATTCCCAATCCTCCATAACCTCCCAAACTGAACCCTTGCAAACCCAGAGTGCTCTTTTCATGCTTAATCCACCCCTACAGGTCCTATCAACCATGGATAATAGCACCAAACTTGGACTACAGTGCTAAGACCTAGGGTGTCTTATTTTTGGTGCTATTGTCCAAGTGCATTTTAACTTATAATAGTCATATTATTTCAAATACTTATCTTAATTCATGTCATCCTAACATGAATTCATTTAACCCATGATCATTAAATCCTTATAAAAGGCCATTCAAAGTCCATTTAGAAGGGTTGTTACTCATTTATAAGAGAGAATCAATACACTTTTCCCTATTATCTGCATATAGACATCCAATAGTATTTCAATATTATTCAAACCTTCACACCAATCTCTAGTCATTCCAAGTACACCCAATATTTTATTTACTTGCATTTTCATCACACTATTGTATCAAGCACTTCAATAGGAGAACTACATATAGCTTGATCCCTCCTTAGAGTATTAGTATGTAGAAAGCATGCCCACACATGAGGTGTGAAGTGCATCCAATGTATCCTTTACACACTAACCCCTTTTCTCTATTTATCAAAGTTCTATATAATTGCATATAAGACACAAGCACATGAAGAATTAGATCTATAGGTATTTTTTTTCACTGTCTAAAATTTGATACATAGGCTCACACAAACACCATGAATAAAACCTATAAAAACCATATCTTCGTGATCAGTTTGGACAATAGCGACAACATGAGGACTACAGTTTTAGATAATAGGGTGTCTTATTTTTGGCAGTTCTATCTAATCAAGAAACAAACTCCATACCTTAGTTTATGATAGTTTCTCAGTCTTGTTCCTTTAATATCAGACTCTATCTTAGCCGTAACAACCTAAAATAAGCTAAGTCATAGTTCATCTCACTCATTACTATTTTAGAAAAGGCAAAAATATAGCTTGTTTAAATAAATTAGTGACTTAATTATTGTATATTATTTATTGATTTTATCTACTCAAACCCATTTATTATTTAGTAATTAAATATCTAATTTCTCAAAAATAATAAATCATTTGGTGAACCCGACTTACTTTGAATTTCACATAAAAATGCTAGAAACCCTAGGGTAAATTTCTAGCTGATTTTTCCCATTACTTTCTAAATTTTTTCCTGAATATTAAAATTAAAAATTCCTCTCAAATTTTAAAAAAAAATAGTAAACTTTAAATTAAATTTGTTTCAAACCCTAGTTGCATACACTAGTTCCCAATAATTTTCTAGCATTAATCCAATAATTTTTTGATTTTTTGCTTGCACATATAAATCAAAATTTTGATTCAAATTCTCAAATTCAATAGTAATTTCAAAAATAATTTTATTTCAAACCCTAGTTGTATCAACTAGCTCCTCGTATCATTTTCTAAATTTTTAGTTGCATATTAAAATCGAAAAATCACTTCAAATTTTAAAAATTCATAGTAATTTTCAAAAAAAAAATCTCAAAACCCTAGTTGCATCTACTAGGTCCCATTAAATCAAGCACTTTCCCATAAAGTTTTGAATTTTTTACTTGCATACTTAACTCATAAATTCAATTTCAATTTTAAAATTTCATAGTATTTTTCAAAAATATTATTGTCAAATCCCTAGTTGCATATACTACCACCTATTTGCTTCTTGAGGTATCACCTTATATCCATAATCAAATTGCAAAAATGATTCTCACTTACATATAAACTTTTCTTACATTTTTTTCAAATAACAAGGAAACCATAATGGGCCCTATCATGTACATGAATGATGAAGTCTATCATATGTTAGTACAAAGCTTCATCCTTTGCATTTCATGTTTATGTTTTATTATATGGGATGATATTACAAAATTCATTACCAAAAATGCACAACATTTCGAAATTATTTTTGCATATTCTCTTTTGCTGATACGAAATAATTACCAACTCCATTTTGCTAAATGCATTCGAAATGTTATGTTACACGTCAAAAGCTTATATGCCTTTATGAAAAAATCATGATCTCTACCCTTTAATTTATATTTCTCATGTGGAAAAAATTTCAATATTATCATGCTAAACATGTTAGAAATGTTATGATTTATATCAAAGTTTCTTATACATTCATGTACAAATTCATGCTTTTTATCACTTGATCTCTATCTCTCATGTGGAAAAAATTTCAAGTTTATCATGCTAAACACATTATAAATGTCATATCAAATATTAAAGTTCTAAATGTATTCATACTCAATGTAATGCTCTCTATTACATACTTTCTCTCTCTCATGAGGAAAATTTTTCAAGACTATCTTTCAAAACATATTAGAAATGTCATGATTCAAGTCAAAGTTTTCTATGCATTATTGCAAAATTCCATTCTCTCTATCCCTTGTTTACTATCTTTCATGTGGAATGTTATTTATAATCATATTTCTATACATGGTTTCTACTTATATGTATCTAACTCTTTAGATACTTTTAATTATCTCCCTATCACTACTAGACACAAGCAAACACTAGTGGTTATATCTATCCCTCCTCTTTTTAAACTTGGTTCATCGAGATTTTATCCCACACATAATACCAACTCTATGCCTATATTAAATTATGCAGTACATGCTATCACCTAAGTTTAATAAGATAGGTAGGTTGATTACACCCATGGTTATATCTTTGTCACTCATGTTAGCACCCCTTTCGATCTAGTTTCAGCTCCTCCACCTATTATAGTTCTTCTTTCAGTGCAGACTCAACCACAGTCAAGACCTTCATTGTCAGCACAAAGAGTTCATACACCTCCACAGTTTTAGGATTCTTGATAGCTTCTAGATATAGTGTTCACACCTAGAGTAATATCATTAAGACCTCATGCATCTACACATAGATCACATGTTCATAGAGCTTCTCCTACTTCCAAATGGGTCCCTAAGAGCCCCATAGTTACATCTACTTATTAGAGTTACAGGGGCACCCCACAGTTAGTTTTCACTATAGGCATTTTAGAGAATTTATAGCATACACATCTTTTAGATCCATAGCCTCAGCATTTCATCGTGCTTTAGGATCATGCATGATCCCTCTTCTTGATACAGGATAACATGATAAGGAGTCTCTTATGAGACTCATCAGTTAGTATCATCTATTTCTAGATTTTCTTATACATAATCTCTTCTACTTGATTGTACATAGCTCAAATATTTCAAAATACAAAAACAATACAAAATTCCAAAATACAAAAATAATATAACATTTCAAAAATCCAAAAACATTCAAAAATGTCAAAACAACACAAACATTTCAATTATATGCATCATCTAGGCTTTACATTTCTACTACTATGCTAGGACTTACATTTTCTATTTCATGTTATTGTATGTCAATTTATCTACATTACCATGCTTCACTTGATCTTCTTTGAGCGTGTACAGTGATATCCATCTCTTTGATTGCTTCACTCTACCTATTAAGGGGGCATCCTACATCTACATTCAAGATACACTTTAATATACATACCCACTGGGGGCATCTTCCACATGACTACACCATCCAGGTTATGGCATTCCTACACTACACACTCCAATTTATCATGCTAATGTACATTACTTACTAGATTACACATATTACTATATCAACATTTCACTAGTATCTAGCACTTGTGTATCTCTTTAGCATATACCTAGTCTTGTACTAAATATTTCTTGCATACTTTCACTCTTACTTTGATTAGTTAGATGCGATTTTATCTTTCTATTTATTTCATGCTTTCTCTTCTTTCTTCACGTATCTTGGATTACATTTCCAATTCCTACTTATCTCTTGTGTGTGCATGTCTTGTGCTTCTATTCTTGTGTATGTACCTTTGGACATTTTCCAATGTCCCATGTTTTTACTCTTCTATGTGCCTATGGCCCTCATGCCAATCTTACTTATTTCTATGTTATGTGTATGCAGCATTTGAACATGCCTTATATGTTTGCTTTTTAGTATGAGTGACATGTGTCCATGTCTCTTATTTGCTTGGCCCCTTGACCACCCTTGTATTCTTCTTCTTTCTTTCTTTGTATGCCTATTGTTGGATTGTTTGTCCTTATTTGCAATGCCATGATACATATCATGCATTTATCTTGTTTTCTTGGATACCATGATAGACATCATGCTCCATCCCTCCTTGCTAACAACTAGCACTTTTGATTCTAGTTCAATACATTACACATGTTATTACATTGTTATATCTATCTAGGCATATCCCTATTAATCTAAAAATCTCTCAATACAAACATTGTTATATCTTGAGATATCTTGTTGATTATCCTTTTTATATCATGTATATTTCTAGCTTAACACACTTGTAGGGCTTCTTCTTTTAAGGGTAGTCATTGCAATGTCTTCATTCATACCCTCAGAAGAGGGGTTAACAAATAGGGGTTTTGTCACAAATATTAGAGCTCCTAATGGTCAAAAAAGTAGTTTTTAGAACACTTAAATAGAATCTAGACATCAGACCAAGTAGAAAAGATCAGGTAGATAATAGAGAATCTAGAACAGTCATCAGATTTGGCCCTAGACAATAGTGCCAAAGTTAGACTATAGCACTAAACAATAGGGTGTCTTATTTTTAATGCTCCTATCTAGATAGAAAAAAATCAATTTTTATAAAAATAAATAGAAAGGTGAGTTCAGTCATAGGTTTGTCAGTACAACACAGTGTAGATTTAGCATGTTTCAGTACTTTTTTGCTTAGAGAATCTAGATATAAGGGGCATCATGCACGACATGATGGCTCTCAATTTCAGTTTTAAATTAGGTAGTTAATATAACTTCCAAATTATAATCCATGTTCCAGACACTAGTGATTGGGAGCAATGTCTGTGGCACATTAATCCTCCCCTTTTCTGAGTTTAGTTTATTTTCCAAGCATTTCTCAGTAGTTGTGTGCCTCACTCCATCTGTAGGTAGTTGGCACCCTTTTTCAAGTTTGGTTTACATATAATCTTAACTTCTTGAGTCCCTGAGTTCCCAAGTTAGCTTTCACATAAGCCTATAGCATTAGTTTCAGAGTATCTTTTATACAAGCCTAATCTCCAGCTTTCAAAATGTCCAAGAGTGGCCTAGTTTCCAGCATATATTTGGCTATCCATACCAACATTGTTAGATCATAATATATTCATTGGCTATAGGATCCATCTCATATGACATCTATTCCATACTAGTATTAATTTATAACTTCATCACAAGGTAATGATGGAGCCAAAGGACTAGCTAGCCTTTGTATTCTTGAGCCACCTATTCAAAGGGATTAGACATGTAGTCTAAACATTGATTAGCATACACATGATGCATTAGTTTTACTTAGTAGGTGATTATGGAGCCAAAGGGTGTGCCTTTGCATTCTTGAGCCACTTTTAGGGAACTAAGCACTCATCTTTATTCATTATATTACTTTTGGTATAGCACACACCCAGCACAATCTAGCATCACAATAGGTTTTCCATTGGTTCGCGTACCTAGTGAGGTGTATTTGTTCCTTTTTAATCATCTCTCTCTTACCCAACTTTTGTACATTCTTATTTTAGATGTCTCGTATCTAGTAAGGACTGATCTACTCTATGTTTTTCATTACAATTTCACACTTCACACCATTCTCTCTCTACAAACATATAGCATCACATAGCTTCATGAACTTCACCTTTTTAGGTAAGTTCAAGTACGCTTTCTATTTTTCCTTTATCCTAGTATTTCACTTTTTTGAATCACTAGAATAAAGTGGGGGGGGAGGGGGAGGGGCGGAATATAGTCATATAAAATGCAAAATTTGGTAACTTGAGTGTGGCTAATATCACCCAATCCATAGGTCCATCTTGCTTGCTCTCATGACCCTCATAGGCATGTTTTCACTAATTATTAGTCATCCATAGCCTCCTGGACTAAACCCTTGTAGACCTAGATTGCTCTTTTCATGCTTAATCCATCCCCTTAGGTCCTATCAACCATGGACAATAGTGCCCAAACTTGGACTATAGTATTAAAACCTAGGGTGTCCTATTTTGGCACTATTGTCCAAGTGTATTTTGGATTCTAATTTTCATATTCTTTTGAATATTTAACCTAATTCATGTTGACCTAACATGAATTCATTTAACCCATGATCATTAAATCCCCTATAAAAATCCATTCAAAATCCATTTAGAAGGGTTGGCACACATTTATAAGAGAGAAGCAAGAATACAAGAAAGACCACTCAAGCACTTTTCCCTATTCTCTACATACAGCCATCTAATAATATTTCAAGCTTACTCAAACCTTTACACCAGTCCCTATTCATTCCAAGTACACCTAGTTTCGCATTTACTTGCATTTTCATCACATTATTACACCAAACACTTCAATGGGAGAACTACATATAGTTTGATCCCTCTTCAAAGTATTGGTATGTAGGTAGTGTGCCCACATACAAGGTTTGAAGTGCATCGAGCATATCCTTTACACATTAAATCATTTTCCCTATTTACTAATGTCCTATTCAATTACATAAAAGACACAAGCACACAAATAATCAGCTATATAGGGAGTTATATTGACAATGAAGATCTAAAATTTGGTACATAGAATCACATAGATGTTATGAAAAAAACACAAAAAAATCATATATTTGTGATTAGTTTGGATAATAATGGCAAGACCAGGACTACATCACCAGACAGTAGGGTGTCCTATTTTTAGTGATCCTATCCAATTAAGAAATGAACTCCAGATCTCAATTTGCAATAGTGTCCCAGTCATATTCCTCTAGCATCAGACTCTATCTTAGCCATAACAACCTAAAATAAACTAAGTAATATTTTATCTCACTCATTACTATTTTTATAAAAAGCAAAAATACAACTTGTTTAAATAAATCAGTGGCTTAATTATTACATATTATTTATTGATTTTATCTACTCATACCCATTTATTATTTAAGAATTAGACATATAATTTCTAAAAAATAATAAATAATATATATATTGATAGGTGGGTGAATCATTTCCCTTAAAACAATTATTCAATTTCACTTATCATTTATGAAGCATTCATTCAAACACATACATTAACTAATGCATAAACAAGCATCCACATAAGCATATAGCATATGAACATAAGATATATGTGGGAAAGCCCAAATTGAGATAAAACACAATGAAACATAGATTTGTATACATTCTTATAATAAATAAAAATATTTAGTGAGGCACCAACCCCACAAGGAGCACCAACCCCTCACTAGTCCAGCACCAACTCAACTAGTCCTTTAGCAAGCACCAATTTGCAAGGAGGCACCAACCCCCTAGGCAACACAGCACCAAATCAGCCAATTGGAACCTATGATCATGTTTGGACACTTTTTCCTCACTTAATTTATGATTATCACCTTATTTTTCTCTTCACACTCTTATATCTATCTCAAACAATCTATTAGGCATCTTCGCTCTATTAGCCTTCTTCTTGGCAGATTTAGGTCATATGACCTTTCTCATAATATATATAATCAATATTATAAATTAATTACATATTAAACATACCTATTTTATGGTATTTAATCCCTTGACCTATTTTACAAAGCTCTATTTCATTCATTCATTTCTTCAATATTCTAACTAGTCAAATTAGACCTATTAGACCTTCTTATTATACATGAATCTTGCTCTCACATGCCTTGGTCAGAAAAAATATATATCCATACTTGGATCACCCTTATAATATATCAAAAAACATGTTTCAAAAATGAAACAACTGTTACATAGGTTGTTCACCATTCATAAGGACCAAAAATACTACTAGACTTAATAGAGACCTAATGCAATTAGGCCATCTCAAAGCACATGTTTCACCTTGACCACCTTGGAAAATATTGAGACTCCATAAATGGATGAAATACTTAACACACACTTAAATTATACCCCTTATAATCTCTTATTGTTTTCCCCACACCATTTATCTCATTTCACTCCTTGAACCACACCATTAGGCCTACTCACAATTAGGCCTTCTCACTGCTAGAAAGTCTGCTTTGAATATATGAAGTATAAAATAAAATTTGACATATAAATATATAAAAATAATAATATTAATATAACATCCATGACCTAAATTTCATCACCATGTCCATTATACTTCACCATATAGGATAAAATACCTCAAACTGACCACTTCTATATGCTCACTCAAAACTACAAACATGCTTCAAAACCCAGTCAAGAACCTTTGACTTTTCACACCTTCATAGGAAATTATTATGAAGAAAAATACATTAAAATGAACCTATGAGACATATATAAAAACTTTATGTGAATTATATTATTTAACTCTAGCTAGATCACCTCAAGAACATTAATCTTACTAACACACAGAATACTAACTAAATATTCCAAAACATAGTCATAGAAACAATGACTTAGAACACTTGTAGATTCAATTTCATGAACTCAAAATGGGTTTATATGATAATAAAACATTCTAATATTAACTTAAAATAAATATATTATAGGATTAAATATCAATATTAGTCTTACATACCAATCTCATGGATTTTTTGTATACAGACCTCACTGTGTTAGACATGTCAGATTAAGAATAACTTTTTTCCATACACACAAATCTCCAAAAATTATATAGGGATATGTGTTAAATGTCTTTAGAAACAAAAATTATACAATTGGATCCATCCATAATCTATGACAACACATCCTTAAGCTCATTCCCACTTATGCCTTTTTTTCTCATTGTCTTCTTCACTGGGCCTTTTTAGCGATAGGCCAACTTCCATGGCCAGTTTAGCATATTTGAAGTCTAGGAATTTTTAGTGATAGGAAAAAATACATGGATGGTTTATAATATTTTAAGTATATAACCTACTCAAAAAATTACATGGACATAAAATACAAGTCTCACACATCATCCTCTAATCATTTTCATGCTTTGACCTGGTCAACCCTGACTGCTACATTAAAAATATGAGAAACAAGGGGTTTATTGTAGTTTAATATCACTCTTATAACTAACCAATGCCACATATATGTACCTAATAGATTCCTCTAGATGTTCCAATCATCAAACTAGGTCATCCAATTCATTTTGGGCCATTTCTATCAAGATCTTCTGTATCAAGTCATTGTTAGTGTTTTAGAGAGGGTTAAGACCACCTTAGAGTATTAACGATCATTAATAAAGCTTAGGCCCTTAATAAATAAAAAAATTATTGGAAAATTGATTTAGGATCCTTCCCCAAATTTTATGAACTTCTTAAGATCTCATGAAAAGGTTGCATGTGCCAACAATCATAAGAAAATCCTTCTCAAGTCTGTAATACCTCATTTTATGCACATAGAAAATCTCAAAACCACATTTAATGATTTATCCTTCAAACATTGACCTCATATTTTTTCAAAACACTTTAAAAAACATTTCACACCTCAAAAAATTCTCTCCTGATCTTTATCACCTTGAAAACTGAACTTGACCCCTCATTAACCCACACTAGGTTTCTTTGCACATTAGGCCTTGAACTACCAGTCACACTTAGACCTTGAACATACCTTAAAACCATTTAAATTTATCTCAATACTTCATTATCATTTTTTAAAACCTCATACCATTCTCACACACTACCAATATTATATTCATAACCCTCAACTACGCACTTCATCATGTTACCAAGCCTATGCCTTCTCACTAGGTCTCTTCATGCAAATGAATAAACCATGAACTGGCCTTGACATATTATCTAAAGGATTATTTACCTTAAAAACATGTTTACATAGTTTCAAACATCTTATCACATGATCTACCACTGATTTTTATCCTTAATAAGTCTTGACAACATTTCATGGTACCTTATTAGGTTAGGCAGTGTCTAGGACTAGTTTGGTTGTATGATTACGCTTAAGACCTTACCCCTATAGGCTTACCTTGAAACTTTCTTGAGTGTTCCCATAATTCATATAAATTATTTTTCATCCTTGAACATCCACTCATATATTTTTTTATTCATATTACCAAACCACCATCTTCATACACATGCTCATGATATGACAATGTTCCTTAAGACTAGTGCTCAAAAGTATGCTTACCTTATATCTTGATCTTGACCTTGACATGTCATCAACCTTAGAATAATTACCAGGTTTCCTTAAAATTCTCTCTCAACAAATATATAATAGGTTGCCTTCAAATTATCTCTTGTCATAAGACTCCTTGTCACATACCACTTCAATATGCATGACACCAACTTTGACTTTGACAGTAATGACATCCATCTTGATCTTGATATCAATGACAACATTTATGCTACAACACAAACAACATGAACATATCTCAAAAATATATCCTTTTTTCATTGATGGAAAACACTTAAATAAAGCTAATCATTCTCATCTCCCCAAGCTAGATCTCTTTAAACTCACCTTTCTCTCAAAAAGGAACTTTCTCCCCCTTTGACATTGATGACAAAGAGTCATCTTTTAACAACTATCTAATCCTTGGACCTATAAAAACACACATTTTATCTCCAAACAAGATCATTTTCTCTCTTTTTCAACAACTCAACACAGATCAAGCTCACAACTAACTGACTTGCAGACCAATCCATAACTTAAATTTCTTCATGACTTTTATAAAATATTCTTAGCAAACACACCTACTATTAGAGCATGATTGGATCTCCTTATCTCCATGAGGTATCTAGACACTATCATGAATTTGATATGGTTTTATTAAGTCATCATACAAATTCTTTATAACCCATCTCTTGTAATCACACCTCCAACAGAGTATTGACTAAACTTTAGATCTGAAATAAAGAATACAAATCTACCCCTAAGACTAACCATCCTTCATACTTATTTTTACTAGCTAAGTCCCTCAATGAATCCTAATGGAATCACCTCTTCTCTAGGGTACTAAAACAACATAAACTCAAGAAATTCCCATATCTCCATGTCCTCACTAGACTGAACTTTCTTCATGATCCTCTTAAGCTTGAATAGCCTCTTTGGCTTATCCTCTTCAATCTCCATTTGAACAACATTCTAACTTGATCTACTTGTCTTAACTCCTTCATCCACAACCTAAGATGATAGGGAGAATTCTTGGCACTTCTTTACATCTAAAATATGCTCCACCATAGAAAATAGTCCACTTGGACTTGCATACTGATCATCATTCACCTTAGCTACCTTTGGCCTCCATTCATTATTTTGTCTCCTTTATTGCACTCTATGGGCCTTAATATTCTTGTTTTGACTTGAGAATCCATGCTTACAAAAATTTGAAATATGACCAACCTTTTGAAAATTGAAACACACTATTCCTCTTAATGGAAACACACCATTACCCATACCTCTTGACTGATGATTCTCCTCATAGCTCCATGCATATTCACTCTTGGAGGGTCTTCTATAATGCCTTGCTTTATGACCAAATTAGTTACATGAATAACAATAAACATTAAAAGTAATAACATACCTTAAAGTATTAGGTTTCTCGATAGGATTATTCTTCATTCTACCAGCACCATCATTCCTTGATTGGCCATTGACCTTTAAGGTCTTATTCTCCTTGATCACATTAGTGTTCTTCTCTTGGTCTCTATTGAAACCAAGACGTGTTTTGTCATTAGCAATCTTTTGACTAATTAGGATGTTTCTTAGATCATTGGTAATCTTTTCAAAATTCACAAAGGACTTTACCTTACTTTATGTCTGATCCTAATTAGCTCTCAAGGAATCCATTTCAATTATATACCTGGTACATTCTTCTTCTTTAGCCTTTAGGCTTACAGTCACAATCTCAATTTGAGTCTTCACTTATTTGTCTATTTGTTCTTATTCTTTGGAGTTATTGCTCAATCTATCTTAAAACAAAAATAAATTCTCCTCATAATATTTAACAAGAGACCTCATCACCTTATTATTTTTCTTCACCATCTTCAGTTATTATAGAGGATTCATAAACTTAGCTTCAAAGTCCACCTCATCTTCTTCTTCATATAAATCACCAACAGTACCTCCAAACCACATGGACTCTTATTGATTTGAATAACTTGTTTCCTCAGCCATGAAGATAACTTCATTAACATTAGGACCATCACCTTCATGGTCACTCTCAGAATCACTTTTCTCACTCTCATTAGATGACCTACAATCTTCTTTGGTGTAAAAGTTTCTTTTGTTTTTGAAAGACTTCTTCTTGTCATCATAATTTATGAAACTTTTCTTGCTCTTATAAGACTTATAAGACTTCTTGTCATCATCATGAACTTCATCATCCTTTATCTTATGCTTATGAGGGCACTTGTTATGAAAGTGTCCAATTTCTCCACAATTAAAACACTTGAAGGGTAGTTTGCCCTTGTATTTACCTGAACCAGTTTTCAACTTTATTGCAAACATAACTATCAACTCATCATCATCAATATCAGAATCATAATTATCTTTGACTTTATTACCTTGTGCCTTCTTCCCCTTTTACTTATTTTCTATGTTGAATGCAGCTTCTTTCTTTTTAGATCTTCCTTCACTTGTCCTCATCTCATAGGTTGTTAGGGTACCATGAAGTCTATCCATATTTAGCTTGTTTATATCTTGCATCTCTTCAATATAAAATACTTTAGAATCAAAATTAGGAGTTATAGATCTCAATACCTTTTGAACAACAATAGATTATTTCAATTATTCTCCTAGGCCTCTTATGGTGTTGACCACTTCATCAACCCTTAATAGGTAGGCTGTAATGTGTATACATATAATATTTTCAAACTTTTATCAATTACTGATGCTCTTTATCTTGGAAGAACCTATCAAATCTCAATTTCTCTAAGTGCACACCATAAGGGGTGCATCAAGAAATGGGTGGGAGACCATTAGTGATTTGTAGTATTTTTGTCCCTTTTTCCACTTGTTATCTACACACGTGTCTCCTAAAAACCATTTCCCTAAGCTTGTTCTTCTCTCTTATATACTCCTCTAGTCATTTACCACTTTTCATACCCATTTTCCTAACCTAAAACCCCTTTTGAAAATTTACAGTAGTAGGTTGACTAGGTTGACCTTGTACTCTTATTAGTGAAACTCATTTAGGGTCTAGGTTAGCTTTTGGCTAACCTAACCTATGATCTAGTGAGTTTTTGTCAATAACAGTACTAGGTTGACTGGGTTGACCCTATCGACTAAAACTTTTAGAAAGGTTTAGGGTTAAATATACCTATATACACAATATCATTTCATCATTATTTAGAGAAGAGAAGAAGTAAGAGATATTTTGCATCTGTTTATCCAAGCTTAGGGTTTCATACTTTTTTTGGAGATATAGATCTTATCTTGTGGAGAAGTCTTTTGGATGCATTGATAGGTTGTGTAGCCTAGAGCTAATTTATCCTTTTCATCCTTACATACCATAATAACCTATTACAAAACACCTTGGCTAAGGGAGAGATTGAGTCTCGGTGGGTTCATCTTCAAAGGTAAGTATTCCTAACTTTGTTCCTCCTTTGCAAGAGTAGATATATATGCATGTGTACTTCTCTTTCATGCATTAAATTTTTATAGACATTGATGTGAGTTTATTTCTTCTATTCATGTTTAATTTTATTATTTATTGCCCCCACTTTGTGCCACAAGATTTTGTGAGCACTAGATTAGACTTTGTTTTACTTGTTATTAGTTTAGTGAATATGAAAAAATGGGATCTAGTTAGGGTTATTGCATAGTTTTACTTAACTGGAGGATTTTGAACCCTCCCTAGTGATATTATTGTGGTAAGAGATCCCTTAATTAATTCTAACAAATTCACATATTGGTCATGTTCCCAATTATCTAATGTATCCCCAATCAGAATTTTAAGCAAGATCTATCTTCTCTGAGCTAGGATTGAGTTATAGATCTGATGTATTTTTTATTGCATACATTCTAGTGAACCTAACATGAATCTAACCCTTACAAGGTTTATTTCACTTTTTAAATTTTCTATAATTTTATTTATTATTTTTATATATTCATGATACTAGGTTGATAGGGCCAATATAGTTTCTAACTTTTATGCATAGGTTTAACACACAATCACATCAAAAATGACTTTATTCTTTTTATGTAGGTCTTCATCAAATACATGTTACTAGGTTGAATAGGTCAACATAGTAATCATCAAATACATGTTACTAGGTTGAACAGGTCAACATAGTACTCTTATTCACTTCCATAAAACATACTAGGTTAACCAGGCCATTAAAGTACTCTTATAGGCTTCCAAAAAACATACTAGGTCGACTAGGCTGGTATAGTCATCTTCACAGGCTTCAATAAGAAGGGAATTACATAATTAGGTTGACCCAATCAACATAGTTATAAAAACTTAAAAATAACATTCAAGGTACTTCAAATCACATTTCTCTACATCTTTCAACCCACTAAGGTTCATTTTTATCTCTCTTTCATTTTATTTCTTCCTTATAATTTTATTTTACACAATTTGTAGTCTTTAAAATTGTCATCATATAGCCAACTAGGTTGACCTGGTCGACCTAGTCATGTATTTTGTCTTTTGTCTAAAATACTAGGTCAACCCTATTGACATAGTTATTAAAGACCTTGATTTTGTAGTACAATAGTGACAATGTCGACTCTATTCTGTAATGTCTACATGTAATGTCTCCTAAACTAACATTGTATTATGTTTCAAATTGGGAAATTAACAATTATATGCTAGTAATTACTTCATGTTTTTACTTTTAGTTATTTGCATACTTAGATTATCTCACATAGTCTAATTAGGTGGTTTTTCAATATACCATTTAGTTACACTATTTTTCTCTTTCTTGCACATACTACTAGATCACATGATTTAAAAACACATGTAAACATTTGTCTATCCAAGGCCTACCTACCTGGATTTCATCACCAAGGGGGAAGATGACTTGGTTTTTTGGATAAGTATAAACACATGGTTAATGGTATAGATTATCTAAGCACCTAACACCCTTATCATTGTAGGATTATGAAGTGAGGGGGTAGGTCCCAATACAAAGCTAGTACCATTGCCAACACAGATCCCTTTCAACCTAAACATCCTAAAATCATCCATATATTGCTTTCTAGTTACCTACTTTTATCCAACTTCCTTATCACACTTAAAATAAAACTTTTTTCCAAAAACATCTAGGATGACCACTTAGTTGGCATTTACTTTTTAGTTGACTACTTGTTCTTTTCTCATTATATATTATATTACAAAAACTTGCATTGGCCAGTATTGGTACAAGGTTTTGTGTTATGTGCCTCAATGAGATCATTCTCATTGACCCAATTGATTGTGTGTTTCTTTCCATTTATTTTTTTAAAGTACATTGCAAAAAACTTCCCTATTTTTAGTACACTATCATTCTGTTCAACACAGTCTCTTACAAACTATTTGTTTCCCATGCCTATAGTACTGCATCAACCTAATATTCTTGTCTACCTCTCAAGATATAGTACTAAGTCAACCCTGTCGACTATGTATCCTTATCAAACTATTTTTTATCTTAGGCTATAGTACTAATTGAACCCTATCAACTCTATATCTTTATTCACTTAGTTTTTAGACCCTATTTCCCATACTAGGTTGACTCATTCAACTTTGTACTCTTATCTATCCCTTATTTTTTTCTTCTTGATTTTGCATCACTTTTACCTTAGATAATCTCCTTCATCATGAACTTCTTGAAGACAACACTGAGTTAAATTCAATAGATCTGATGAGTCTTACCAACCCTAATAGCTTCTCCCATAAGCAACTTGTGGATCCCATCCTAGATGGAATAAATGTTCATATATCCACTTGCACAACAAATTATGTGACCCCTACTCATTCCTCTTCACTTTATAATCCTCTCTTATCACTTGAATATCAACCCAAATTAGATTATACACCTAAAATGCTCTTATTCATCTATGAGTTTCCTCAACATCAATGAAAGGATCTTTCTAATATCTACTAGCTCATGATAAGTAGTCAAGTTGAGGATCCTCATTCACCTTCTCCCATGTTCTCACATGGATTTTGGGATACTATTTTCTTTTCTTCCCAACCTCTTCTCTCTATTTTAACCACTTATTATACCATGACTTCTTTTTTGAATTCCTTTACCTCCATGCCTAGTATCTCTACTAACATGATAGGTTATACATCTAGTGGGCCTCTTCTAAGACCCACTCTTCTCAATTCTTCCACTAGTGCATCATTTTCTACCCATGGTAATCATGATTATAGTGTTATTATTTATCATCCCTCTACTAGTCCATCTTTTACCACACAAGAAAACTATGCCATTAGTGCCTCACCAACAGTTCTTCTCAAGCTCCTACCAATACTCATAGTGGTACCCAAGCCACTCCTACCAATTCTAATGCTTCAAACAATGCTAAAAATGTAATTTAAACCCATATAATCCTATTACAAAATCTTAATCAAATGAATTATTTTCAAGTTAACAATGCAAATCAAATGATGTAAATACAAAATCATCTTATCCATCTTAAAACCCACCCTCAATAGATGCCATCATGCACTCATAATCAAAATGTTCCCCCACCTCCTCTTAGGTATTCCCATGGTAATCTTATCCCTCAACTTCCTCTAGTTAATAAAATAATCAAGCATCTTCAAAATGATCCTCTTACATCTCAAATTGTCAATATCAATATAGGAGGTATCACCCCTACCATTTCTTACAATGGGTCAATTTATCCTACTTTGCATTTGAAAACATTTGGAAATCTATATAAATACTAGGTTAAATTAAATACCTTTGCTACTACCAAGATATGAGCCAAAACTCTCATGGGTGATGCTTTAGATTAGTACAACCAAATTAAATTTCATTCTATTACTAGTTTGGAATATTTAGTCAATGCTCTAGTCTAAAAATTCCAAACTAGTGATCTTCTTGAGAATATCTTGGCCCATTTTATAAATTGTAAGCAACTTAAAACTAAAACTACACAAGATTTTGTTAAATTATGGAAGACCTTGTCCAATGAATTTGAACATAATATGAAAGATGACAGCCTTTTCCATCTCTTTACTAATGCCCTTTTTCCCAAGTTGTAATATTGATTCTGGACTCTCTCTCTCTCTCCACATACTTTAGAGGAGGATATTGACTAAGATAAACATTAATATTTCCTTATGCATCAATTTGATCCATCCCAACCTTCTACATGTACTTACATGTTACTTAAGAACAAGAATCATCATGATACCAATCATGGTGTCACAAAATCTTATGATACGATTCACACTATTCAATCTATTTTTCCTAACCAATATTTGAAACAAGCTTCCCCTCCTAACCACATCAATAATCCTCATTTCTATTTAACTAATAATATCAAAGTTCACAAGCCTTCTTCCTTGGTATAATTACTAAAACATCTACCCATGCCTCTCACATAAGAATTTGATCCCACTCATCCTATGAAATCTTGGTATGATCCCAATAAATTTTGTTGGTTTCATACTAGTTGGGTTCATTCCCATGAGACCTGTAGGAAACTTCATAATTTGGATATGTATTTCCTTCTTGGTCTCAATTTTGACCATGATTCTATCATTCATCAATGCCAACAAACCTGTGACATTACTTTCAAAGCCCATGAAACACAAACTAAAACTCAAGCTTTAAACCAGGCTAATGCTCATTTGGCCATCTATAAAGATCCTCTTCTAAATCACAAAGATACCCAAGACAAGCCCACCCCTTCTACTAATAATGTTGAAAGTATTCTTAAACCAAATCCTAATAAGAATGTGGTCAATATGACTAATATGCGAAGGGTGGTTGATTTCATTTATCCTTAACCCATCTACACACCTCCATTGTCTCGCACATTTTATGTTATCCAAGATTCTTCACCAAATCAATTAAATAAGTTAGGTAAAGAAGACCTTATATATTTTGATGAACCTATTCCAACACCTCCTTTGGATAACACTTCTCATACTATTTCTACCATCCCTCCATCTTCTTTACCTATCACCAATGATACTCAAGCTTCTATTACCATTTCTTCTAATAATTATCAATCCCAACCTACATCAACTACTCCATCTTCTCAACATAATCTACAAACTTTTTATCCTATCAAACCTTCTACCTCTTATCAACATAAATTCAGATGTACTTTGGTTCCTCCTTTCAAGGACTTCCTTCAACACTATGCACATATTTCCAATAATCTCCTTATGGGTTATGATGAGTGGGATCCTATCATGAAACTCACTAATCTCCCATCCCATATCCCATTTATAAAACTTATGAAAACCTCTCCACATCATCATAACATCTCATGTAGCTTTTGTTCAAAATAAACATACCTCATCCTCCCCTAGTAGGATGTGAAACAACCTTATATGGATTAGAAGATAGAATTATCCAACAGTACGAAGAGATGTCCATACATGTTTATGAAATAATGGACACTTCTCTTTGCCTCAAATTTACCATTGCTTTCATGATCCTTGATGATATTTTTATTTGTATAGATGAACCCCCTCAATTCATCAGTGCTTAAATTGATGATATCCAGGTCAAGTGTGCCTTAATTGATTAGGGTTTTAGCACTTGTGTTACCTCTCTCAATTTTATCAAAACCCTTAAATATTTTGAATGTAATATTAAATCCACATGCAACACATGTCAAGTCTATGATCAAATGAAAATGCCTCCTTTAGGTTGTGTGTGACTCACCATTACCATCCCACTTATCACCATTCATGTAAATGTGATGATCTTCAAATTTACTCTATCATATAACATATTACTTCTTTGGCCATAGACTCATCATATGAGATTAGTTGCCTCTTCTACTTGACAATGCATCAAATTTCCTCATAATTGAGCCATTTATATGATTGAAGGTGACACCAACCCTTAAAATTTTGAATAATTCCAAGATCATGGTGTATTTTATATTCCTATCCTTGAACCCTTGCCAAGTGTTTTATTTCATGAATATCAACAATTTAACTTTCCCATCAATTCCACCTAAGGTTACAATGGTCATCCTCAAATCATTGGGAATATACCCCCTAACCTCTTAGATTTCAATGATGATGATCTTGATGAGATCAATCTCAAGATTAAAACTTATGATCTCTCACCTCATCTCATCTCTCAACTTCTCACTTCTTTGAAACCTTGTTCCCGTCAACCACCTTGTGATGACATCCCTATTATCTTAACTAAGACTTGGTATTATATTCATCACACTACATCAAATGACAAGGTCATCCTTACTTGTACCATTGATCTTCATACACCTAATTATGATGATGGTTATACCTTAGATGATCTATTCTTAGGAGGTCTAGTTTAGGCCCATGATGCTGACATTATTCATTATCATTCTTATTTTATTTAATCTTTTAGTTTATCTTCCTATGTTCCATCTTATATCATTCTTAATTTTAGCATATATCCTCTTTATCTTAGGGTACAAATAGTGAGGACACTTCTAATTTCTGAAGAACCTCATAGGAGTATGCTTATAGATCATGTTTTGACTAGTCCTTATCACTTTACTAGATACCATGAACCCTATATCCTACTTATTCCTAAAATGTGTGTGACTCTCCTTCAACCTTCTATGGACCCCACCCATCCCTTAGTATAGCCTGGCTCAAATCCCATTCCCACTCCTAATTTATCTAAGCCTCTTCTTATTTTTTATCTTATTTCTCCTTTAGTCGACCCTTGTCCAATCTTTCCACCAGCCCCACCTTCTCTTGGTGATGGTTTTCTCCCTTTACCATGACTGGATCCTACGTCTACTAAGTGGGCCGATTAGCCTTATTATGACATTCATAAAGTTATCAGTCACTAGACTAGAGATTGTTCCCTATACCAATCTCTTTCAACTTTTGTTACACCTCCTCTTATGAGTGCACATATTAAGACTACTCAAAGGTGTATATGTTCCTTCCACATCATAGATAATCATTCATCCATGCATTATCGTAGGCAATGACAATATATCAACACTTTGCATCCCACCACTCCTTAACCCTCAGACAAGGCTATAATTCCATCAAAAGTACTACCTAAGTATCTTCCTAAGTATTGAGATGTATATTGTCTCTGGCACACATCACATTGATCATTGTTGCATCCTTCAATAGTATCTCAAGAATCACCTCTTAACCATTCTTACACCTACTACCATTCCTCCCATAGTTCATTCTCACAAGAAAGCTCCCTCTTCTTCCCTCATGGTTCAACCTCCTATGGATCCATCTCCTCTTATGGTCCCTTCTTCACCTACTATTCCTCCACCCATAATTTTCTCACCAATGGACCTTCCCTCACCTGTGGATCCTTCTCCACATGTGATTCCCTCACATGTGGTACCTTCCCCATCAGTGACCCCTTCATCTCCTATAGAAACTACTCCCATGCATTCTCTTGATCGTCCCATACATGATAGTCCTCCTCAACATGATCCTTCAATCATTATTACATTTTCTATTGATGAGATTTAACATGAAGTATTTTCCCAACTTTCATTGAATATCAATGAGACATTAACTGTAGTTTGAGTTCAACTTCATAGATACTTATCAAATGTTATGGATAATGTGTGTGGATAAATTTATCAATACTCATGAACACATGCATGGTATTCTTACATTTTTATTTGAATTGGACATGTGCTCTAAATTTACATTTATCTATTTCATATATCATTTGACATTGTGTCAAAAACGTATCTATCTTACAAGGTGAATTTGGTTTTGCACTTTATATTGCTTATGATGTCATCATGTTCTCATATGGATTTATTTTTCCTCATTTCATTCTCTTTTCTTCTTAAGTTCATTTTCTTATGATTCCCTTGTTATTTTTCATAATTGATTTCTCTCTTATCTCTATACACACGGATAATAATTGTTGTGACTTGGTTATACAAACCTTGCTCCATTTAGTCATTCCTTCTTTACCATGTGATTAGTTAGCAAATAATTCATCTTAATATAATCTCCTTCTAATGGTCTACTCTAGATCTCCTTTTATTCCCCTTTCTTCCCTTTCATAAACTAATTATACACATGGTTGAGACTTGAGATAACATATTGGTTCATATTTAAGCCTAAGTGTTCTAGTTGGTCTTGTTTTTGGATACTTAATTTCATTTAGTCAAAGCCTAAACTTCATTCATGTGTATCACTCTATCTCTCATGATTGGTCATTTCCAAGTCTATATGGAGGAGGAATATTAAAAGCCATAAAATATTCAAAATCCAAATCATTTAACAAAAAGCAATGATTTAAAAAGGAAACATTCAAAATTTTCAAAAGTTAAATCACACTAAAAGATGTGATTCTAAGCACATATCCTTACTCTAATGAAAGATTAAACTCCATATTTGGCCTTGTAATATATTTGAGGTCCATTGGGGTGTGGTAGGCTAGTAGATTACAAAAGGATAATAAAAAAATATTTTAGTGCTACCTACTTTCTCACACCAATACCCAATCTTCGTAGTAGACTGACGACTCTGTAAGGGGTATTGAGGAATGGGGAACATGTTTTGGGAAGGTAGGTCCATTTTAATTTTCTTTTTAAAAAAATACCTACATGATTTGTTCTTAGTATCACATCTTATTTTCCTACACAACTTTATGTTTATAGCGAATAGGTATCTTCTGTATCTTGATGGTCACTAGTCATTTAGTATATTCTCATGTTATTAGAGTGCCTCATATCTTCTAAGGTCTTTTCATAATATGCCTACATTATTATTTTTACATTCCCTTTTTCACTCACTACAATCCTCATGTTTCCCCTTGAGAAATATTGTTTTGTTCACTAATCACTCCCCTAGGAATTCCATTTGTGAGTTGCATTATAAGACCATGGATAGGACTTGGCCTTCCTCATAAATTACCATTTTAAAACATCCTATTTTATCATATTTTCACATTAAGTCCACCTCATTAGTGTTCCCTTTGTGATTTTTAGTGTAAGACCATGAATAAGACCTAGCCTTCCTCACAAAATTTTCCAATATCCAAGTCATAACAAAATTACATGTGTCAAATATGAGATAAGATGTGATTGATTATGAGTTACACATCATTGACATGATTTTCATATTTATTTAGTATGTTTTATGCTTACTTTAATAATATTTCACTTTTATTTTCTTATTTTTTGATCGCATGTAAGAATTCAACCATTTTTCTTAAGGTTTTTATACTTCCTAGCTTGAATTAGTGTGATTAATGGCCTAACCATATTTCCCATAGATTCCTCAGATAGCCCACTCTAAATAGTATTTTTAAAAAGGATGTTTGAGATCTTGACCCTAATACCTATCCCTATAGGTTGGCCACCTAGGTCTATACCTATCTTAGATGAATAGTGGCATCCAAATGTGTAGCTCTCATAAGCCAAGGCCTACCATGCGTGTACCTCTCCTGATTCCACCCCTACTAGTGGTTTTAGCCCATCTCCACATGCCTATAATTGCCTCACAGCCTCTCTTTCTAATCTAAACCAACTCACTTGAGTTGGGGTAGATGGTACCATAAGATCATCCAATATGGTAGGGTCTTATGGCATCAGTGCCCAATCTAGGATATCATGGAGTGATCCCCTCACTAAGGATACCCATATAGTCTCCTCCTCCTCTATAGGATCTATAAAATTCAAACAAATAGATATTAGTTCATAAATATATCTCAAATAGCTATCTACATATTATCAATTAAATCTTATACAACTAGTATTCTATTTTCAAAGCTCAAACAAAATTTCAACCATTATTATCTATCCTAGTATTACCAAGTACCATGTCCCCATCTGCTCATCCATCAATCATAATCTCTTAATTGGCTCATCCTTTGAGTACCTCATTTGTAGGATGCCTCACAATCAATGTAAACCCTAGGGTCACCACTTATGATCATCTCAATCCTCACCTTAGTGGTGCCTCTATAAACCATCTCTACCTTGGGATGATTGATGGGTCATCTTGGATGACCTACCTCTATGCTCTCTCTCATCGCTAGCATCTCCATTGATGGTGAGACCAAGGTGATCATTACTACTCCTATTGCAGTGTCAATTTTGGTGCCTATGATACTTTTATATCCATATCCATGTCCTCTCTAGCTATTGGACATCATGCTCAACCTATCCATGGTATCTCATGTCATGATCTGATCTCTAGTCTCACAACTGGTAGTCCCTCTCCTCCTCTCCCCCTTATATCTCTTGCATGGCTAACTCAAAATGTAAGCACCACTATAAGATTCATCAGTTGAGGGAGTTCAAATTATCCTAGCAAGCATGCCACTAGATGTGGCTTTACCTACCAAGGGTAGTAGTCCATGATCTGTACTCATTCCAAATCTAGTGCCACCATCTTCCAACTCAGCCAAACTATCACAATGTGTGTATAAGTCTGCCACACAATCTCTACTCATGTGACCATTTATAACACTGGCACATGGGACATGGCCTATACCACCTGATCATGTCTCCATCTCAGCACCTGAAGTAACTAATCATCAACCACATGTGGCAACCCAAAAGGTTAGTACATTAGAAACCTCTCATTTATCTATGCACTCAATAATATCGATGACCCCATGGTCTTCTACCCTCTGTATAACATCACATACATCTCATACATGAACTAAACCCAGATGATAAAACCTAGGTCATAGAATTCCCCTGCTCTAATATCAACTAGCACAAGGCTATTGCATATAGCGGTCCCTTTCCATCTAACTTATGACATAGCACTAGTGCTATCATAATTCCTCTCACCATCTTTTGGATGTCTATAAATTTGGGATGTATAGACATCAAATAGACTCACCCTCAAACCTAGGTAAATCATATATGATCAAGTCACCCATTGGGCTAATGTTCATCCCTCCTACCCATCCAATATCCCCATGATCACTGGTATCCCTCCTATAATAAGTCCAAGTAAAGCATGGACATCCTCTAATATGATACCCACCTCAATGGTATCCCCATTCACCACCCACCTAAATGTATTGGTCAAGCACTCCTAGGCTCCTAAGAATATGACAAGATGATATGCACTCAGTGGAACTCGTTGTATATCCATGATGCCTTCTAAGCCTAGTATGACCAATTTAGCTCGGTCTACCTCTATCAAGTACTCTAATAGATTTGGTAGCCAAAAAGCATCCACTAATCACTAGAATATTTGGTTCCCCTAAAACCATCAAATAATAAAATATGTATTAGACCTCCATGTCACTTATAATCAAATACATTATTTTTAAATTTTAACAAAAATAAACCTAATTTGCCTGAATCTATTCATTTTTTACCAATTTCACCTATTCTTAGCCTACTTAGCCATTACAAGACTCACTCAATCAACTTGGGTTTTAAACCTACCACTTCAGCCAAATTCATGCATTTGAGTACTATACCAACCACTTAGTAACATACTAAATCAACCTAATGGTATTGGGTTGACCATGTGGACTTAATCAACTAAGTTGACCTTTCATTTTCCCCTTAGTACTAAGTTGGCAGTTTAGATTAACTAATTAAGTCAGCGCTAGGGTACTAAGTCATCCCTCTACTTCAATAAACTAATTCAACCCATACCTAATAAGTTGACCATGTCAAAATCTGATTTTTAACTTACTAGGTTGACTGGGTCAACCTAGTTCATTTAAACTTCCAACTCTTTGACCCACTTGTAATAAATGCCTTTGATATTTATTACTTTGATTCCTTTCAACCCATTTCCCTATTTGGCATATAGTTTCATTAATAACCTCTTGGGGTTCATTCTAGTTTCTAAAAATGGTGTAAAATAAAAACTAAAATTAAAATTTTATATAAAACATTTAATTTTCAATAAAATACTCAAAACTAGTTTCAAAATTCTGAGTTGCCTACTTGTGTTGCACCTGTTGTGGCCACTAGGCATCCTCCTCGTCTCAGTTGTCAACTCTTCACTATATTGTCTCCAACTTTTTCTAGGTCTCTCTAATCTCTAATTTTCTCTCAACATAAGTCAAATAATAGAAAATGACTTTCTTTTCACCCTATTTAAAATTACTATTCATAATTCTTTACCTTTCAAATATTTAACATCAGATTCCCTATTTTGATCATATCTTTTTTTTACTAACTCATTTTTCAAATATTAAAATTTTTTGGAATCATGATATCATAAAGAATATTTTCCACTACTATATGCCTATATTTCAAAAAAATTGATTTTTTTCTCTTTTTTACATTAGTCTTTACAGGTTCATCTAATGTTCCTTACATTGGATGCCTTTACATCTCTCGCAATCTCCTTATTTGTCTATAGCATTAAGGTAAGTAAAGGTATGTGTTTTCCAATTCTTTATTTTCATTTATCTTATTTGATCTTTAGTACATTTTACTGAACATCAACATTATGTGTCATCATGTTTTATTCCTGAAGCACCATCTTGTGTTACACTTATGTGACACGTGATAAACTTAGAGTGAGGCATATGTATACACATAATATTTTAAAAATTTTATCAATTATTGATGTTCTTATCTTTCAAGTTCCCATCGAGTCTCAATCTATTTAAGTGCACACCTTAATGGGTGTAACAGGAAAGGGGTGGGTAGACCATTGGTGCTTCATAGGATTATTGTCCCTTTTTCCACTTGTTATCTACACACTTCTCTCTTGAAAACTATTTCCCTAAGCTTTTTATTCTCTCTTATACACTCATATAGTCATTTACCACTTTCCATTACCCTTTTCCTAGCCTAAAACCTTGTTTGATAATTTGCAGTACTAGGTTGATTGGGTTGACCTTGTACTCTTATTAGTGAAACTCATTTAGGGTCTAGGTCAGATCTTGGCTAACCTAGTGAGTTTTTATCAATAATAGTACTAGGTCGATTGGATCGACCCTGTCAGCCAAAAATTTTACAAAGGCTTAGGGTTAAATCTGCCTATATATACAAGATCATTTTACCATTATTTAGAAAAGAGAAGAATAATTAATGGTTATTATGCATCTTCTTATCCACCATTCTACTCGAGGAGCAAGTATAGAGTTTCATACGTTCTTTAGAGATACGGATCTTATCTTATAGAGAAATCTTTTAGATACATTGATAGGTTGTGTAGCCTAGAGATGATTTATCCTTATCATCCTTACATTACACAATAACCTATTGTGAAGCGTTGGCCAAGGGAGAGATTGATGCTTGGTGGGTTCATCTTCAAATTTAAGTATTCCTAACTTTGTTCCTCCTTTGTAAGAGTAGATAGATATGAATTTATACTTATCTTCCATGTATTAGAATTACATATACATTGGCATGAGTATATATCTTCTATGCATGTTTAATTTTATTATTATTACCCCAACTTTGTGCCATAAGCTTTGGTGAGCACTAGATTAGACTTTGATTTACTTATTATTTTAGTGAATATGAAAACACATGACCTAGTTAGGGTTATTATGTAGTTTTGCTTAACTGGAGGCTTTTTAACCCTCCCTAGTGATATTATTATGGTAATAGATCCCTTAATTAGGTTTAACATATCCACATATTGGTCATGTTCCTAATTTTATAATGTATCCCCAATCGGAAGTGTAATTAAGATCTATTTTCTCTGAGCTAAAATTGATTTATAGATCTGATGTATTTATGATTGCATACACAATGGTCTCATCTTCATTCATCCTTAGAATTTTAAATTGTCTTCTATAGGTTTTTAATTTATCCAACTTTACCTTAGAGTCTCCCTCATGCATAGTCTTCAACTTGTCTCACATCTCTTTGGTAGACATATAGTGCATCGCCTTCACAAGCTCTACCTCTAATATGCCACAAAGAATACCATTCATTACTTTTGAATTGTTATCACTAGCCTTCTTACCCACTACATTGATAGGGGGAATAGAGGGTGCAATATATCCATCCAAAATTGATTTAAAAACATTATGACCTTGAGACATCAAATATTTTCTCATCTTGACACTCCAAAAATCATAATTAGATCCATTGAACAATGAAACCTTGCTTGTAGAGAAACTACCTTGTGCTTGACTAGCCATCTTTAATTGCTTAGGATCTCCTCTAGGATATTATGCCTTATTCAAAGGACATGATCTGATATCAATTTTTGTAATTACATTTACCTAGGGGTGAATCAGTGTCCTTAAAATAATCATTAAATTTCACTTATCATTTATGAAGTATTTACTCAAACACATACATCAACCAATGCATAAACAAACATCCACATAATCATATAACACATAAACATAAGAGATATGTGGGAAATCATCAAGGGGGATCAAACCCACTAAAAAATATCTTGGACTTAGAGACCTATAAGAAAGGAATCAAGATCTAGTGAGAAACCAATCCCACAAAGAACACCAACCCCTCACTAGTCAAGCACCAACTCAACAAGTCCTTTAGCAAGCACCAACTTGCAAGGAGACACCAACCCCCTAGGTAACTAAGCACCAACTCAGCCATGTAAAACCTATGATCACCTTTGGATATTTTTTTCTCACTCAACTAATGATGATCACCTTCTTTTTCCCTTTAAACTCTCCTATCTTTCTCAAATGGCCTATTAGGCCTCTTCGCTCAACTAGCCCTTTTCTTGGTAGATTTAGGTCATATGACCTTGCTCATGATATATATAATCATTATTATAACTTCATGACATATTTAAAATACCTATCTTATGGTATTTAATCTCTCTACTTAGTTTTCAAACCTCTATTTCATTCATTCATTTCCTCAATATTCTAACTAGTCAAATTAGGCCTATTAGACCTTCTTCTTATACTTGACTCTTGATCTCAAATGCCTTGGTCATCCAAAAACATATACATAATTTTATCACCCTTGTAATATATCAATAAAAACATTTCACAAGTGAAACAACCATTACATAGGTCAGTCACCACTCATAAGGACCAAAAACACCATTAGGCTTAATAGAGACCTAATGCAATTAGGCCTTCTCAAAGCACATGGTTCACCTTGACCACCTCAGAACATATTGAGCCTCCATAAATGGATGAAACACTTCAATTAAACCATTTATAATCTCACTTTATGTCCCCAACACCATTTATCTCATTTTACTCCTTGAACCACACCATTAGGCCTACTCATAATCAGGGCTTCTCACTGCCAAAAAGTCTACTTTGAATATCTGAAGTATACACTCAAATTTTCCATATAACTATATAAAAAAATAATATTAATAGAACCTACATGACCTTAATGTCATCACCATGCCCATTATACTTCACCATATAGGATAAAAGACCTCAAATTGACCATTTCTGTATGCTCACTCAAAACTACAAATAGGCTTCAAAACCCAATCAAGAAACTTTGACTTTTCACACCTTCATAAGAAATTATTATGAATACAAATACATTAAAATGAAAATATGAGACCTATATAACAAATTCATGTACATTATATTCTTTAACTATGGGTAAATCACCTCAGGAACATTCATCTTATTTAGATAAATACCAGGGTTCTAAGGGCCCCTTGCCCTATATTAGAAAATGCAAAGTTTTTACAAAAAATAAGGTTACATAGACCAGCCAAGCTAAACCAACATGGATGTGGAATACCAAATGGCCACAAGGCCAAAAATAGACTAAATGATAAAACCGGCTACTATTCAAACACTAACATCAGACCCAAAAGCATCATTTAATAAGATAGTATTCTAAGAGGTTACCCATACCTTTTTTTTACCTCCTACCACTTCCCTTGTTTGGGATTCACTACCATAATTTTCTTATCTGAATTATGACTTTCCATATTCAAATTTTTAAACAATTCTTTATCTGAATCTAAATTTTTATATTCATGTCCTCTCTTCACTCCCCCTACTAAAAGTTTCAATGAAATATTTTAGGCTTCATCTCTTACCTCCACTTTAGACACAACTTCTTTAATGGGAGAAAATTGTTCTCCTTTTTTATTTTCTCTCAATTCCACATTTTCCTTCATTTATGAATCTTTAAAATAATATTCAACCACTACTATCAGATCTGGGGCACTCCATTTTCTTAATTTTGATTTCTCCCCCTTTCTCTTTCCTACATAAGAGTGTTCGATAGGACAAGATGCATGAAAATTACCTAGATTTTTACACTTACTACATCTAAAAATAGTATTCTCATAATCTAGGGTTTGCTCAGGAAGAGATTCACCATATTTTAAAATGATTTTATCCATAACCTCTTTACTCAAATCAATCTCTACATAAATTCCAGCATAGGTACACAAACTTGCATCATCTCTCTTATGATCATTATTTATGAATGAACCCAAAGCATTACCTATTTCCTTATAAGCATGCCAAAAAATGTAGAGGTAGGTTAGGTAGATGAACCCAAATAGGCATCTTAGTTATAGAGAGGGAATTTGGATCAAACTCCATAAACCAGGGAGTGATAAACAAACCTGCATTTCCCCAAAACCAAGGGCCATCCATAAGACATTTCTAATAATATTTATATTTGCGAAAGTGAACTACAAAAAAACCTTTAGAGTATAGAGAAATCTTGTATTGATTTGACTAGTTTTCATAAATCTATTGATATAAAGTAATTGAATAAGGCCATAATCCATTGAATCAATAAATTACTACATCCTCTTTAAGAGTACAAAAATACTCATCCACTTCCTCATGTATAATCTCTATCTAAGGTATCTCTTTCACTTGATCTACAATATAGGCTTGAGGAAGGTTTCCCTTCATTGTATTTTCCTTCCCTGTTGCATTTCTAATGGCTTCTTTGAATGTTATAGGTTTGAAGTGAGAATATAGTTTGGAGGAAGTTGCACTATTCAATCCTTGCACCCCTCCTTAAATTATTGAAGCCATGGAGATGATCGAGACTTTACCTAGATAATACCCAAACACTAGTAAATCATCCTGCAGTTCCTTCCCCTGATGCACCAAACATTGGAACTCTGTAGGGAATCTTGAGAGAACCTCTAATCTCAGCTTCAATTCTAACATAAATTCTAGGCCTTTCACCCAAAGACATATTATTTTTATATATAGAGATCACACCATTATATGATACCCTATTTGATCCACCTTTGGATTTTCTAGTTCACTCATCTTGTCAAATAGTTTACAATCAACCACTAAAACCTTAGATTTGGGGATCACACTCCTTAAAATTATTTCTTGTTGAGGGAATTTATAAAATAATATCCTATCTTATTCTCATTTTCCTTCCTCTCCCTCCCTTGATATATGAGAACATAATTCCCTTAGCCTTGATATAATGATGATTGCTATAATTTTGTCATATATTTGGCTGACACTCACAGTCCCTAATACCTGAGAAATGTCTGATATTTCTCCTTAAATATAATCACTACCCTTAATATAGTCACCCTCCAATAAATTTTTCCATACATATTGTGACAAATAGCATAGATTTTGATCATCACTAACATATTTCCTCTTCTTATTGCTCCCTCTCAGCTTGGTGTCTCTCAATGTTTCCAATGAGATAGCTGACAAGTCCAGCTTTGTATCGATAGTGTCTTGAACAATATTTGAACATATGTCCATGCACTTACACATGTCCACCTTGGTTAATATGTGTTTAAATAATATTAAATCAGAACCCATGAAACCTTTTTCCTTTCCTTGATTAGTTGAAAAACTCCAGGAACATCAATCTTACTAACACATAGAAAACTATTTGAATGCTCCAAAACATAGTCATAGAAACAATGAATTTGAACACCTATAGATTCACATTCATGAACTTTAAATGGGTTTATATTATCATGAAAAATTCTTATATTAACTTAAAACAAATAAATTATAGGATCAAATAGCAATATTAGTCTTACATACCAATATCATGGCTTTACTGTACATAGACCTCACTATGTTAGACAAGTCAGATTGAGAACAAAGTTATACCTTACACACACATATACAAAAATTATATCCATAGGTATATGTTTTACATGTATTTAAAAATAACCTTATGCAATTGGATCCATCCCTAATCTATGGCATCACATCCCTAATCTCATTCCCACTTCTGCTTATTTTCCTCATTGTCTTCCTCACTAGGCCTTTTTAGTGATAGGCCAACTTCCATAACCAATTTATCATATTTTAAGTCTATAACATTCTCAAAAACTTACATGGACACAAAATAAAAGTCTCAAACATCATCCTCTAATCATTTTCATGATTTGACCTAGTCAACCCTAATGTTACATCAAAAATATGAGAAATAAGGGGTTTCTTATAGCTTCCTCTCACTCTTCTAATAGACCAATGCCACATAGAGGTACCTCCTCTACATATTAAAATAATAAAAATAGGTCATCTAATTCATTTTGGGCCATTTCTATCAATATATTCTATATTGGGTCATTGTTAGGGTTTTAGAAAGGGTTAAAACCACCTTACAGTCTTAACGATCATTCATAAAGCTTAGGACCTTAATCTAGAAAATAATGCTTATAAACTTGATTTATCATCCTTCCCCAACTTCCATGAACTTCTTAGGATCTCATGCAAAGGTTTCACATGATAAAAATAATAAGAAAATCCTTCTTGGGTATGTAATACCTCATTCTATGCACACAAAAAACCTCAAAACCACATTTCATGCTTTCTCCTTTATAATTTGACCTAATATTTGGTAAAAAAACTTGACACAACCTTTCACACCTTTTAAAATTCTCTCATGAGCTATATTACCTTGGAAACTAAACTTGACCCCTCATTAGGCCACACTAGGTCTTTTTGCACATTAAGACTTAAATTGGCAGTCACAATTAGACCTTAAACATACCTTAAAACCACTTATATTGATACTTCATTATCATTTCATAAAACCTCATACCATTCTCACACACTACCAATATTATTTTCACAAGCCTCAAATTGCTCACCTCATCATGCTACCAAGCCTATGCCTTCTCACTAGGTCTCTTCATGCAAATGAATAAGTCATGAACTGGCCTTGACATCTCCTATGAAGGATTATCTACCTTAAACACACATTTATATAATTTTAAACACATTCTCACATGATTTACCATTGATGTGTATCCTTCATAATTCTTGACAACATTTCATGGTACCTTATTAAGGCAGGGTCTAGAAATAGTTTGGTTGTATGCTTAGGCTTAAGACCTTACCCTTGTAGGTTTACCTTGAAAGTTTATCGATTATTCCCATACTTCATATTCATACTTGGGAATCCTTGAAAATACATTCATACCTATGTGTATTTATCTTATCAAACCATCATCTTCATACACATGGTCATGATATGACAATGTTCCTTAAGACTAGTGCTCAAAAGTATGCTTACCTTGTATCTTGATCTTGACCTTGACATGTCATCAACATCATAATAATTACTATGTTTCCTTAAAATTATATATCAACAAAGAGAAAATAGGTTTCCTTCAAATTCTCTCTTGTCATAAGACTCCTTGTCACATATCACTTCACTATGAAGACACCAACTTTGACTTTGACATTAATGGCATCCATCTTGATCTTGACATCAATGAAAACATTTATACCACAACACCAAAAATAGGAACATACCTCAATATTAAACTCATCAACAAATCCACATCAATGGTTGTAACATCATATTATGCACCACCTATAAAAACTAATGTTCATAATTCTCTAGCTACACCAATAAGAAGAACACCAAGAATTATCATAATACAATGCAATTTGGTTCAAATATCTTTAAATCTGGTGCTCAATTATCTTCATAAACTTATCAAAAATATTTACAATAACATTTTTTATACCCCAACAAATAATTGAAGTCTTAGTCCTATCAATCCATCAAGTACAATGGATGGGGAAACCAAGAATAGTCCTGATGTTAACACCAATGTTGGGAATACTCCCCTCTAGTAGTAATAATTGTATCAATAATCCTAACAATTCCAATCAAAATCCTTTTCTTGATATCTCCCAAGCCCTTTCACAAGTGGTTCAACAGACGACCCTTATAAAAGCTTCTCATAGAAATCAAATACTCCAAATGCAAAAACACATTTTTCAAATGGATAATCAAGCTAATGGAGTTATCATGAGTCAAAAAAATTAGAATTATGTTCCTCCTCTTCTATAAATTCCAATGGAAATTTTATTCATCAAACTCAAATTTGAAACAAGATGCTTCAAAATACTAAAAATGAATCTCTATATCCTTTCATTGTGTCTATGGGCATTGGAAATGTTTTTTCAATCATCACATATAATGGGACTACTGGTCATGCATTACATCTTAAATTCTTTGGTAACCTTTATAAGTATTGGATTATAATGGACACATCTACAACTACCAAACTTATAGCCAAAAACTTAGTAGAGATGCACTAGACTAGTATAATCATCTTCTTTGACATTAAATTAAACTACCAGAAGACTTAGTCAATGTTCTAATTAAATAATTCCAAAATAATGTAATTCCTAAGAATATCCTTATAATCTTAATTAAAGCTAAGCAATCACCTAAGTAATCTATCAATAACTTCATCAAATAATGGAAATATTTGTCTCATAAGGCAGGTCATAACATGCGTAACAAAAATCTCTTCAATATATTTTCTACTACACTAAAATCACCTCTTCAATATAAATTTCATATGTTATCCCATAATAATTTAGACAAGGCATTCGATCAATAAAAAATATAAGACTTCTTTATGATCCAATTTGAATAATATTAAAACCCTAGTAATGAATATTTACCAACATCAACAAATGCAAATCAACACTAATACATATCACAACAAGCCTCCCTAAAAATATCAAGTGGAATTTCATACTCTAAACAATATAAACCATTTCCACCATCACTTGGGTATCCAAGAAATCAATAAAAAGTTATCACCTTCTTCACCCTTGAGTTTTAACCTTTCTAAGCCTCCGTCACCATGGTACAATCCTAATAATTTTTTTGGTGGTACAAAATGGTAGGTCATTCTCATGAAAGTTATAGTGACCTTAAAATATTTGATTTTACCTTATTTTTAGATGAAAACTTCAACCATGAATCTAATACCCAAGAATGCTATAATGATTATCTCAAAGCTTATAATGCCCAATCAAACCAATCACATCAAAATCACACTTCAAAACCAAATAATAAACAACCTCAACATCCTCCAAATTCCTAATTAATAGTTAATGTTTTTGAAACCAAGATTAACCCTCACTCTTATAATAATGAGGAAAACTTGATTCACATGAAAAACATGAAGTATGTGATGTCCTTCATCACTCATGAACCTCTTAGGTCAAATCAACTAGAAGAGCACCTAGTTAAAATGCCTACTCCAAAGCACACTATAGGTGATTCTATTTGTTGAACTTTGGGTGCCTTTGTGGGTGTGTCCATATCAATTTTGTTGGCCTCTATCAAATATTGTATCTTGTGTTTTAATGTGATGCATCAGTTTGTTATATGGCCTGGTGACCTATTATATTCATAGAATACATTGGAATCATAGATTTTTAAAGAGGTCATTCATATCAACCTCTTTGATAGGAGGGAGAGATATAACTTTACATTCCAAGAGCTACTATAAAACACGTGTTGGCAATTCTGTAAGGTTGGTGAAAACTCTTTGTGGAGGAGTTGATAAAACTAGGTGAGGAGATGGCTCTAAAGTTGTGTTAAATGTTACCTTTGGACCACTCTTGTTTTCAATGGCCCTTACCTTTTATGGAGGCTTACTATAACTCTTAGTAATTTATTATGATCCACTTGTATAATTTAGTTTACCCATAGAGAGAAGCTTGACTTCTCTTTATTTTATTGTGTGGCATAAGTCTATTAAGGTTGGAAACTTTTTGAACAAGATAGCTTCATGTAATTTTGGTAGTAGGATTTGTTTGAATATGTCTTGGATCTCTCTATCTATCATGGGGCTTGTCAAATTTGCTAATATAGTCTTATATCTTAGAACATATTCTACAATAGTCTCATTTGATTTTTTTTCAGTTTTGCTATTTGAGCATATGAGATCTTATCACTGACGTTAATTGAGAAGTGTGTTAAAAATACATCTACCAATGGATTGAATGTGGTGATAGACTAATTTGGTAGATTCTAAAACCACTATAAGTTATATTCTTTTAGACTATGTGGAAACAACTTAGTGAGGATCTAATCATTGGTCATTTAGTCCTAGCATGTTGCATGTAAATCTCAAAGATGGTGCTCTAGGTCACGCTTACCATCATATAATGTAATCTTAAGTGCCACAAATATGAATGGAAAAGGAGTTCCTACCATATGATGTGCCAAAGGTGTATGTCAAATGACATGAGAATTCAAGGCATGTGATGACCTAGTAGCTCCCTGCTCAAGATGTAACACCTTAGCCTACAGAGAATGAACCTCATGCATAAGGGATTGTACATCTAGAGAGGAAGAACTAGTCATAGGAGGTGTATCTTCCACTAAAGGTTTTCAAGTTAAAATTGTTGTTGTACAAGCTGAGTTGTCCCCAAAGTAGGTGTAGCAATATTGTTATCTTGGGGAGTAGAAGATTGACCATTATTTGATTTATTATTTATTTCCATTATGGCTTGTAGAATTTGTGCATGATCATGGGGTTGTTCCTGAATTCTATCTATAAAACTCTGTAGAATCTCATCCTTATTGACTATAATATTTTCATTGTTAAGTCGGGGGAGAATATCTTGATTCCCATCTTGTGCATCATTTTGATCTTGATTGTATTGCTCATCTTGTACTTTATGATTTGGATATTAAAGAGTGTTAGGCACAACTTTTCTAGGTGTAGATGCATATACATGATGAACATTAGAATATTCTTAATACTTTTTACATGTAATTTGATTTTCCAATAATGTGACCTTTTCACATAGTAATTAATTTTGATTCTGTAATTATGATAATAGCTTTCTCATACTGATAATTTGATCCCTTAGAGCCTCACAAGTGAAAACCCTAGTTGTTTTTTATTGAACATGTAGGCACATAACCTATAAGGGGAGGTGGAGGCATGGATAAGCTGAGTATGGGTATTAGTAACAATATTATAGGTTATGGCATCTTATGGAGGAGTGATAACATGGACCTAGTTAGAGGGAAATTAGCTATCACCTTCATGGAGATGAGGAGGAGAAGGAAATTATTTCCTTTGCATTGGATATGACATTGAAACTTGATACATGGTTGTTAGGATATTAAATTTATGGATTAATTCCAATAAATTATATTGTAATTGATCCTCTATGTGTGTAAGGATTTTTTTCTTAATTTAATTTCACATAGGAGAACAATAACATATTATAGACAAAATGAAATATGACATACATTTTAACTGATATAAATCATCATGTACATATGTATTTATGTCATCTTTGAATCATTCTAAATGAAAGGAAACAAGCATGCAAAAGAAGCTAAAAAACTTTGTATTAAAAAGTGATAAACTTTATATGTCATTATTATCATGATTATATGAAATATAAATCAAAAAATACAAGGATCTGAAATCTGAGTGTGGGTCTTAAAAAGATAGAAACATAAACCCTAGGGTTACCAGAGTTAGTTTTTGTGCAATATTTGAAGTAAGTCGGGTTCACCAAATGTTTTAACATTTTAGGACTTAGATGAAAGTAAATCCTATGTTGTAAAAGAGTTGAATATAATAAATCAGGGTAGAAATATGTAATAAATATAACCACTGATTTGTAATAAATTTGAATAAATTTGACCTTTCTAAAAATAGTAATAAATAATGTAAATGAGAACTTAGCTAGAAAATGATCGAAATAGATGATCTGGAGGCTAAAAACTAAGGCAGAGGCTGGTCTGAGTGTCACAAATAGGAACCAAGTATCAAAAATCATCTTGGATAGTAGTGCCCTATTTGGATGGTAGCACCATATGGCACTGGTGTCCATGTTTTGGTAGTAGTGTCCTCTATGTATAACTATTTTGAGCTTCTAGGTGTACCTGTGTCTGGGTCTGACAAACTTGTTCCTGCATGCATGAGTTTTGTATCTCTGCATATGACCTATTGTGATTGATTTTAGGTGCAAACCCTAATCCTCCATATTACTAGGGCATCTAATTGATATAATTAATAAAGTGTGTTGTTAGTGGGGTAGGTTGGACATCTTCAACAACCCATCATGATGAGATTTGCCTACATACAAATACTTTGAAGAAGAATCAAGCCTAATGTAGTTCCTCAAATCTAAGTGATGGTGCAAGTATAAGTGAAGCTATTATGATTATAGATGTGAGTACTTTGAATGTGCTTGAAACTAAAAATCTGAGTAATCTGAGCTTAGGAATGTTGTAGATGGTTGTATGCATAAGTAGGGATTGATAACCTTAATTTTACACAACTTGTTCTAAGTTTATATGTGTAATTTGCATCACATTTCCATCTAGTCATTAGAGTGCTAAAAGTCATGTATATATACTATTAGGGTGCTTGTGTAGGTGTTAAAAGAGGTCTAGGACAACCCTAAGTGGTCTAATATTTGAAAATATATCCATTTGTATAAAAAAGAAGGAAAGGACAATAGTGCCAAAATTAGGACACTAGTGTCATGTGGCACTATTGTCCCTATTATGGCACTAGTGTCTAGGTGGTATACCCTGAGACACGAAGGGCCAAGATGTCAAAATGAGGGTTTGGGACTGCTTTAGGGATGTCTAAGGATGCTTATGGCCCATACAAAGGTTGGATAAGTGTGAAAATAGTCCCTAAGATAGGCCTATTATTAATTTAGGGATATGTGGTCTAAATTAACACTCTTAACACTCAAGTGCCATTTTTAGGTGATTATAAGAATAAAAAAAATTAGGATTTAATCGAGGTAATGATGAGAGTTAGGAGATGATGCAAATTCAAGGTCACATGCAAGGATATAGCTCAAGAGAGAGTGTGTAAAACTAGAGATCCCATTATAATAAAATGGCTAGGCTACAAGATTCATATATTATCACAAGAAGGTTCATAAGAGAAGGATCTTCAATATGTAATCCAATACAATTGAAATATAAATCCTCAATCATGAATCATATGATGGATTAAAACAACATATATGGTTCCACAAAATATGGTAGAGTTATTTTCAATAAAAATGATTGAAATTTAAAATAATAACTTACTCAAAATGATTAAATAAAGAATGTGGAACGAGGTATGGTGATGAAGGAGGTTAGCATTTGGTTGAAGATAGGGACTTAATGGTAGCTAGAGGAAATAATGGAGTTGTTTATTCTATCTCCTATGACCAAACACATGCAAGAGCACAACAAGGATTTCAGTAGAAATAACTTTGGCCATAACAAACAGGGGAAATGTGGTGTGGGCTAGGTCACTTAAACGAGATCTAACTAAAATAGGGGAAGTTTTAAATAATGGCAAGGGTAAATCAACATCAACCATGGGATTTGGTGTTGTAGAAGAAGGTGGTGGCCAGTTAGAGAAAGAAGGACAAAATAATGATAATAGAATAGGGGTGAAGGTAGTGGAAGCACGATGTCCTTCATATGTTCAAGAAATTACAAAAGGGGAGTATAAGCCTATGCGACTGCAAAATCAAACTCATCAATCCAAATTAAAGCTAAGGACGTAAAAGTGGTTTTGGAAAACGAAGAATGGATCTCTTCTAGGGGTATGATCTATCAATTTTTTGGACTTTGACCTAGCCTTCCATATCTTCATGGATGGATAATGGGGCATTGGAAAAATTTAATAGATGGTAATAATAAAATCTATCCTTGTGATAAAGGAATTTTTATTATGATTTTTGATTCAATTGAAGATAAAAATGTTGGTATCAATGAATATTTATGGGCTTAGGGACATCATATGCTTTTGGCAAAGCCATGGCATCCTGTGTTCAATCCTCACACAAATTTTTAACACAAAACCGGTTTGGATTCGGTTGCCAAACCTACCATATTAGTTTTGGGAAACTATTGTTTTTAGAGACATAGTAAATGTTGTAGGTGATTTTTGGTATGTGGATCCCATTATATAAAAAAGAGGCCACTCAACTTATGCCCATATCCTGGTAAATGTTGATATTACAAAGGATTTCCTTGCACAGGGGGATTTGAAAGTTAAAGATAAAACATGGTATAGCCTCTAGACTATGAAGCCTTACCTTTTAGATGTTGTAGGTGTTTTCAAATAGGGCACTTGGTGAATGATTTCCCGAGTATCAAATACAAAAAGGTAATTCATGATGGAAGGATGTTGGTCTAGAGCATATAACGGTCCAAGATGCTAATGAGAGTGAGATTGAGAGTGTTGTCTCATATTCTGAGGAAATAAAAGAGTAACAAGAAACTGAGGAGGAACCAAATTTGATGGAAAATATGGTAGGAATAAATCAAGTGGAGAGTATTTCTAATTTAATTGTGGCAAGAAAAATAATGGAGGATATGTAGCTAAGGGAAGTTGAGGCTTGAAGCTCTTTGTTAAACTCTCAACCTTTAGATTCATGTGAGATGTCCATTCCTATTTCTCCAGATTTAGAAGATAGGGGAAATTAGACCATGGTTGGTAAAATTTGGAAAGGTCACTGCAACAAGGATTTAGAATAATTAAATATGACCCTTCAATCATGAAAAGAGAGTTGCTAAGAGGGGTTTTCAGATCTATTTCTCTACTATTTTTGAGTCGTGGTGTGGTTATTCTCTGTTCTTTTGATGTGCATAGCAGTTTTGAATTTCTATTATGGATCCTTAGGCCATAACTACTTGTTTCTTGTATAGGGTTGGGCCTCTATTTCAAAAAACCCTTATTTTACCAATAATAAAAAACTTACTCAAAATGATTTAGTTTCAACATAATAATGAATAAATATAAGACATCTAATGAAAATATATGGAAATTATGGGGTTCCAGTAACTCAAACACAACACTCTTGCTAAATTTAGCAAATCATATCATGATTTTCTAAAAAAAGATGCCATGTCTTTCTCAAGATCATGCACTAACTTTCCCAAGGCTGATTATGATTGTTATAGGGGAAAACTAGTCTAGGGTGTGTTTGGTCTATACGTTTTATGATATACTTTTCTCATTCATAAATAGTGAATATGGCCTAATGTTTCATTGCAAAACTATGGAGGGTTTCACTCTACCCATAACTACACTATCTCATCTCTAAGATACACAAAGAATATCTTCCCAGGACTAACCACTTATAAGTGCACCCTAGATTACAAATGGTCAATTGACTCCTATGGCTAGATTTAGGCTAAACCCTAGGGTGTCTTTTGATATACCAAAGGTACATAGAAGCTCGATTATGTCTATAGATGTTATATAAAGCTTAGGTATTGGTAGGTTTTATCCCACCTCACTTCACAAAACAAAATGTGTTTAGCCAATAATGATAGCTCTATGTAATATTTTAAAACTCTTGACACAATGTTTCTAACCTAAAACAAAATTAATTTAAAGAAGGGGGAAATATCAGCTCCAAACTCTTCAATAAATAAAACGCAATCATATTTCTCAATAAATACAAAAAAAAATATGAAAATACCTAGAAAAGATGGGGTTTCAACAAGTCAAACACATTCATCTTTCTCAATTCAGTAAATGGTGTCTTGGATTTTTGTAAAAAATCATGTTATAGTTTTTTCAAAATGATGCCTTGGTTTTCTCAAAATGGTATTTAGATTGATTAAAAATAGTTAAAAAAAAGATCCAAACACACTACATAATTCACATTTATAGTTGACTTTAAATCAACTTGAGTAGAAATGGTCTAAAGTTGACAATTTGAAAATAAAGTGAAAACATGCTAAAGTTAACATTGAAAATAGGCTAACTTCGATCCTATATTAACCGCATAATGATGACCCTACTAGGAGACTAAGTAACAACATCCCAACTTTAAAACATCATTAAATTTCCTAATTCGACCCACAAAAAGGTACCCATCCCTAAGGTTAAGCACATTTAAGAGATATGTCACTAATCGATTCAAATGTTATAGTCTATCTTTACAAGTAAATCACTGTAGAGCCTTTATAAAAAATTTAATCACTCATCTAAATCATGGTAAAAAATAGAGCAACAATCACTATCAATCACCACAAAAGTTCTAATACTATATTTAATAAATTCCATATCAAAAAGCCTAAAAATAAGGGACATAATTGATTATCATATTAAAATGTAAGATATTTCTCTCAAGGATAAGGAAACTTAATTTATAATCTTATGTGAATGTAATGTATTTACAGTAAAAATTTTACTTACTTTATTTATGTATCCTATATAAATCATTTAAATTAAAAAGTTACAGTTAGATCAATTACTTATAAATTTAAGTCCACACTAAAACACTGGATTTAAATCTAGTAAAAAGAAAATGATGATTAATAATTATTAATACTTTTAATAAAAATTCATTGAATTCCATTAAATCAATAATTTTAATATATAACTTCAAAAAGATTATTATGGGGTGGAATTACTAATTTATGAGTTGACTAAATGGTAAGGAACTTTTGCCTCTTTAACTTGGGAGCCCTGACATGGTGATTCGTAGATCTTTAAAACGACTTCCCTTTCCTACACATATACTCAGAGTCATTACCACACCAGGTGGTCAAAACGAGAGATGCAGACCAACTATCAATCAATTCTACATTTGAGATTTAAGAATTAATTATCATATTGAACCTTAAAGAATCATTCCAGTTTAGTAGAATTTTCTGGGGATGGAGCCATGATTAACTTCTTTTATTTAGTAAATTCTAAGCAGTGTCCTTGGCCTAAGTTGGTATCTCTTCTTCGCTCACTTTGATACATCCACCATTCCAATAGTTCATGGGCGCTAATGTTCAAAAGAATGCACGTTAATTTGACCGGACAATGCCGAACAGGTGAGACTATTGGGTTTATAGTGACTGTTACTGTTCATTCAAAATGGACTAATTTTTAGGTAATCCCGATTTACATGCTCAAGAATTTTATTAGCAACTTTACCAACCAAATAAGCCTACTTTATGCTGAATTAACATTTAATTGTGGCTCTCACTACTTTACAATGAAGATCCAATTGATATAATAATAATATTGTTGATGTTGATTGTAGTGTGGATCGTGATAATATGGGAACACTGAAGAGAAATAGATTGGGAAATTCTTTTAGAAAAAACACCTCTAAATTAGAGCTCAGAATTAGGTATATGACTTAGTTATTTGTACCGAATAAATATCTTAACATCTAATCTGAATGCCATGCAAGATGGCAAGAAAAAAATGTGTCTTCTAAATTGAAACACTGATGAATGAAAGTGTAAGGGGCCATGGAACAGCACTACTGTTAAAAATCCCAGTACTGTTAAACTGATTTGCCCTCATTAATAAACGTCCAAGAAGATGGACCACACTGATCTCCATCTTCCTCTGGCTTGAAAGGAAAATGAATTGCGGAGAGAGATTTGGGAGGAGTCACGGAAGCTATGGAGGATTGCAGGGCCTGCTATCTTTTGTCGCATGGCTCTATATGGAATGAACTCCATCTCCTAGGCAATGGCTGGGCACTTGAGTGAACTAGACCTGGCTGCTCTTTATATAGCCTCTCTTGCCATTTTAAGCCTTAATTATGGGGTTTTAGTAAGTATACCTGCTTTTCACAAACGACTTTGTTTACTGTGTGATGTAGCTGTAATATATTGTAGTCATTGAAAGTATTTTGTTTTTCTTTCTTTGAATACGATGCCATGCTTTATTGTCATAAGAAACATTCATTTAAATACAATTATTCACTCTATTTAAAAAGTTTTTTTAAAGCTTGGTTCCTCACTTAAACAATAAGTCTGGAGTCTGATCTCTAATGCGCTTGGCCTGTCTAGAAATTATCCAATCTCTTTCCTAAAGGAGTGCATAAATGATTAGGGAAGGAAGAGCACTCAACCATTTAATGCCAAACCTATTGACTGAGGGTATTTATGCACATTCCCAAACAGTTAGCTGGGTGTAAATGTACCCTGATTAATCAGTCTGTGTCTTTATGAATTTGGGTCTTTGGTGGGCATTATCTCCACCAAAAGTATTTTCAATTTTGAAGTGCCAGTCACCAGTTGATGTGTTAGCATTCTCCCATTCAGAAACATTAATATTGATTATCATATTTTATATATTATAAACGAGGGAAGGGACCTCACCTGTACAAGGTATCAGAATTTCAGAGATAATCATGAATGCACAAGGCTTGAAACAACAGCCTAAAACTAGAAACCAAATAAAAAAGCCAAGCATCAACCAAAGCCAACCAAAAAGGAGGACCATACTCTAGGTCCAAAGAAGCCATGAAGCTTACAGAACACAACACAGCAAAAGATATAAACATAAGAAAAGACCAATGCAACCGAGCATTTGCAATAGACACCCTCACAGAAGGACATTGTAGAAGTCCTTCAGAGTAACACCATTTGAAAAAAAAAATTGGCACTAGCTCCAGCAGGTCTACCATCCCAAACTCTACTGGATTGTTGCTGCTGATTGGAACATACGGGGGTGCCCTTGCCAGAATTGACACGTGTGGCCTTTATGCCTCCAAGACCAGAACCTTGAGTACAACCCAAATGAGAGTGGGAATGTTAAGTTTTTGGAAGTCACAATGCCCCACGTGTATCTAATATTGTCCAAACATTTTGGCACCATCCCTGTCAGGAGAGTTGACACGGGTATTATCCAGAGCCCTCAGAATATTGATGAAGAACAATATCCACTTTCACAAAAAATCTCTTATCCCCCGACCCACTAGGATCCAGTGGATACTTGTTAAAATATTATTATTTTTGACTCTCTACCAACTCACCCAAGCAGCTCCAGAACATGACAGGCCACCAACAGAATTAAATGCTAACATTCAAATTTGAAATTTGGAGCTCTTTTGACTTGTTTGGGGGGAAAATCTGCAGAGTATGTGAGTATGTCAGTAAAAGACAAAAGAAAAAGAGAATGTATCATAGAAGGTATTATTCAACGCAGCAGCAGGATAGTGAGAACAGAGCAGCAACTTGGAAAAAGGAAAAACAGAGCAGGGAAGGAACAAGGGAATAGAATATAGCAGAGCTACGGAGAACAACAACAATCCATAGCAAGAGAGTGTGTAAAGAATCGTAGTAGCAGCAGCTTGCAAGAGAAAAAAGTATAATATGCAAGCAGCAGCAGTCATCAGGAGTATGCAATAGAACAAGGGAGATATTTCCATCAGTTAAAGAAAGTCTTTCGTATATGTTGTTGTGAGTCATTTTATAAACAACAGTAGTTGTGTATGTAAACATTTCAAAGTTAATAGATATATATATATTTGTGTGTTTTCTACCATTCTCTTCCTTTCCCCTGTTTCAATTTAATTTTTGCTGTCTCCATTGCTGCCCACTTGGGCCTTTCAAATTTGATATAATTTTTCTACATATACTTTTGGCATAATCTCTCCCTTCCACAGCCATTAGTGTTGTAAGCATTTCTAACAACTGGTATTAGAGCCATAGGTGAAGGGGAGTCAAGTTGTGAGTCCATATAGACATGGCAGCACGAAGTTCAAGGTCATGGCAGCAGCCCCCCATGTTTGATAGGAAAAACTATGATATGTGGAGCATCAAAATGAAAACAATATTCAACTCTCAAGAGCTATGGGAGTTGGTTGAAGTTGGGTACAATGAGGTTCCAGACATGATAGCCTTTAATGTCTTAACCCAAACACAAAAGAATTGCTGAAGGAGAGTAGAAGAATGCCAAGGCACTCAAGTATATACAAGTGGCATTCGTTGATTCCATCTTTCTTAAGATAGCAGTAGTTGTCTATTCCAAACAAGCATGGGACATTTTGCAAAATGCCTATCAAGGGAGTGACAAGGTGAAGCTTGTCAAGTTGCAGCTCTTGAGAAGAGACTTTGAGACCCTACAAATGAAGGAGAATGAGTCTATCAATGACCTCTTCACAAGGACAATGAACATTGTCAATCAAATAAAAACATGTGATGATACCCTTTAAGATCATAGGATCATTGAGAAGATGTTGAGGATCCTTTCAATTAAATTTGACCCTATAGTGGTTGCAATAGAAGAGTCAAAGGATTTGAGGTAAATGACGGTGGATGAGTTAATGGGTTCTTTGCAAACCCATGAACAAAGGTTGAATAGGTCAGTCACCTCCTCCCATGAACAAGCATTCAAGACCAATGTGAATGTAAAAGGAAGGGGGAGAGGATCAAATAATAGAGGAAGAGGAAGAACTTGCAGCAATCAAGAAGGTGGAAGGCATAGCCATCAAGAGTCACATGGAAGAGGAAGAGGAAGGAGCAACAACACTTCTAGAGGTGGATCTATATAAATGTATAATAAATCTAGCATTCAATGCTATTATTGCAAGAGGTATGGACACTATGCTAGTGAGTGTAGAAAGGAATATGACTTGAATAAAAAAATCCAAATTTCACTCATACACGAGGCTGAACCTAATAGAGATAAGAAAGGTGGAAGCTTGTTTATAACATGCAACATTACCGAGCAAAGCAGTAAAGAAACATGGTACTTGGATAGTGATTGTAGCAACCACATGAGTGGAAACAAAGATGTTAGGTTGTGGAGCTAAAAGCGTCACTGATGCAGACATTGGAGGAGGGTGCTGAGTGTCACAGTCGCCGACGTCGGTCAGGCCAACCGACGTCGGTCAAGTGGAGACAGGAAGCTGCCAACGACGGTCAGAGATCAGCCGACGTCAGTCACCCCCAGGCAGACAGGGACCGACATCGGTCGCCTGTGCGGTTCCGAACTGCGAGTTCCACGGACAATTCGTTAACGAACCGGTTGTTTGCATGAAGAAGGCTAATTTTAGTCTTGAGCTGCGGATCTAATTATTGTAATTAGATGTCTAATTATTGTTTGCATGAGATCTATATAATAGACTCATGGGCTGTATTGTAATTTTTGCTAGAGAGTAAGAGAGCAAATATTAGCTCCTTCAGAGTGAAGAGAGCAAGGTGTGTTCCTCCTAGTGCCACAGTGCCAAGTATGGGTGCTGGTTTGGAGAATCAGAAGGATTCTTCATGTATGTAGGATCTTGGTCAGCAGGTGTGCAAGGCCACGTTTGGAGATCTGCATGGTAAGTAAAATCATTGATTTGCAGGTGTATGTGTGTGCGAGATTTAGGTTTGCAGGTGTGCGGAACCAGATTGATTTGCAGGTGTGCAAGATTAGGGAGGTCAGCAACACAACAGAGAGCAATATCAGGGGAGATCTACTTGGAGTACGGTGTGTACTCAGTTGGAGAGCAATAGAGGAAGGCAAGGTAGTTCCTTCCAAAGTAAGATCATTTGAGTTGCAAGTTGTTGCAAGTTCATGGGAGATCTACTTGGAGTGCATTGTATACTCGGTTGAGTATGTTTGTATACTCGGTGTACTGGCAGTAGTGATACTGACTGGTTGGAGGTGAACACCAACTCTGTGTTTGAGTTGTGTGTTGGGACCGTAAGAGAGAGAGTGAGCTCTTGAAGAGATTTACTGTTTATGCCCTAGAGGTGTGGGAGCCCTAGAAGTGTGTAAGGAACAAGACTGTGGCAATCTTCTTTGTTGTATTTCCTTCTGAAAGAGCATTAATACAATTAGGTATTGTCTCTCATATTCTATGTTATTTTTGAATTCTAGTTACTTGTTACTTCTGGTTTAATTCCGCATATTAAGTTGCTTGTACATGGTAATCAATGGTGCTTCCAGGTCTTAACAGTTGGTATCAGAGCTAAGGTTGCAGGGAGCAGGTTTGTGTTTGGTTACAAGTCACTCTCAGGAGTTTTTGATTGAGTGGGAGTATAGCAACGGTAGAAGAAAGTACACTAAGAATGGAGGAATTCAAAGGCACGAATGATCAATTACGGTGTTATGAAAAGAAAGAGCAGGTAAAGAAAGATTGTTGGTTGGTAGCAGATCAGCATGAAAGAACTGAAGAAGTAGATGTTGCAGGTGTTGTTGCACAGGATGCTCTGGGATGTTTCTTGGATAAAGTAGAATCTTGGTTTATAGATTCTATTGCCTCTTTCCATGCAACCCGAAATAGAGGGGTTGGTGAGCCTTATCAAAGTTTAGGCAAAGGGGAAGTGCGGCTGAAATTGCAGATGGCCAACACATGGGTGTTGAAGGAGGTCATGCAGGTCCCAGTCTTAGAGATGCGGCTAATTTTTTCAGGAAAGTTGAGTGATGAGAGATGCACAGGAACTCTCACAGCGGATTCTTGGAATGTTACCATGGATGCACTTGAATTAGCATATGGTAAGAAAGCAGGTATTCTTTATCTACTTGCTTGTATTACTAATTCCATTTCTGTTGCACAAGTGTGGCTTTGTAGGCTTGGTCACATAAGTGAGAAGGGAATGGATGTTCTTAAGTCAAATGGTAAGAGTTCAGCTTCGGAGAGCAAAGACCGAGATTTCTGTGAGCAGTGGGATGCTACAAGAAAGGATTGTGTTTATTGCAGGAAAAGGAACACTGATGTATTTGATAAACTTAAGAACTGGAAAGCCTTGGTGTTCTTGGAGGAGATGATGGACAGAGATCAGTGGAGAAGGCTGGATACTTCTGAGCAAGGCGGTTTGGACAGGGTTTTGATCCATAGAGAGCTCGTGGATAAAAAGTCATCACTCACAGGCAAACACAGTTACCGGCATCGGTCAAGGAAAATCGGCGTCAAACAGACAGGTGCCGATGTCGATCATGTGCAGACCAGAGCCGGTGGTGTCGGGCAGGGTGGCTACCGGCGTCGGTCATGGAACCGACGTCGGTGACCAGGTAAGACCGACGTCGGTCAGGAAACCAGTGTCGGCAGAAAGGACAGTCGCATGGGAACCGACATCGATCGGATGCAGATTGTGTGGTGACCAAGGTCGGTCACTGTAATGGATTTTGGGCAGACAACAAGCTGTCAAGGAGTCTCAAACGCCCATATGGAGGACTGAAAGGGTAAGTAAGCCTCAAATTCGTTGTTCCTCTTCTTTATACTCGTTGCTCACTGCAGAGCAAGAAGGATCCAGGAAACAGTGGGAGCATGGCATGAATAGGATGCAGAACCAAACGGGAGATTTGGTAGGGTTGCCAGCCGGAAGAAAGTACTGAAAGACGAATGGATACCTTAGTTAAAAAATAGAGAGAATGGACACGTGAGACGGAAGGCCAGGTCATATGGTCTTGAGCAAGCTGCAGGACAGTGGTACAGGGCTGACAGGTGGTACCTAGTGGATAACAAAGCAGGGCTTTAGTCAATGTCAGTATAACCATTGTGTTTGTCTTACCAGGTGGATGATAGTCGAAACATTATCCTGTTACTGTATGTGGATGGTATGCTTGGTGCATGTTCAGACATACAGAGTTTTGCTGAGCTAAGGGTAAGGTTAGTTCAGTGGCATGTCATGAGGAATTTGGAGCAGCAAAATTATTTGGCATGAGAGACATGGAAGATCACAGGTTGATTTTGTCTTTAGTGGGAGCTGATGTGAATCAGGTGTTAGCGAGGTTCAATACGCAGGATGCAAAACTGGAGCACACCAAGAGCTGGACAGTTCAGTGTCCGAAATCACATGAGGTCTGGTATAGGCCTGAGTTTTCTCCAGCAGTGGGAGCTGTCAGAGAGTTAGGAGCCAATTCGGGGAAGTGGGTTCTCAGGTATTTGAGAGGGACCAACAGCTGGTATATATGCTATGCAGGGTCAGGACTTCACTACATGGGTTTGTAGGTTCGAATGTGGCAAGTTACTTGGATGACAGGAGGTGCACTACAGGTTGTGTGGTGGGTAGTCTTCAAGATTGATCTTGAAGAGGGATACTGTTAGGATACCTACAACAATCAATATGCTCTGATACCAACTGTTAGGAGACCCCTTATCCAACAGAAACACAATTGATTACTTTCTTATAAGCAATTAAACACGGAATTATACCAGAATGATAAAGTAACTAGAAACTTGAGACAGCAAAGAATTTGAGAGACAATACACACTCTTGTATTAAATATTACTAGAAGAAAATACAATAAGGAAGATGCCACTTCTTCCTCCACCTCAAAGGCTTGCCACACCTCAAGACCTTCTTTCCTCTCTCTCTTGCTCAACACAACTCTATAGCCTGAGTTATTATCCCTCCTTGAAAGCTTCAGCTGATCTCCTTGACCTTACACCTGTAGATCTCCTTGACCTTGCTTGCTTCAATGCTTTTACTTGTCTTCTTGGTAATTACAATACATGCCTTATGAGTCTTTAAATAGGATCCCATGCTTACAAAAATAGAAATCTAACTACAATAATTAGACACGCAGCTCATGATTATAATTAGTCATTTGACATGCAAACACTCGCTTCACTTAACTGACTGTTCATCAACAGCAGTTCTGAAAATACACAGGCGACCGACGTCGGTCCCTGCTTGCCTGGTGCTGCCGACGTCGGCCGACATCCTGCCGTCGCCGGTTGCCTTCTGCACTGTATCTGACCGACGTCGGTCATGCTGCTGACGCCGGTGCTTCTAGTTCTTCAACATCCTCTTCTTTGTGTCTGCAAACAGTTGAAGCTTTTAGCTCCACACCCTAACAGATACAAGCCAAAAAACAGATTAGACAGTGTACAGGTATAGGTACAGTGCAGCTATTTATCTTCAAGTGAGAGATTGTTAGGTTGTAGAGCTAAAAGCTTCACTGATGCAGACATTGGAGGAGGGTGCTAAGTGTCACAGTCGCCGGCGTCGGTCAGGCCAACTGACGTCGGTCAGGTGGAGACAGAAAGCTGCCGACGACGGTCAAAGATCGGCCGACATCAGTCACCCCCAGGCAGACAAGGGCCGATGTCGGTCGCCTGTGCGGTTCCGAACTGCGAGTTCCAAGGACAGTTCGTTAACGAACCGGTTGTTTGCATGAAGAAGGCTAATTTTAGTCTTGAGCTGCGGATCTAATTATTGTAATTAGATGTCTAATTATTGTTTGCATGAGATCTATATAATAGACTCATGGGCTGTATTATAATTTGTGCTAGAGAGTAAGAGAGCAAATATTAGCTCTTTCAGAGTGAAGAGAGCAAAGTGTGTTCCTCCTAGTGCCACAGTGCCAAGTATGGGTGTTGGTTTGGAGAATCAAAAGGATTCTTCATGTATGTAGGATCTTGGTCAGCAGGTGTGGAAGGCCACGTTTGGAGATCTACATGGTAAGTAAGATCATTGATTTGCAGGTATATGTGTGTGCGAGATCTAAGTTTGCAGGGGTGCAGAACTAGATTGATTTGCAGGTGTGCAAGATCAGGGAGGTCAGCAACACAACAGGCAGTAATATCAGGGGAGATCTACTTGGAGTACGGTGTGTACTCAGTTGGAGAGCAATAGAGGAAGGCAAGGTAGTTCCTTCCAAAGTAAGATCATTTGAGTTGAGGTTGTTGCAAGTTCATGGGAGATCTACTTGGAGTGCATTGTATACTCGGTTGAGTATGTTTGTATACTCGGTGTACTAACAGTAGTGATACTGACTGGTTGGAGGTGAACACCAACTCTGTGTTTGAGTTGTGTGTTGGGACCGTAAGAAAGAGAGTGAGCTCTTGAAGAGATTTACTGTTTATGCCCTAGAGGTGTGGGAGCCCTAGAGGTGTTTAAGGAAAAAGACTGTGGCAATCTTCTTTGTTGTATTTCCTTCTGGAAGAGTATTAATACAATTGGGTATTGTCTCTCATATTCTGTGTTATTTCTGAATTCTAGTTACTTGTTACTTCTGGTTTAATTTCGCATATTAAGTTGCTTGTACATGGTAATCAATGGTGCTTTCGGGTCCTAACAAAAGAGATTTTCAACCACATTGATGACTCAATCAAATCAAAGTTGAAGATGGAAAACAATGAGAAGGTTCTTGTCATGGGCAAAAGCAACATTTCTATCCGCACCGAACAAGGTGACAAAAGGCAGATTCAAGATGTTTATTATGTACCCGGGTTGAATCACAACTTTATCAGCATTGGACAGCTTGTCCAAAAGGGGTACAAGGTCAGATTTGAGAATGGTGAGTGCATCATCTTTGATAGGATTGGCTGCAATAGACAAATTGCAGCAGTCAAGATGACAAGTAATTGGATGTTTTCATTGAGAATGCAAAGTGACCTCGTAACATCGTTTAAAACTATGGTAGTAGATGAGTCTACTCTTTGACATCTTAGGTACAGGAATTTGAGCTTTGGAGGGTTGAACCTTCTTCACAAGAAGCACATGGTGAAACAGTTGCCCCTTATAGAACAACCAAATAAGGTGTGTGAAGGATGCATATTGGGGAAGCAACATAGGAGTGCATTTCCCATGGGTAAAGCATGGAGAGCTAGACCTCCTTTAGAGTTGATACATTCAGACTTGTGTGGTCCAATGAAGACCCCCTCCCTATCCAAGAATGTCTATTTCATGACATTCATAAATGATTACAACTGGAAGATATGGGTGTATTTCTTGAAAAACAAATCAGAAGCATTTGAGACCTTCAAGCAATTCAAGGCCATGGTGGAAAGCAAAGTGGCCACTACATCAATATTTTAAGGACGGATAGAGGGGGGGAGTATATCTCCAATGAGTTCATGAATTTTTGTAAGGATCATGGCATAAAGAAGCAATTTACAGCTAGGTATACACCACAGCAAAATGGTGTGGTTGAGAGGAAGAATAGGACCATCCAAGAGATGGTAAGGAGCATGTTAAAGGCAAAGGGTTTGCCTAATGATTTTTGGACTGAGGCTAAAGCAACAATCGTGTACTTGTTGAATATATGTCCAACAAAGAGTGTTAGGTATGTGATCCCTAAAGAAACATGGAGCAACCAAAAGCCAAGCGTAGAACACCTTAGAGTATTCGGTTGTGTAGCATACGCACACGTGCCCAACCAAAGAAGAACCAAGTGGGATGACAAAGGTGAGAAGTGTATATTCACAGGGTATAGTGATCAATCAAAGGCATACCGGCTATACAATCCCATCATCAAAGAGCTCATAATCAGTCGAGATGTTCAATTCATTGAGCATGAAGCTTTGGAAGAGAGACAAGGAGAAGAGCATGTGGAAACAAGGACTGCTGGACCCTTTGTTAAATCTGAAACAGCAGGTGGTACAGCTACCAATGCACCAACTTGGACCCCTATTTCACAAAGGGTTGAATCATCTAGTGGTAGCAACAATCAAGGAGGCCAAGGAGTTGTTCATGAGTCAACATCCTCCTCCTCCAACTCAAGTCAACATCAAGTAAGGACAAGGAGCTTGCAAGAAGTCTAAGAGCAGTCAAGATATGAGAAAAATGAAGATGAAACTATGAATTATACACTCTTTTTATCAGCTTATCTAATCTACTTTGAAGAAGCAATCAAGGACAGTAAGTGGTATGAGGCTATGGACGAAGAAATGCATGCCATAGAGAGAAATCAAACTTGGGAGTTAGTTGACCTTCCAAAAGGAAAAGAGGTCATAGGAGTTAAGTGTGTGTAGAAGATGAAAACTACTACTGAAAGAAAGACAAAGAGGCATAAGGCAAGGCTAGTGGTGAAGGGCTACAAGCAAAGGCCCAAACGTGATTACAATGAAACATTTGCACCTGTAGCAAGGCTAGAAACGATAAGAACAATCATAGTCATTGCTACCCAACACAAGTGGAAGGTGCATCAAATGGGTGTGAAGTCGGCATTTTTGAATGAAGTGCTACAAGAAGAGGTCTATGTGGAACAGCCACCTGGATATGAGATTCTCAATCATGAGAACAAAGTGTATAGGCTAAAAAAAGCATTGAATGGGCTCAAGCAAGCCCCAAGAGCATAGTATAGCTGTATAGACTCATACTTGTTGAGCAACGATTTTAGCAAAAGTGCAAGTGAGCCCACACCATACATCAAAGCATGCAAGGAAGGTATTTTGATTGTTGTATTGTATGTGGATGATCTAATATTCACTGATAATGCAAATCAGTCCATTGAAGAATACAAAACAGCCATGAAAAATGAATTTAAGATGACTGATTTGGGGTTCTTGAAGTATTTTTTTGAAATAGAGGTCAAGCAAATGGATGAAGGCATATTCATATGCCAAACTAAGTATGCAAACGAGATTTTGGAAAGTTTCAAGATGCTGGACAGCAAGCCTATATTCACTTCAGCTGAGACAAGTCTTAAGTTGTGCGAAGATGATTGTAGCAACAACATAGACCCTACACACTATAAGAGCTTAGTGGGAAGCCTAATGTATTTGACTACAACTAGGCCAGAAATCATGTATGCAGTCAACCTCATATCAAGATTTATGGAGATGCCAAAGGAGACACATTGGCAAGCGGGCAAGAGGATATTGAGGTACGTGAATTGAACAAGGGATTATGGTGTTTTGTATGCAGTAGCAGATGAGTTTCAGCTTGTTGGTTACACAAACAGTGATTGGGCAGGCAGCCTTGATGACCAAAAAAGCACTTCGGGATATGTATTTCATCTTAGGTCAGGAGCTGTATCTTGGGCTTCAAAGAAACAACCCATAGTGTCACTTTCTACAACTGAAGCAGAGTATATAGCAGCCAATACAATAGCATGTAAGGGTATATGGTTGAAACGGATACTTTCTAATTTACATGAGGAGTAGCAAGGAGTTTCTATGGTCTATTGTGACAATGTATCATCCATAGCATTGTTAAAGAACCCCTTGTTTCATGGTAGGAGCAAACACTTTGCAATCAGGTATCACTTCATTCTAGAATTAATTAAAAATCGTGTCATAGAGCTTAGTTTTTATAAGTCTGATTAGCAACTAGCTGATATTTTTACTAAGCCATTGTCTAAAGACACTTTCATGCATCTAAGAGGAAGATTAGGGGTCATTAATGCGGTAGCATTAGGCCTACAAAGTTTTATGGTAGATCTGAAGTCCTACAACAGAGCTACAGAATTCAGCAGGGTAGCTACGAACCTTAAGAGTCCAGTTATGGATTTCAATAGGTTAGGTATGAATTCCAACAGGCTAGCTATGGATTTCAGCAGGCTAGATATGGATTACAGTCTAGCTATGAATTTTGTCAGTCTAGCAATGGATTACAGTCCAACTATGGATTTTGGTAGGGTAGCGACGGATTTCAACAGTCCAACTATGGAATCTATCAGCAGAGCTACGGCCTTCAGTAACGAAGTTTTGGACATGCATAAAAAAGGTGCAAAAGCATTTGGGAAGCTAAAGAGAAGTTATAAGGAGGTTTTGGAGACTGAGAAAAGTCCAGCTGACAATGGTGGGAAGGTCAAAAATAAGGGGGAGTTAAATTTTTTTTTTTTTTTTACTCCCTACCAACGAGTTAAAATATATTTTTTTTTAACTCCCTACCAACTCACCCAAGCAGCGCCAGAACATAACAAGCCACCAACAAAAATTAAATGCTATCATTCAAATTTGAAATTTGGAGCTCTTTTGACTTGTTTGGGGGAAAATCTGCAGAGTAGGTGAGTATGTCAGTAAAAGACAAAAGGAAAAGAGAATGTATCATAGAAGGTATTATTCAATGCAGCAATAGTACAGTGAAAATAGAGCAGCAACTTGGAAAAAGGAAAAACAAAGCAGGGAAGGAACAAGGGAATAGAATAAAGCAGAGTTACAGAGAAAAATAACAACAATCCGTAGCAAGAGAGTGTGTAAAGAATCATAGCAGCAACAGCCTGAAAGAGAAAAGAAGTATAATATGCAAGCAACATCAGTCATCAGAAGTATGCAGTAGAACAGGATAGATATTTCCAGCAGTTAAAGAAAGTCCTTATATGCTGTTGTGAGTCATTTTATAAACAGCAGTAGTTGTGTATGTAAACACTTCAAAGTTAATAGATATATATATTTGTGTGTTTTCTACCATTATCTTCCTTTCCCCTGTTTCAATTTCATTTTTGTTGTCTCCATTGCTGCCCACCTGGGCCTTTCAAATTTGGTATAATTTTCCTGCATATACTTTTGGTATAATCTTCCTGCATATACTTTTGGTATAATCTCTCCCTTCCACAGTCATTAATGCAGTAAGCATTTCTAACAGTACTTTCTATCTAGCAACTTCAGAATTTTCCCAGTTTTAACCTCTAAACACTTGAAATTATCATCATCAAAACCATAAAACCAATTGGCTACCTCACTGACCATGTAATTGGAAACAAGGAGCATCTTCAAAGCATTTTTCCTTTGACGCTACAGTCTGCTCGATAACTTTGGAAGTCAGGTCATCAAAATTCCTTGCCTTTGAATTTAGTTTGAAGTGAATCATAAGTTCCTCTGCATTCCATCTCCTATCTATGATACAAAGGACTGCATCTCCGAGTCTCCTTAATAAGGTGGTGAGCTAGCAAAGAAGATGGTTTAAGCACTTTCTGAATGACGGAGTCGTCAATGGGCTAAGCAAATCAGTTTCCCTAGGGGCTCTGTCCATTCCCCTTCTATGCGTTTTCTTCCCTCTCTGCTCCCAACTTCTTCTTCCCTTTCTCCTTTCTAGAGTCCCTGCTCCTCGCCATCTCCGTCAAATGTGAAATGCAGAAGTAGGAGGGCAAAGCCACAGACCAGACGTGATGAAGACGAAAGTGCTGAAGAGACTGTAGCCCAAAAAAACCGTGAAATAGCCTCTTCACCTACTCCAAGGCCAGTGAAGTTTGAGAGTTTACCAATTTTCCTTACAATTGCATAATGTTGAATATTATACAAGATGTATATAAATATAGTATAGTGGCATATGCTTGTGATGGAGTTTGCTCCACATTGATAATCTCTCTTAGCCACTATGGTTTTGTTCAGTCTCAGTTATAGGTGGTACTACCATTCCTCCTCTCAATCTTTAAAAAGTTGACTCTAGACTTAGTCAGTCTTGCTTTACTAGCACTCCGATATCGTATGGGTTACTCTGTCAGTCATTCATAGGGTGATTTGGGTATTCATATGGAATCCTTAATTAAATTCAGAATATCATTCTAGATTTACTAGTATGATTTTGAATAACTGAAGTTTTAACTCAAATGGTATATGATGGTATATAATTGTCTATATATCATGTAGGCCAGTAAAATTTTGGTTCTAGGTGTAAAATATCTGAATTTAGTTGGTCATGGATAATGATCACGGGACTTTTAAAACCATTAAAGGCGAAAATTGTTTGGATGACCTATCTAAGTGTAAGTATTTAGATAAAAATTTGCTTCTACAATTGTTAAAATTTTATGATAAATTGTAAGAGCTGTAACGTTACTTTTGATTCAAGGTTTTGTGCACTAATTTATGATTACAAATGTGTGTACTAATCTATTTTAATGGTTTAGCTTGAAATGCGGAGTTCATTAGACACTCTATGTGGGCAAGCATATGGAGCAAGAGAGTATAGCAGCATGGGAGTTTATATGCAGCGTTCATGGTTTCTACTCTTCTCAGTTGGTGTGCTTGTCTTACCATTGTTCATATTTGCCACACCCCTGCTCAAAATTATTGGCCAAACTGCCGATGTAGCAGAATTAGGAGGAACTGTGGCAATCTGGCTCCTTCCTCAGCATTTTGCATATGTTGTTTTATTTCCGATGATGAGATTTTTACAATGTCAACATGAAAATAACATAATTAAATGGTCTACTATGGAGGCTTTGATAGTCAATGCTGTTTTATCATGGGTTGTAGCGTTCAAGCTGAAGATGAGCTTGTTTGGATTAGCCATGACCTTAAATGTGACATAGTGGATACCTGTGATAAGCTTGTTTGTTTATATGACTTGTGGTTGGTGTCCCCTTACCTGGCATGGATTTTCATTTGATGCCTTTGTGGGTTTGTGGCCCTTTTTGAAGCTTTCTATAGCCTCTGGAGTTATGTTATGGTAAGTTCACACTCAAATAGTAAAGATTTTCTTGCTTCTAGATTAAGTTGTGTCCATCTTTTTAATTGCAACCAATATGCATAATAGCCTTATTATCACATTTAACATGCTTGTTTTTAAACTCCTGCAGCTTGGAGTTCTGGTACTATAGAATATTGGTTCTTCTTCTGGGCAACTTAAACGACCCAGAAATTGCCATCGATGCTTTATCTATACAGCACACAACAAATCTTAATGTGATTGTTCAAAAAAATGGAAAATCTATACATTGATACGCTGTTGAAATTTTGCATTCAACATAAAAATGATATTCTTAAATGTTATATTAAATTTTTCTTGAGCTGTTCTACAGGATTTCACTCATTTCATTTTAGCAATAATGTGAACAGTTGGGAATTGATGATACATCTTGGCTTCTTCCTTGCAATAGGGTATGCACTGCAGCACTATATACACATTTTGTTGCTGAAGATTGAATATTTTTGTTATTATTAATATATATTCAATCCAAGTATTTTAGGAATGTTTGGGCTGAGGTTGAAATCAATAAAATGGTTTCCTTATGATTGTAGGGTGAAGGTTTCGAATGAACTTGGGGCAGGAAAAGGAAGAGCAGCTAAATGTGCAGTAATTGTTTGTGTCCACCTCAGGGGCCTTCGGTCTTGTAGTTGCCGTTCTTATATACTTTTTCAACGACCACATTTCTTTGGTGTTCACAAACTGTTATGTTCTTCAAAAAGAAATATCCACAATGTCAATTTTACTGGCATTGAGAATCCTTCTCAATGGTGTCCAGCCTGTTCTGTCAGGTGAGGCTTGTCTGAGCTAAACATTTTTTCGAAGAGAGATGGCATTTCCACAGTAGAATGAAATTGCTTCTTGGATCTATTCTTGCATTCTCTTTCACCACAATAAATACCTTTCTATTTTAAAAGCAGACTTTGAGGTATTATTTTCCATACACTAAATGTTTAAAGCAAAAGTTGCAGGTTTGTTCTAATCTGCAATAAAATCTTTTCCAATCTAAAAGCAGAATTTAAGCCTTTAAGGCGCAAATTACCCCACCCTAAATGTTTAAAGCCAAATTTGCAGGTTTAGCCTCAGAAATCCATGAACAATAGTGAAAATTGTAAGGGTTTTTTTATGGTTTTGTTTTGGGAACTTGAAATTTTGTTGTTATCCTACATTCAGGTGTAGCAGTAGATTGGAATGGCGATCTATTGTAGCCTATGTCAACATTGGATGTTACTATCTCATAGGCATTCCATTGTGAGCGCTTATTGGTTGCTATTTCAGTCTAGGAGTTCCGGTGAGTGTCCCTTTTAACTTGAATAAATTAACAGCCTTCTTGCCTTCTAAGTTCCATTTTGTACAGGGAATTTGGGCAGCAATGATATGTGGGACACCAGTTCACACGCTTGTTTTATGTTTCCTTACTTACAAATGCGATTGGAAGAAAGAGGTAACAAGTAACAACATAAACTTAAATACCTTATTACTTGGATTATGCATATATTTGAGTTACCATGTCAAATGGGCTGAAATTTTAACATTTTCACAACCAATTTATTTTGTTGTTTGCAGGCTATAAATGCACTTTATCGAGTCAAATCAACCTCTTCATCTGCCACTTAAAAGTGAAGCAATTTAGCCCTGTTTCAGTTTTGTATCTAGTAGGGGTGCATCATAGGGTAATTCTTTCAAACATTCTTCATTGATGATACAGACTCAACAACTTATGTCTTAGTGGCGACGATGTCTTTCATTAAAGACTTTTCAAGATTTTATTGATCTTTTAAAGGCAAGGTGGCTGAAGAGGATATTTTTAACGATGACGACGCTAATGTGTTGATTTTCAAAACATAAATGTGTAACAAAAAAATGTGTGGATTTGCTTTTTTCCCCCTTTTGATTTCATTTGAAGGGTTATCTTCTTCATCGGTATTAGAAAAGGATTACATGTGATAAATTAAAATTAATAAGCCCACTACAAAAAGTTGTCCCTCTCTTGAATGAGTTTTAAGGATCATGTAGAGAAGCCTTTTATAGGGGTTCAATTTGATGGTTGACTTTATTCGTCAAGTAGTATTTTTGATAATCATTCATTTAGTATTATCTTTTAAAAATTATAGTAGTTTATATATATTTATTATAAATTAATTACTTTTTTAATAGATTTTGACATATACTTTTAAAAAAATCATTTGAAATGGTTTTATAATAGATGTATGATATAATAATAGTTTAATTTATAGTGTGAAAGACAAAATAGTAAATTCAAAGGGATAGAAGGGGTATATTTTAATGTAATATATAGTAGAAATATGAACATGTAAACATGTAATTAGAGATATGACAATTCTCATGGATATAATTATAGAAGATTTATAGGACCGTATAATTTGAGCGGGATATTTTTTAATAGCATAAACTTCTATTTCTTTTAAAGTGTCAGAGAAAAATCTAACTTATTGGAATCTCTCCCCTGCTTGTACTTTTCAATTTCTTTCCCTTATTTTTTTTCATTTTTTACTCATGTGCAGCTCTACAGTAGTTAAATCTTTGACCTAGCTTGTCAAGGAAAATAAATTGGGGGTCGACCTACATTAGTGTCAACTAAATAGCCCTCTACTAGTTATACCATGTGTAGTATAAAATGAAATCATTGGGAACCTTATGATAATGTAATAATCCTCTCATGCAAAAATAATATACTCAATGTTAGATGTCTAATCAATATTTCTTGTGTATAAAGGGATGCCAATACTTGTCTATTTACAAGTGAATTTAAAATTAAATATAGCAATATTGATGTGTGTGCTAACTTCTAATGGTTGGAAACAAGAAAAGAAGGAAGGGACGAATGGGCCCATTAGGTAATGTTGGAGAAGGAAAAAGACTTCTAAGACCATATAGAATGATCCAAATAGGGGTCAGACGCAGATAATGATGATATGAAGGGTGCCTTGGGGAGTTCAAAATGGGGTTTCAGACTTCAAAATTCAACTACAATACTAATATTGATTGATTTTATGGACCAAATTAGCTATACCTAGATAAATGTAAAAAAAAGAAAACTAAAGGCCATGGAACCATTTTAGGATACTAAAATTTCCCCACTTCAAGTGCATGCTTAAGCATGAAGTAGGTCACATAGGCATGCACTTCAAAGTATAACACGTTAAAAAGGATATTGTTAATCTAGATCTTTTGAATTAAAAATGATGAGTGAAGATAAGACTTTTAAAACTACTTTCCTGCACAGACATAATGAATGAGTGGAAAATAATAAATACTAGATATAAAAATTAATTTCAAAAATATAACTACTTTATCTCTAGAATTCAATTGAAGTCTTATGAGTCTATTATATTTTTGAAGGATATAGTTGGGTGTGGTGGAGTCAGAACCCTATATGTCATCATAAAACATGTCTCCACACCATAGAGTAACTATAAATCAATGGGTCACTATGCATCTAGGAATTAAAGTTGGAATCATGAGGTCATTTGGCATAATGAGGTCATTTGGATAAAGGCATGTGTAAGTACATATAAGCTCAAACATGATAATGAAAATTTATACCCAAACCATATAGCATGTGGGTATCATGATCAAATAAAGCAGATGCTCCCAATATCCACATGGCATGAATAGAGGGAAGGCCCAACATCCAAAACAAGAATATATAATTTATCCATGTACATCTATATCACACTCAATTATAAGCGTGACACACATATGTATGTAGGAGTAACTAATATTCCATCTATTAACATGGAACTAACACATAGATGCCAAGGAACCAATAGAGTATGTAGGTGCCAAAAACATTTTTGGATTTTTGAATGTTTTTTTATTTTTTTGGAATTTTTGGAATATGTGAAGAGGAAAGATCATCCTATGATCCCATCCAAAGAATGGTCGTAGGTATCTCCCCACTTAAAACCTAGTGCAAGGAATTTTTGTTACTGCCAAGGGACATGTATAGGGCAATATCTATCACTGTAGTATCTGTGATGCTTTGTGTATGTATAATAGGACTCTATGGATGTGAAGTAGTAATAAAAGGAATAGGGGTTTATAGAACCCATCTCTCAATGCTCTATGGTTTCTTTGGAATAACAATAGTAGAAACATGTTTAGTTGTTTTGGATGTTTGAATATGGTGTGTAATAGAAGATGAGGATTTCATGGAATTCACTATATATCTCTAATGTAATGTTCTCTCAAGTATTGGATGCCTAGTAAAGGGGACTGCATGTTGCTTACCCTTTTTCATTGGATTAACCTTAGTAGTTTTGATAATTAACTACATGTATATAAATGTTTCTTATTTAAGAGGATGCTCATATGGAATTCTGAAAACTATAATTACTTAATTGACATGAATGTATTTAACACACCCATGTATTGTAAAAGGTACTACATGAAGTGTTTGGATTTGAGGTCTCCCAATCACATATAAAATATTCATGTGGAAGGTATAACTACAAATATAGTAACCACATGTGCAGGTGTTGGCCCCAAAATTTTGGGTAAGTATTATCTATTTTGGTGCAGAACCAGCATGGTGCAGAAGGACCATAGCATGAAAAAACTATGGCACATAACTTATTAGGCATAAAAGTGCCATGGCACAAAAGCACCATGTCACAGAACGTATATGGCATGAGAGGATAAAGGCATGGAATCCCCAATGTGAGAGGACCCAGTTAAATAAGAATTAGTCATAAGGAACCCAAAAACATAAGACTCAAAACTGAAGCAATTAGTCATGAGGAACTTGAGAACATAGGACTTAGAACTGAAGTAGAAGAATTAGGGAGCATGTGGGAAGTAGGAGCAGTTAAGGAGCGATTTATATAGGATATCTAGCCCTTATCAATCAAAATTTTTGCACAAACCACAAGAAGATGAATGCATGACAGTAAGAATCTAGCATAGTGTGAGTATATAGGGGGTGCAAAGGCCTAGGTCCTTAGACAAAGCTAGTTGATTAAGATCCATGACTCTCAGTCTATTGAGAGTTTGTTATTTTGTTATTCTTGCCATTAATGATGTAAACACTTGGTTAGGGATAAATAAGTATAAATACCCCTATTGTATTGGATGGATAGTGATTGATTTATGGATGCTCACGCTTAATTTATGAGTTACAGACATTACATAATTTTCTTGTGTTCATGATAGTTGAATGTGTTGTGTTAAGTTGAGAGTAATAACTAGAACTTAGTATGGAACCTAACTTACCTTTTCTTTTTCTAAAAATAACAATGTTAACTAGTGATGACAATATTTTTTGTAATCATGGTGGCCAAGCTTGGAAACACTAGAATCAAAATAGTTTATTTTATGTTTTTACATAGTATCTATTTAAATACATGAAAGGAAGAATATGACTAAGGCAATAATTCTGAGCAACAAAACCTGCAAGAATCGGTATCCAACTATGCACTTCAAGTGAGTGTGTAAGATCATGGTCTTGCATGAAAGGGCCAACACGCTAGCTCATTGGGCTAGACTCCAACACTGAAACTATAGTAATAATGCAAACCCTAAAATTTTGGTTCCATTGTTAGGACCTAAAGCACTTGTTACTCAGTCATGGAAAATGTTTGAGTGTATTACTCTTGAGAATATAGAACAATGGATTACTGGAGTTGAAGATAGTTTTGTAGTTCCCTACCTTGAACCAGGAGTTTTTATACAGTAGTGGGTAGATCAAAATATCTATAGTGTGTTGTATGAAACTTTATTTGATGAGATCCCAGTTCATTTGTATGCTTGGCTCTCTACATATGCTCAAGGATGGTCCTAAAACCTTAGAAGAAGATAGTCTTGGACCCTAGAGTGATAAAGAGCTTTAGCATGACTTGGAACCCCATGGACTAGAGTTGTTAAAATTTGGTGGAAAGGAGTTTTGAACAACTACATTCTGGAGTACACTGTAATCACATATTCATGTCCTGAATAATCCAAGTTATACTTCCTCTCAGAACCATGTGGTCATTACATTAGACATCTTGCTTTATAAATCAAGAAGTTATTTGTTGATTTAGGGCTTGAAGCTATGCCAATGGAGAGATAAATCCTTATGTGCATGAGCTGCACATTTGGGAGGGGAGTAGAGAAGAGTTGGTAAAAGATTGTGGGTTTAGAATGGTGGCTAGTCAGTGGGCATTGCAGAAGTGAAAGTATGATGAAGCTTAGCAAAGGATTATAGGAGTCAGTGGCATGGGAAGGGACCAAAAAAAATTATGAAGTGTTATTAGGATCTGCATGGAAGCAAAGAAACACAAAGAGGACCCCATCACTTTTGAGCCACGCCCTATGCCACTAATATCATATGAAGGAGAAACTAGCTAGATGGTGAGAACTGAAGAACCAAGTTTGAACCAACCAAGCTCCCCGACCATAGTGAACACTCATGCTTTTGAATTAGACAAAGTACACATACATAATTAAGACATAGATAGTGTGGAATTAGAGACTTAGCTAGTAAGGGATACTGGAACTAAGCTATTTGACACACATACAAACTTAACACTTTATTTCACTCTTTAAAGGAATTTCATGGTGCAATTTAGGATGCTTGGAGGGTCTGGACCTCAAAGTGGATAGAGTATAGGTCCAAGTTTGGTAATTACCTGGCTACTTTGCCCCATATCATGAGTGCTACTATAAAAAGTACTGGAGGCAGACTATGTGGAGGCATAAGAGGAGGTAGTGGACTTCCCCCTCAAGGGATAGGGGCTGGAGGTTCTCAACAACCACCAATCCAGACACCTCAACCAAAAACAATATATTACAAAATGATGCTTCATTTACTAGAATATCGAGGCATGAATAATGTAGTTGAGCATGTCTATAAATGTGAACATATTTGGAGGGAACGAGGCATCACCTCTTTTGAGCGTAAAGCCACATAGTTCACAGCAAAATTTTTGGATCATGTGCATAAATATTATATAAATTTTGACCCTTAACAAGTTGTCATCAACTATGATCAACTTAAAATAGCATTTCTTTAGGAGTTTGACATTCTAATTTTTGAACAACAAAGCAGAGCCATGCTGAAAGACATCAAATGAGAACTTACTGAAAGTGTGTAAGAGTATGATGTAAGATTTAAAAAATTTATCAAATTTATCCTTTGAAATCAATGTTTCACAACATGCACACTGTTTCATGGGATTTTTATTACTACCCTTCTGACAAATATTATCTTAAAAGACTTTCACTAGCTCATGTGAAGCCTTAGAATTTGCCCTCCATGCTGAAGCAGTTGGAAGTATCGATACAGGGATCAGTCCATTCATGGAAGCTTAAATAGATTCAATGGTGTCACAACTTAAAAATTTAACTACAAATAATGCACATGATACTCATAGTGGTCTCTGGTGCACTGATTGTGAATCTAAAGGTCACACCCAAAGTAACTGCCCGTAAAAGAATATTTGCACTATATTGAAACAATCATGTGAAATTTGTCATGAAGAACATGATGTAAATTCTTACCCTCTTTTATAGGGAGAAAGACACTCAAATATTTCTAATTATTGTAAGATATGTGATTCTTGTACTCATGACACTAATGATTACCAACTGATTAGTGACATCCATGAAGCATGAGTGCATGGTACGTGCTAGAATTATATAGCCAACAACTAAGATAATGATGGATACTAGGGTTGAGGATGAGGATGAGGATGAGGAGGTGGTCATTTCCCTTTGAGGACATGTTAAAAATGTGGATCCCTAGACCATCACCAAAGAGATGGTTTGGACTACCCTACATGTGATTTTTGTAAAAAGGACCACTGATTGGAAGAGTGTCCTGACTTGTACACAACAAAATGAGAAGGGCGTTAGCATGATACGAGTTGAAAAACCACATTGACATGCACATTTAGGCACCCCAACTATTCAACAAGTGAATATTACCAAACCTAATAGAGGACAATTTTTCTATCTCAAATTCCATTGAAAAGGTTCAGCATGAAGAACCATGAGCAAGAAAGTATCATGATGCCCACTAGCAGAAGGATGTCCTCCAAGATACAATGGCATTGATATGAGAACTCCAAGGAGAGATTAAATTCCTTAAAGATAAATAAGCAACATATTGTGTTGTGTAAAGAGTAGCTAAACCATGATATTTGGCATGTGATGACTTTGAGGAACTGTGCAAGTTGGATGAGGACATTATCCCACAATTGAGTGTTTGGATTAAGAATAAAGCATAAGAACCACACAATACTCAACCCCAAGTCACTTAACATATTGAGGATCATCACCTAAATCATGCTCAGAGGCATGACACTCCTATTCCCTTTTCCCCTTGAAAGATAGAGAGATACTAGTCAATGTTGTCGTCGATGGATGGGTAATCTAGGACATACTATTTTAAAATGGCACAAAATTAAATGTCCTAACCAAAGAATCCTAGTGAAAAATGGCTAGTCTAGCATTGCATCCATCACCTCACATGTTATTTATGTGTAACAAGACTCATGCTTTATCGATATGTGTCCTCAAGATTGTTATAGTTGATATATTTAGAGTACCCTTCAAGGCAGATTTTGAGGTTCTTGAATTAACCGAGGCAAATGACTTCCCAACTCTATTGGGATGGCCTTAGTGCTATGAAAACAATGTAGATTTGATTTTTAAGAAGTGGTATATTAGTTTTGAGAACACTGACTAGCATGTTATTATTCCCTTGGATCAAACACAGGGGCCCCCTTATGTAGAACCTGTCAACATGGAAGAATATATTAACCACATTTATAATGTCACTACCAGAGATGATGATCAAATGGATCCAACTTTTGATGTCATTCTTAGATGGTTGGATACTCAGTCCCTCTCTGACACTACAAGCAATGTTTGTAATTGTTGGGCACATAGAAATTACACCTCACTAGATGAGTGTGTAGAATAATTGGAAGTCAAGAGACCATTCTATGCCAATTTCATAAACATCACAAGTTCATGTGCCTTGTCACTGGTCAAGTCATGAGGGGAACAATTTTAGAGGTACCTCTTGAAATACTCAATGAGGCTCCATGGTTCCATGGACAAATGGAAGTATGTGATTTCATAAAGTGCCTTGAAACATTCTATGACACCAAAAGTGATCGTATGAGGTCATTATTTCATATTTTAGATGGTACAACTATAATATGGTGGTGAACCCATCATCAATGACTCCTTCACTAGGACCAAGTATATTTTTCCTTGCATCACCAGTTTTATCATGACAACAAAGTCAAGGGAGCAATCTTCTATAGCAAAGTACTACCTCCTGAACCCCATAAATAAGCTTACAATCAAATGTGGAGAAATGAAGAGTCATACCTACTACAGTACTTGTGGGTGCATGCATTCTATGTAAATTTACATACCTGGTCATGGGCATTGTATGTTCATGAAGAATGACACATGGGGACCCAATTTTGGCATCTCTTGACTGATGCAAATAAATATGTCTAGGTAAACAGAAGCTAGTGTTTCACATGGAAGAAGGTGAAGGATCTAATCCACTTGATTCTTTGAAAACCCATTTGGACGTCCCTACTAACTATGACACATGAGTTATTCATGATATTGGCACTAATCTAGACAACCCTTAAAATGGGCCTGTTCAAACTGTTCAACGCAACATTGGCATAGAGCAAGAACTAAATATGGCTATGGTAGGAAATTACTAGACTAAAATGGAGATTTCAAAAATATTTGAGTTATTAAAGGAATATCAAGATGTCTTTCCAAGAAATTATAGTGAAATGAAGGGAGTCCATCTATCCTTAGGAAAGATGCATATCAAGTTGATTGACGGTGTTTGACCAGTCAAAAAGCATCCATATAGAATGAATCCCAATCTATGAGCACACATCAAAGAGGAAGTCGATAATATGTTACATACTGGAGTAATCACCCCCATTGATGAATCTGAATGGGTTAGTCCCATGGTGATTAGTATCGAGATAGATGGATGCATCCATATCTACATGGACTATCGAGTACTTAATACATCCTGTGTCATTGACCCCTTCCCAACACCTTCCATGGAGGAAATCCTTGAAGGTGTTATTAGATGCAAGATATATACCTTCATATAAGGCTTATTGGGATACCATCAAGTACAGATAGCTAAAGAGGATAAATCAAATACAACATTTTCCATCGAATGGGGATCCTTCATGTATACTATCATGCCCTTCGAGATGAAGAATGCCCCAGCCATATTCTCATGAGTAGTTGTTGAAGCCTCTAAGGACTTCATCCATAAGTTTATTCAATTTTACTTGAATGATTGAATAGTTTATGGTTTGGTCAAGGATCATTGTTATAACCTAAGTTTTATGCTTGAGCATTATCGAGTCATAAAAATATCTTTAAACTTAAAGAAGTGTCTATTTGCTACATCATTTGGTGTGTTATTATGATATATTATTTGTAAGGACTTCTAGTAGACCCAATGAAGGTATATGTTATTCTTCATCTCCTAGTGCCCATGACTCAGCATGAGGTCTGCGCCTTTCTAGGCCATATCAATTACTATATAAATTTCATCCATAGATATGCAAAGATTATTATGCCCTTGGAGGAACTTCTAAAGCATAATGAGCATTTCATATGGACTTGTTCTTGTAAAGAATCTTTTAAAACATTGAAATACAAACTGGTCACTACTCCTATCCTCTAGTTTCCTAATTGGATAAAACCATTCCATGTCCATGTTGATACATCTAGGATGGTCATTGGTGTAATCCTTACACAACTAGGTGAAGTACACCTAGATCATTCAATCTACTTTGCCAGTAAGAAACTCACTCAAGCTGAAAAGAATTACACCAGTATGGATCATAAAGCATTATTGATGGTTTATGCTCTGCAAAAGTTCCAACAGTACTTATTGACCACTCCTTTTGTCTTTTATACTGATCATGAGGCCTTGAAGTACCTCGTCAATAAACCAATGATACATGGATGGATATACCATTGGATTGTGTTGTTTCAAGAGTTCTAATTTTTTGTCATGGTGAAACTTGGGAAAGTCAATTGTGGACCTAACCACCTATCCCAAATAGAGTCTAGATAACCATAACATACCATAAAAGATGAATTACCTAATGTTTAACTCTTTCATGTTACTCGTGTACCTGAGGAGATGGAGGACATTACCACCTTTGTCTCACTCCTTAGGCTAACAAACAACTCATGGTCTACACCTTGCCTTTTCAACTAATAAGGGGGATATTTACAAACTTGGTCATGATGAGATTCTCCAGTGGTGTGTTATGAAACATAAATGTCCCAAGGCATTTCAAGAAGTTCATGAAGGTATTGCCAGAGGACACTATGTTGGAGAAGCTACAACATGTAAAGTTTTAATGGCTAGATTATGGTCGCCTACTCTTTTCCACGATGCTAAAGCATATGTTAGATAATGTGATATATGTCAATACATAGGCAAACCTAACCAATGAGATGTTACGCCTCTATGACCAATTCCTTCTTAGGAGACATTTGAGAAATGGGCCATTGATTTTGTTGGCCCCATTACTCTAGATGGGCAAAGAATAGGTTCTCAATACATCATCATAGCTAGTGACTACTTAGCATATTGGGCTAAAGTTATGCCTATAAAATATTGTATTGTTGCCACTATTGCATGCTTCATTTGGGAGAATATCATAACTCAGTTTGGATTCCCACTAGGTTTCACTAGTGATCATGGTACCCATTCTTGAATGAGAAAATTCGTGTCTTACTGAATGAGTTCATGATTACACATCAAAAAATAACATCATGCCACCTTCAAGCCAATGACATTATCAAGGCCTTCAACAAGATCTTAGGAACCACTTTGATGAATATTTTCAATATTGGCTGAATAGACTAGGATGATAGGGTATTTTCAATCCTGTGGGCATACCGAATGAATTACAAGTGCCTGAATAAAATCATCCCATTCAATTTGTTATACGATAAAGAAGCAGTCCTTCTAATTGAGTTTTTAGTACCATCTCTTTGTATAGTGTTTGTAGGATAATTAGATGAAGAGGCATCCTTGAAATCATGCTTAGATGCTTTATTACAACTTGATGAAGCTCGTTTCCTCACTCATTAGACTCAGGATGTGTAAAAATGCAAATGAAGGCATGACATGACCACTACTTAATGCACAAAACTTTTACTCCAGAAATGAAAGTATTAATATATGATTATAATTTCACATGCCATCCTATAAAACTTTGGATTCATTGGGATGGTCCTTTCATTATTCATAACATTTGACCTACCAGAGCATGTCAGTTACAAAGGTTGGATGGCCAATTCCTTCCTAGGCATTACAATGGAAGTTGGCTCTCACCATATTTCACTTATGAATAGTAGAAGTATTATAATCAATAAGGCTTTTGCCATTATTTTAGGATTTCATATTTTCAATAAAAGTACTACATTTGTTGCATGCAAACGTTTCTTAATGTAATTATCTTTAATGTTTTGTTTTTATTTTTTTGGATGACCATGACTCATTTTAGTCTAAGGTAAAAGAGAACTAAAATCTTAATTTAAAGATTCATAGGTGCATGAATTACATAGGCACACAAGGTTCTTAGGGTGCATAATGAATCTAGTCATGCAAAGTGTTAAGGGCACACAAGTCATTTAAGGCATGCAAAATACGAATACTAAAGATAGGGTGTTCCCACCATTAGTTTTATTTTTAAAAACTAGATGTCTTTCATAACAAGGAAAGCATGAGACACAAATTTCATCCACTTCTAAGGAAGGTGCAAGACAGGACATACCATTAATGCATAAAGAATAGTTATGGAAAGAAATGTGCCAATGGCATGATGTGATAATACTGTTAAAAGTATTAAATACCTAAAGTAATGATCGAAGTGTGGTGGCCATTAAATACTCACATTAATGACATGAAGTGATGGTTGAAGGGAAAGCAGTAATTATGGTGAACCCCCCTTGAGCCTATAAATTATCCAATTAACTTATTTTTACTCTTTACCTTTACATTTAATTGTGATTAATAGAGTTAAAGATCCAAAAACAAGTGAATACCAAAGCTGATAATAAGTGAATACTATAGCCAGAATATAGAGAAGTCATGATTTAATACAAGTATTGAGGAAAGCATCACTTCTCACCAAATGAAAAATGAGAGGAACTTTTGAGACACATCCATGATAGAGAGAGATTACAGGTTGAAAGTTGTAGAAGTCCTCCATTAGAGGTTACTCAAGATCAAAAATTCAAAGTCATCAGACATAACCACGTATTTGTTTTGAAATGTTGGATGGTTGTGTATCAACCTTCGGGCTCCTTGGAGGGTGATGCAGCTCAAGAAAAAGGCCCTGAGAACTAAACCATTAGCTACAAGACTAGAAGAAGAAGAGGTACATGGGGAAGACATGATTTTCATTAGGGAAGAAACTCTAAAAGAGCAAGTTTAGTACATAGAGAGAGAGGAAGTAAACATGATGCACCCAACAAAGAAGACTCAATCATCCCTGCCCCCTTCTCCAATGATTGAGGAAATGTAGTATCCAAAATTGTTGTAATGTCCCCAAAATTATGATAAGTGATTTAATTAAGTTTAGTTGTCCAAAAATTAATATTATTTCAAAAGGATGACTTTAATTAATTATTTTAATTAAATTAAAATGGAAATAATAAAATATTAAATAAGTTTCTTCTAGAAGTTGGAGTTAGTTACAAGTTGGCTTCTTCTAGAAGATTCCTTGGAGCCTTTAAAAGAAGTTGAGGGCAAAGCATTTAGGGGAATTATTGTTGAGTAATATTTATGATGCATTATTGTAAAGCTTGAACTTTGATTCAGCTAAAACTCTAAGGATGAAAACCTTCAGCAGATTGGAAAAGGGTTGGACGAAAACCTAGCTCTTTTCGAGAGTGGATTCGTGACGAAATTCACATTGGGCTTATTCGATAAATCAGGTGCCTTGAATAATTTGATATTTTTGATAATTTAGCTATCTACATAAATCAGGGTTTATATTAATTTTTAGAAGGTATAAGAGTTTACAGTTTGAGATTTTATTGGGAGAGTCTTCAGATTTCTATTCTATCATAAGGGGTTAAATCTTTAATATATATTATCACTGCATCATACACTTGGGAATAAATATTATTAACAGTTGGTAAAATTGACTATTTGAAGACTGAAATCAGTCTTGAATATTGATCTTTTGCCGACTCATGAGAGCTACAACAGTAAGTTTCAACTTCAGGTTGTCTCATATTAAGAGAGAGTTTTGTGTGTCAATCATTCAACATAATTGCAAGAAAGCATGCAAGATTTCATTCCTTTAAAGGGATCTACTCCATGTTTCTGCCAAATTCATCTCCAAAGCATTGTCTCAGAATATGGCAACGTCATTGAGTAGGTCGGACATGTCGTTCAGATGGCAGGGATCCTACAAATAAGATGGGGGCTGGAAAGGAAAAAATACAAGGGTAGGGATAAATCTGAGTTGTCACATATTTGGAGATATATATATCGGGCTGCCAGGTTTAATAAAAGACAAAATGTGGGCCCTGTGAGAGAGACATGAGTCTCATACTTGTGCAGTCTATTCCTCACCTGGACATGATGCATTTTTGAGTGTTTTGTGGCACTGTTGGAGCTTCATCTCTACTAGACGTGGCCTTGTTGGAGGTTTCAAGTGCTTCATATGCTGTTGTACATATTTTAGACTTTTTGCTATTTACAAGTCAAATATTATTGTCTTGGCAGTGGATGAATCAATAAGATAAAGTAAATGTTGAGGATAAAGTATCGTTGAGTTTGGAAGAAGACTTGATCATAACCATTCCTAAGAGTTTTGAGCACTCATCAAACTACTGTTGACAACCCAGACCTGTGCATACTTCTAGGTTCTTGGTTTCTTGGGCTTCATTATATTTTTGTAGTAATTGTGAGTACTGTAATTTTTGATTATTCACTGTTGAAGCAAATCTGGGCATTATTTATTTGATCTCTATTACAAATGACGCTCAGTAAATATCACTGTAGCACCAGATAGGTGATAGGAATAATAACCTGCTCTGAGTTGGTGTCTTTCTGATAATGTATAAACCTGATATAAATTTTTGAGTAGTGTGATTTTCATATCAAACCCTGATATACTTTACCAATCTAAGCATACTTGAAATTTATTATTGAAAGGTTCTTGAACTATAATTTTTTTTCCAAATCTAGAAAGGGATATTTTAGTGGTATCAGAGCCATGCTTCTTGCCAGCCTGAAGGGGTGAATATATTTTATTTCTATGCATCCAAGAAGAATTGATATAACCCATAGGTATTATACACACAGAAGAGCTCAGTACGATTGTGAGTTTGGAATAGAACATGAACCTATTATGGTAGAAGAACAGGGGGATGCTCAAAGAAATCAAGATGAGGAAGAGAGAGAGATGGTGAGGACTCTCATCACTACTCAGGCTAGGATCACTCAGGGTTTAGACAGATTACAGGATACCTTAGAATGTTTACAGGTGGATAGACATAGAGGTAGGTAGAGTAGATCAGTTTTAGTGGCAGGTAGTCATCATAGCCATCAGTCCCATTCTTTAGTTGGGAGATCCCTTCATTCCTCTAGGTGGAATCACCATCGTACACCTACTACGAATAGACCAATGCTTCCTCAGTTTGTACTAGGTGAACAACAAGCACAAGGGGAGCCACCATAGGTTGGGTTCTAGGAGTCCATTTTGGTAGCCACAGCTGAGTGGAGAGTTCTACCCCCATAAGTTAGGGATGTTTTCCCTCTTCCCCAGTATTGTGTGCAGCGTAGAGATACAACTAGATTGGGAAGATCACATTGGCTACATATGATGGCTCAGGTGATATGAGTGCATGAGCTTGGGTGCACAAGCTAGACATATATCTATCCTTGTGGCCCATGCCTAAGCGTGAGGCTATTTAGTTTGTTGTGTTGCATTTAGAGGGAATTACATATGATTGGTGGCACCATGGATTGGTCACCTAGGATCACTCCTTGGTATGTTCCTATGCCAAGTTCACTGAGTGACTCATTACATAGTTTGATCGTAAGGACACATAGCTCTACTATAGAGAGTTAGCCCATCTTAAACATATTGGTCACACAAAAGCTTATATTAATGAGTTCTAGCGTATTATGGTTATGGTACCTGATATGCCCCAGAGGCAGAGTGTGATGTTATTCATTGAGGGATTACAGGATAGACTTAAGGGTCTGGTACGTGCTTTCCAACCAACCACTCTTAAGGAGGCCATTGATGTGACATTGAGACTAGATACTGTTCCCACTTCTTATCAGGCAGATAAGAAACCATTCAGGGACTCTCAGCCTGCACAGAAGGCCAACACACCACAAAATAAAGAAGGGTCATCTTTTAGAACCCCTTGGATGAATCAAGAAATGAGAAACAAATTGAGAAAGAAAAAGTTATGCTTTTCCTGAAAAGAACCTTGGGAACCCAGACACCGCTGTATGGGTAAAGGAAAGGTTCATTTGATTGAGGTGACATCTGAGTTAGGGGATGAGGAGGTACTCGACACTGATATTGAAGATAACATGGAGGATGTTGAGCAGGTACAGACACAATTGGAGTTAGATACCCTTGAGCCCATGGCATCAATGAAAGTAACTATGGATACCCTCTCTGGTTATCCTAACTTTCATGCCTTTTGTTTGAAAGGTACACTTAAGGGCAAGCAGGTAGTGAGCTTGGTAGACACAGGTGCTACAGATAACTTTATTGACCAGAAGTTAGTGGAGAGGTGTGGATTACAGTATGAAGAGTTTGGTGGTTTTGGAGTAAAGGTGGTAGATGGTGCAGTTTTGGGTTATACCAAATGGATTTCACATCTTAGTATTCAGATGGGGGATTATACTCTGACTGATGATTTTTATGTGCTTCCCTTAGAGGATTATGATGTGGTCTTGGGCATGTAGTGGTTACAGGGTATTGGGCATTACATTATTGATCACCATCATATGTAGTTAGAGTTCCTTTCTGGGGGAAAGAAGACTATCTTGAGGGCAACATTAGATGGTGGACCTAAGGAGGTGTCATCTCGCAGGATGGAGACTATTATTAGACATAATGATGTGATTTGGGCTACACATTGTTTGGTTAAGTCCAAAACACCCACACCTCAGGATAATTGGGTATTTCGTGTTGATATTCAGTCAGTGATGGACTGTCACGGGAGAGTATTTGGTGACATACCTTCAGGAGTACCTCCAGATAGAGGTTTTGAGCATGGTTTCACATCAAATGGGAAGAAGATTGTATTGAGATCTCTAGTAGATGGTGCTCCAAGTGTTGTGACAACAAAGAGGATGGAGGCTCATTTTATGAATGATGAGGTAAATGATTCTATATGTTGCATGACATTTTCACTCCCAATTATGAGTCATCATCCTTATGGGAATTTGGAGAGCATGATAATCAAAGTAGCGCAGTGGTCTTCTGCAAAGACTAAGGTATGTGATGGTGAGTTTGTTAATTACATATTGAGAATTATCACAGTACTATCTAGGAGAGATAAGGAGAATTTATTCACAGATATATTGCAGCATCGTGTTTCAGATAGTAGAGTTTCCAAATTTTTGAGAATGATATGGGATCCTGGAAGTTGGTGTTGGGTATCAGGTGCGAATTGCTTGAGGACAAGCAATCTCCAAGAAGGGAGGACTGTAATGTTGCTGATAAGTGATTTAATTAATTTAATTAATTTTAGTTGTCCAAAAATTAATATTATTTCAAAAGGATGACTTTAATTAATTATTTTAATTAAATTAAAATGGAAATAATAAAATATTAAATAAGTTTCTTCTAGAAGTTGGAGTTAGCTGCAAGTTGGCTTCTTCTAGAAGATTCCTTGGAGCCTTTAAAAGAAGTTGAGGGCAAAGCATTTGGGGGAATTATTTTTGAGTAATATTTATGATGCATTATTGTAAAGCTTGAACTTTGATTCAGCTAAATCTCTAAGGATGAAAACCTTCAGCAGATTGGAAAAGGGTTGGATGAAAACCTAGCTCTTTTTGGGAGTGGATTCATGACGAAATTCACATTGGGCTTATTTGATAAATCAGGTGCCTTGAATAATTTAATATTTTTGATAATTTAGCTATCTGCGTAAATCAAGGTTCATATTAATTTTTAGAAGATATAAGAGTTTACAGTTTGAGGTTCTATTGGGAGAGTCTTCAGATTTCTATTCTATCATAAGGGGTTAGATCTTTAATATATATTATCACTGCATCATATGCTTGGGAATAAATATTATTAAAAATTGAAAAAACTAACTATTTGAATACTGAAATCAGTCTTGAATATTGATCTTCTGCCGACTCATGAGAGCTACGATAGTGAGTTTAAACTTCAGGTTGTCTCATGTTAAGAGAGAGTTTTGTGTGTCAATCATTCAACATAATTGCGGGAAATCATGCAAGATTTCATTCCTTTAAAGGGATCCGCTCCATGTTTCTACCAAATTCATCTCCAAAGCATTGTCTCAGAATATGGCAACGTCATTGAATAGGTCAGACACATCGTTCAGATGGCAAGGATCCTACAAATAAGACAGGGGCTGGAAAGGAAAAAATATAGGGGCAGGGACAAATCTAAGTCATCACATATTTGGAGATATATATATCAAGCTACCAAGTTTAATAAAAGGCAAAATGTGGGCCCTGTGAGAGAGATGTGAATCTCATACTTGTGCAGTCTATTCCTCATCTGGACGTGATGCATTTTTGAGTGTTTTGTGGCACTATTGGAGCTTCATCTCTGCTAGACATGACCTTGTTGGAGGTTTTAGGTGCTTCATATGCTGCTATACATATTTTAGACTTTCTGCTATCTATAGGTCAAATATTATTGTCTTGGTAGCAGATGAATCAATAAGATAAAGTAAACGCTGAGGATAAAGTATCGCTGAGTTTGGAAGAAGACTTGATCATAACCATTCCTAAGAGTTTTGAGCACTCATCAAACTGTTGTTGAAAACCTAGACCTACGCATACTTCTAGGTTCTTTGTTTCTTGGGTTTCATTGTATTTTCTGTAGTAATTCTAAGTACTATAATTTCTGATTATTCACTATTGAAGCAAATATGGGCATTGTTTATTCGATCTCTTTTACAAATGATGCTTAGTAAATATCACTGTAGCACTAGATAGGTGATAGGAATAATAACCTGCTCTGAGTTGGTGTCTTTCTGATAATGTATAAACCTGATATAAATTTTTGAGTAGTGTGATTTTCATATCAGACCCTGATATACTTTACCAATCTGAGCATACTTGCAATTTACTATTCAAAGGTTCTTGAACTATAAATTTTTTTATTATTGAAGACTGATTTCAGTCTTCAAATAGTTGGTTTTCCCAACTATTAATAATATTTATTCCCAAGCGTATGATGTAGTGATAATATATATTGAAGATCTAACCCCTTATGATAGAATAGAAATCTGAAGACTCTCCCAATAGAACCTCAAACTGTAAACTCTTATATCTTCTAAAAATTAATATAAACCCTGATTTATGCAGATAGCTAAATTATCAAAATTATCAAATTATTCAAGGCACCTGATTTATCGAATAAGCCCAATGTGAATTCCGTCACGAATCAACTCCTGAAAAGAGCTAGGTTTTTGTCCAACCCTTTTCCAATCTACTTAAGGTTTTCATCCTCAAAGATTTAGCTGAATCAAAGTTCAAGATTTACAATAATGCATTATAAATATTACTCAACAATAATTCCCCCAAATGCTTTGTCCTCAACTTCTTTTAAAGGCTCCAAGGAATCTTCTAGAAGAAGCCAACTTGCAACTAACTCCAACTTCTAGAAGAAACTTGTTTAATATTTTATTATTTCCATTTTAATTTAATTAAAATAATTAAATTAAAGTCTTCCTTTTGAAATAAATTAATTTTTGGACAATAAAATTAATTAAATTAATTAAATCACTTATCATAATTTTGGGGACATTACAATTGGTGTTACGTGTGGGTAATTGGGTCTTTAAGGTCTTCAATTGCACAATTTTTTATTATAACCATAGACAACTTGGAAACAAGGTTGAACTTCAATATGATTATCGAGTCAAGCATTAGAACACTAAGAACCAAGTGGTGTTTGACCTCAATATATTTAATACACTAGACACTATAGGGTTGTTCTAATATTTCAATCTACCATACTTTGGAAAACCCATGGAGGTAGTTCAGTTCCTTCTCTCATGCATCCATGAGGACTATATCTACTTTGTTGGGCATATTATGAAGATCATGCTCGAGAGGATAATCAAGGTCATGGGACTACAATGCTCAGGGTTGGATGTGGCTGATGACCTAGAAGACATCAAAGAGGTCTAAAATATTGCTATAGTGATCATGTACTAGAAGCAGGGCCATACTATGCACATCAAGAACCTATAGGATCCTGTCCTCTGGGTTGTAGCATGGATCTTTATGACCAATATTGGTGGGACCAATCAGTGAAAAGAGGTTGACATGGTGCACCTTCACATTACCTACCAAGTTACCCAAAGTTTGAAATATAATTGGTCTATGTATTTTAGCCAAAAGATTGTTGAAGATACAAAGAAGACCCATTGAATCCCCAAACACAGGTTTCCATGTGGAGTATTTCTTCCATTAATGGTTTTTGATGAGAGCAACATACTAGACTGTAACTCAAGAACACTGAAGTGGACATACCCGCCCATGCATAGGTCCCCTACTAAGTGCTACAAGGTATTCATATCCCCTCAACATATCACCCTCTCCTACAAAATCAAGATGAGGTACTAGTTTGATGGCATGAGGGAGGAATTCAAAAATGAGTGGTATATCCCAAAGGATTTGCCCCTTTTGGCTATTGAACAAGCCTAGTTTATAGTGAAGTATCACTTCTCCCTTGCATGCATAAGGATGATCCCTTATGGAGAGATTTTTGTATGGTTGAAATTATCATACACCTTCTTAGTGTGGTACTTCATCGAATCCATGAACTGAATCCATGATTCACAACCCATTACCTTAGAGGCTGAGAGGATAGACTTGGAGATTCATACCCTTCAAAAAATGTTTATTTGTCTAGGTAATAAGGCTTATCAAGAAAAGAGGGAGACAAACCTGAAGGACATAAATGTCAAGTAAATAATGGTGGGAGAACAAGTGCAAAACTTGTTATATATGTTGTACCCCCAAAATGATCTATAGGGTAGAGACGCTAAGGAAAAGCTTCCATTAGTGACACCATTGAAGAATAAAAAGAAGGTGGAGCATGAGGCTAGTGTGAATGGTCAATAGGCACCATCGAAGTGACATAAGACTACCTAAGATCTAAAATAAGGCCCCTCATCTCCATGCCCATCTCTACCTCACCCTTCACTACACCCATTTACATCTCATTCTTCACTACACCCGTCTCCACCCTTCCCTTCTCCACTATAGCCATATCCATTGCACCCATCTCCACCTCACCATTCTCTACTGTGCCCATCTCTGCCTCACCCATCCCCACCTAGCTCTTCTCCAGTACACCCTTCACCTCCCTAACCATCTTTACCCATGTCACCACTGTCATAAGTCCCTCCACCTATGCCTTCTCCTCCACACATTTATCTCACTCTACCCTCACCCCTTCAAACATCATATCCATCTCCCCCAAAAGAATCCTCAGGAGATGCATAGCAGTAGACCACATAACAAGTGCCTTAGTAGAAAATCCTTGTAGTATAAGTACAAACATTGGATTGTGACTCTAAGAAAAATCCCTCCCTAGTGCAAGAGGAGGATGCTATCTTTGACAAATCATTATTTGATGTCAGGGAAATTTGTGGTGAAGAGGGGGATGGTGAGGAAGAAAGGAGCTAAATGGACATTGGTAGCACTTCTATGACTACCAGCGTAGGGGTCAAAGTAGAGCATGACCCTACTAAATGGAAGGGACCAGTTAGGTTTGTAGAAGAGTTTGGTAATGATACAACTACTAATCTACATGAAAATGATCAATTTAGCATCCCTAACAAGATGTTATATCTATGGTTATACTTCATTCCTAAGGATGCAACCTTGGAAATAAAAAAGCAAGTGTATTTTATTATAGACATATATAATGAGGATTAAGAATTTAATCTCCCCCAAGACAACCGTTCCTTGGGACCTGATGCTCTTGCACTAACCAAAATACTACGGGTGGATCCCAAAAATATCCCCCCTTTTTTAACGAGCATCACATTTTTTAAGATGGCCATAGAGGTCACGTGCTAGAACATTCTATCAGATTCTGATGTGCACACCATCAAGGGGAAACATGCCCAAATTATGGGTATGTATAATAAGGAAGTCACTACCAAACATGTGTTTACCAAGGAAGTGGCTACTCTGAAGCAATAGGTCAAAGAGGCCATAGAGGCACAAGTGATGTTGGGGGATCAAACCAACAATAGATTACAATTGTGACAGCAATAAACGTGGAATTAAACCAGATTGACAAGTAATTAGAATGATAATAGCAAGAACAAGAGATACAAGAAAACACCCTGAAAACTTGTATTAACAAACTCTTTACAAAAAGAATACAATTGAAGAAAGCTTCTTTCTTCCACACCTCTCCTAGATGTATAAACCTCTCAATAGATCTCTATTCCTCAAGAGCTCTCTCTCTCAAGAACAATCAACTCCAACAAGCCTAGATTGATTCAATTCTGTACTGTTCTTCACACACAATGAATTACAATAATTCACCCAACTACAATAATCCACTACAAGACTATTACAAAGCTAAGAAGATCTAATTCTACATATAGAATTAGGAGACTTGAGCATGTACACCCAACAAGCAGTTAAGCCACTTTAACAAGGGCTCTAAAAATAGTAATGCCAATAATAGAGACGTGAGCTTGAGTCTACAACTCAAACTTATCATGCAAACACTCGCTTCTGTCCACGAAAATAGCTTTCTGGACACGCAGATAACCGACGTCGGTTCCTGCTGCTTGTCTGTGACCGCCGTCGGCCGACCCTCTGCCGACGTTAGCGTCTCTGCAACTGCCTGTGACCGACGTCGGTCACTCCTGACCGATGCTGGTGTCTGTGTAGACCCAAACCTGATAATGAATGCTCCTTGGTGAAGTTTTTAGCTCCACACCCTAACAATCTCCCACTTGGAGATAAACAGCTGCACCAGTACCTGTACACCAACATCTTCTAGCTCCCCCATCTTCAACTCGATCATGAAGACCAACAAAAGTTGAATGAAGATTCAACTTCTCCTTTGTAACCGGCTTGGTTAACATATCAGCAGGATTCCTATCTGTATGGATCTTCTCCAACTTCAACTCACCATCTTCCAATACCTGTCGTATGAAGTGATACCTTAGCTGTATGTGCTTTGTTCTTGAATGAAAGACTGAGTTCTTAGCCAAATGGATTGCACTCTGACTGTCACTATACAATCTGCAACTCTCATGCTCCCTACCAAGCTCATCCATGAACCGTGTCATCCATATCATTTCCTTGCTAGCTTCTGTGGCTACAATATACTCTGCTTCTGTAGTTGACAAGGCAACAACCTTCTGCAACTTAGATATCCAGCTAACCGCCATTCCACCTACAGTAAAAACATAACCTGTAGTGCTCCTCCTGCCATCCAAATCACTTGCCATATCTGAATCTACATAGCCATGTAGAGAAGTATCTGAACCTCCATAGCATAAGTGCCTACTGTTGGTTCTTCTCAGATATCTAAGGATCCACTGAACTGCTTTCCAATGTTCCTTACCTGGATTGGCCATATACTTACTCACAACTCCCACTGCTTGGGCAATATCTGGTCTAGTACACACCATTGCATACATCAAACTCCCTACTGCGGAAGAATATGGAACCTTACTCATGTACTCTACCTCATCATATGAATTAGGACATTGTTCTTTACTCAACTTAAAATGTCCAGCCAAAGGTGTGCTTACCGGTTTAGCATCCTGCATATTGAACCGTTTCAACACCTTGTCCACATAATCTTCTTGAGACAATATCAACCTGTGATTTTTCCTGTCTCTCTTAATGCTCATGCCAAGGATTTTCTTTGCCTCTCCCAAATCCTTCATAGCAAACATTTGAGCTAATTTTACTTTAAGCTCTGAGATATCATGCATGTGAGACCCTGCAACCAGCATGTCATCTACATACAACAATAGAATATATATCTACTATTATCAAATCTCTTGAAATACACACAATGGTCTGATTGACACCTACTGTAGCCATGCTCAGTCATAAACCTATCAAATTTTAAGTACCATTGCTTAGGAGCTTGCTTGAGGCCATACAAACTTTTCTTCAACCTGCACACAAACTTCTCCTTACCCTTGACCTCGAATCCTTCTGGCTGTTCCATATAAATTTCCTCATCCAAATCTCCATGAAGAAATGATGTCTTAACATCTAGCTACTCAAGATGCAAATCCTCAAAAGCAACCAAAGACAATACAACCCTTATTGAAGTCATTTTAACAACAGGAGAAAAAATCTCACCAAAGTCGATACCTGGCTTTTGTGCAAATCCTTTTACCACTAATCTGGCCTTGTATCTCATCTGTCCATTCTCACCTTCTTTCAACCTGTAGGTCCATCTGTTCTTAAGTGTTCTCTTACCAACTGGCAATTCAACCAAATCCCATGTTTGGTTCTCTCTTAAGAACTCCAACTCCTCAACCATGCCACGCTCCCACTCACTATTGGACTCCACCTGTATTGCTTCTTCAAAACTCTCTGGTTCTCCACCATCAGTTAGCAATAGATAAAATAAAGAAGGAGAATATCTAATTGGAGGCTTACTCACCCTTTCTGACCCCCTGATGGGTGTCTGAGACTCGTCCACAACATGTTGTCCACCCAAATTCTCTGACAGTGACCAACCTCGGTCACCTCCAGACCTGTTACTGGCCGACGTCGATTTTGCTTGACCGACCTCGGTACCTGTACGGCTGACGTTGGTCTCTGTATGGCTGACACCGGTCTCTGTCCTATCGACGCCAGTTTTTAACCTGTCGACGTCGGTCTCTGTGTTTTCTTGTAAGTGATTATTTCTTTTTCCTGCGAGCTCATCTTGGACTTTCACCTCATCCAATTCACCATTGCTCTGCTCAGACTGATTCAACTTCCTTAGCTGATCACAATACATCACTCTTTCATTGAAAACAACATCACGGCTCCTGATTACTTTGTTAGTTTCTAAATTCCACAATCTGTAACCAAAATCATCTGAGCCATAGCCAATAAACGTGCATCTCATAGACTTAGCATCAAGCTTCTTTCTATTTTATTTATCTATATGCACAAAGGCTTCACAACCAAAAACTTTGAGATATGAGAGATCAACCTTTTTACCTGTCCATGCCTCTTCTGGAATACCACCATCTAGAGCTATAGAGGGTCCTCCGTTAATCAGGTACACTGCAGTGTCAACAGCTTGTGCCCAAAACTATAAGGGCAAACCGGCATGCAATCTCATACATCTTGCACGCTCCATTATTGTCATGTTCATCCTTTCAGCAATACCATTCTACTGAGGTGTCCTTGGAACCATCCTTTGCCTATGGATTCCATGCATGTAACAATAATCTCTGAACTTATGACTGCAGAACTCACCACCATTATCTGATCTCAGGCACTTTAATCTTTTACCTGTTTCATTCTCAACCATAGCTTTCCAAACTTTAAAAGTATCAAATACATCAGATTTCTTTCTAATACAATAGATCCATACCTTCCTTGTGGCATCATTAATGAAAGATACATAGTACTGTGATCCTCCAATGGAAGCAACCTGAGCCGGTCCCCACACGTCTGTGTGAACAAGCTCCAACTTGTGCCTCTTCTTAGTAGACCCAATTTTGAGAAAACTAACCCTTTTCTGTTTTCCAAATACACAGTGCTCACAGAACTCTAGATCTATGCCTTTTAAATCTGAAAGCATACCTTTAGACTTAAGAATTGACATCCCCTTCTCACTCATGTGGCCAAGCCTTGAGTGCCACAATTTAGCATCCACATCTGAAGTAGATAATACAGAAGGAGATTTGTTAGTAACACAATTACACAAATAGAGAGTACCTTCTCTCTTACCTCTGGCCATAATAAGTGCACCCTTGGTCACCTTCCAAGATTCTGCTGTGAGAGTTACTGTACAACCCTCATCCCCTAACTTTCCTGCAGAAATCAAATTTCTCTTCAAGCTAGGAACATGCATCACATCTCTCAACACCCATGTGTTGCTATTCTGCATCTTTAGCTGCACTTTCCCTTTGCCAATTATTTTACAGGGCTCATCATCCCCTAGATACACTATTCCAAAATCTCCATGGATATAGTCACTGAAATATTCCCTATTAGGAGTAGCATGAAAAGATGCACCAGAATCTAATACCCAAGATTCTATATTATTATGCAGAGAGAAAATTAAAGCATCCTGTGCAATACCTGCAATCTTGGCTTCTTCCTTTCCTTCGTGCTGGTTGTCCTCCTTAGGCTTTGACCAACAATCTCTGCTTATGTGCCCCATCTTTCCACAATTCCAGCATTGTGGCCTTCTGCCATTTCTAGATTTAGATCTGCCTTTCCCCTTTGATTTAGATCTTGCTCTGCCTTTCTTGCTCTTCTCTTTCTGCCTTCCCCTGCTCTCAAAACTTAAAGCGTTCCCGGATGCCTCTTCTATGCTTTTCCTACGTATTTCCTCATTCAAGATAACACTAACAACATCCTCTACTTTCAAAATATTTGATGCAGATGCAGTATTACTTACTGCCATTACTAAGCCATGCCAGCTTTCAGGCAAAGAACATAATATTAAAAGAGCTTTTATCTCATCATCAAACACTATATTTACTGAACTTAATTGATTCACAATACCATTGAAATCATTCAGATGAGTAGAAACAGATCCACCTTCATTCATATGCAAATTAAATAACTGCTTCATAAGATATACCTTATTGGAAGCTGAGGCTTTTTCATACAAATTTGCTAACGTAGTCATCAACTCTACCGTAGACTTTGCCTGTGATAAATTGGATATCACAGTGGATGCTAGACTCAGTCTTATAGAACCCAGAGCCTTTCTGTCAAGAACTTCCCATTCTTCATCCTCCATGTCTTTGGGCTTCTTTGCAATACCTCCTAACAGTAAGTAGAGATCTTTCTGATACATATAGTCCTCTATCTGCATTCTCCAGTGTTGGTAATTTTTTCCATTGAACTTTTCCATTCTCAATTTACTTTCATCTGCCATTGCTTCTCCCACTCAAACAGAAATCCCTGCAGAAACTCCTGTGAGAACCTGTAATCAATACACACTACACAGATCTGAACCACCTGTTAGTGAACCTGAACTTTGATACCAATTATCAAGCTCTGAACCTGTAACCAAGGCTCTGATACCACTTATTGGGGGATCAAACCAACAATAGATTACAATTGTGACAGCAATAAACGTGGAATTAAACTAGATTGACAAGTAATTAGAATGATAATAGCAAGAACAAGAGATACAAGAAAACACCCTGAAAACTTGTATTAACAAACTCTTTACAAAAGGAATACAATTGAAGAAAGCTTCTTTCTTCCACACCTCTCCTAGATGTATAGACCTCTCAATAGATCTCTATTCCTCAAGAGCTCTCTCTCTCAAGAACAATCAACTCCAATAGGCCTGGATTGATTCAATTCTGTACTGTTCTTCACACACAATGAATTACAATAATTCACCCAACTACAATAATCCACTACAAGACTATTACAAAGCTAAGAAGATCTAATTCTACATATAGAATTAGGAGACTTGAGCATGTACACCCAACAAGCAGTTAAGCCACTTGAACAAGGGCTCTAAAAATAGTAATGCCAATAATAGAGACGCGAGCTTGAGTCTACAACTCAAAATTATCATGCAAACACTTGCTTCTGTCCACGGAAATAGCTTTCTGGACACTCAGGTAACCGACGTCGGTTCCTGCTGCTTGTCTGTGACCGCCGTCGGCCGACCCTCTGCCGACGTCGACATCTCTGCAACTGCCTGTGACCGATGTCAGTCACTCCTGACCGATGCCAGTGTCTGTGTAGACCCGAACCTGATAATGAATGCTCCTTGGTGAAGTTTTTAGCTCCACACCCTAACAAGTGAGAACATTAAACCTTTGTAAAACAATTTTAGAATAGGAGATGATGTTGGTAGATAATGTACCTCTTGATGGCGATGCCATAAGTAAGTTATAGACCCTAGTGAACCTCCTATTAAAGTGATGCAAGGAGCAGCCCATACCAAAAGATGAGGGACTAGAGTTAGAAGAGTAGTTTACTAAGGTAACATAAGTATGTAAGTGTGCCCTAAAAAGGGTTGGGGAAGTCATCCCCATTTTGGATGGAATTTTTGAGTGACTAACATGCCCAAATAAAATCTTAGAGGCTCAACTCCAAGATGAAGAAGCCCAAAAGCAGTAGTTGGCTAATGTTTCACTCTTAATAAGGGACTGTACCAAGTGTGCTAAGGCATTCAAAGATATGGAGACAATGAAATAAACCATCAATACTCATCATCAACAACTAAATGTAAATTTTATAGCCCTTCAAGGATAGGTTATTAAGGAAGTCTCAACACTTAAATACATCCAAAAAGATGCCACCATATCCTTAGATAAACTAGTTAAGAAGGCCAATAAGACCTATAGCCAACTCAAGGAGATGAAGAGATCGAAGGAGACCATAGAAGAAATAACTGCCAAGCTACTTGAGGCATTGTCATATTGTGACAATGGTAGGAAGGAGATTGAGTAGATGGGACTTAAATTTTTGATAGAGGTCACAAGCATGACTTAGTTTGAGATGAACTAAGAGCTTAGTATGGGGTAATGTTGGCCCTAAAATTTTGGCTAAGTATTGTCCATTTTGGCATGGGATCAGCACAGTGCAAAATAACCATAACATGGAAATATTATGACATGAAACTTGTTATGAATAGAAGTGCCATGGCATGGAACCTAAAAGGTATGAGAGGACAAAGGCATAGAATCCCTAGCACAAGAGGACCCAATCAAAGAAGAATTAGTCACAAGGAACCTGAGAACATAGGACTCGAAACTAAAGCAATTAATCATGAGGAACCCAAGAACATAAGACTTAGAACTGAAGTGGAAGACTTAGGGAGTGCATGGAAAGTAGGAGTAGTTAAGGAGTGATTCATATAGGACACCTAACCCTTATCGATTGAAAGTTTTGCATCAGTCGTGAGAAGATGAACACATGTTAGTAAGAATCCAACATAGTATGAGTATATAGGGGGCGTAAAGGCCTAGGTCTTTAGGAAAATCTAGTTGATTAAGATCCATGACTCTCAGTCTATTAAGAGTCTATTGGTTATTTATTCTTGCCATTAATTATGTAAACACTTGGTCAGGGATGAAAAAGTATAAATGCCCTTGTATTGGATGGATGGTGATTGATTTATGGATGCTCATGCTTAATATATGAGTTACAGACATTACATAATTTTTTTGTGTTCATGATATCTAAATGTGTTGTGTTAATTTGAGTAATAACTAGAACTTAGTATGAAACCTAGCTTATCTTTTCTTTTTAAAAATTAATGATGTTAACTAGTGATGGCAGTAGTCTGTGTAATCATGGTGGTCGAGCTTGAAAACACTAAAATCAAAGTAGTTTATTTTGTGCTTTTACATAGTATCTATTTAAATACATGAAATGAAGAATATGATTAAGACAATAATTCTGAGCAATAAAACCTGTAGGAACTAGTCTCTAACTATGCACTTTATGTGAGTGCACAAGACCATGGTCTTGTGTGAAAGGGCTAGAGTGCTAGCTCATTGGGTTAGACTCTAATGTCAAAACTATAGTAACAATACAAACCCCAACAATATGACTGACTTATAGAGGTAAATCAATCTCACCAAAGAGCTTTTGGGAGGTCCCATCATATGCTCTAACTAATCTAGTAGAAGGATGCAAATTATGATGAGTATAACCTAGATGCGCAAGTAAAATTTGATAGTTGACTTTATTCATCAAGTAAAATTTTTAATGGTCATCCATTATATACTGCTCTTTAAAAGTTAGAGTTATATATATATATATATATATATATATATATATATATATATATATACTATAAATTAAATAGATATATTTCCAGTTTTTTTATAAATTTTGACATGTAGTAATTTTTCCTTTTTCATTTGAAATGGTCTTATAAAATATTATATCATATAATAGATATATGATACCATAATAATTTCTAATTAATAGTGTGAAAGACAAAATATTAATTTCAAAGGGATTGAAATGGTATATCTTGATGTAAGATATTATAGAAATTTGAACATGGATACATGTAATTAGAGATATGACAATTCTCTTGGATGTGATTGGAGAAGGTGTATAGGACCATATACTTTGATCACGATATTTTTTAATAGAATAAACTTTCAATTATTCTAAAGTGTCTTACATAAAAATATAACTTATTGGAATCACTCACTTACTTCTACTCTTCACTTACTTTCCATTATTCTTTTCATTTTTTACTCATGTGTAGAGGTCTGCAATAGTTAAATCTTTGACCTAGCTTGTCAAGGAAACTAGATTGGGGGTCGACCTACATTAATGTCAACTAAATATCCTTCTAATATTTATACCATGTGTAGTATACCAATGAAATCATTGAGAACCTTATGATAACATAATATTCCTTTCATGTAAAAGGAATATACTCGATGTTAGATGTCTAATCAATTCTTGTGTATAAATGGATGACAATACTTGTCTATTTACATGTGAATTTAAAATAAAATATGAAAATATTAGCGAGTGTGCCAACTTATAATGCTTGGAAATGAAAAAATAAGGATGGGATGAATAGGCCCAATCAGTTAATGTTGGAGAAGGAAAAACACTTCTAAGACCATATAGAATGGTCCAAATAGGGGGTCAAAGGCAAATGATGATATGAAGGGTGCCTTGTGAGTTCAAAATGGGGTTTCATACTTCAAAATTCAACTAGAGTACTAATATTGCTTGATTTTATAGACCAAAATAGCTATACATAGATAAAAGTAAAAAAAACATAAACTAAAGACAACAGGTCCATTTTAGGATATTGAAATTTCCCCCACTTCAAGTGCATGCTTAAGCATGAAATATGTTGCATAGGAATGCACTTCAAAGTATAACATGTTAAAAAGGATATTGTTAATCTAGATCTTTTGAACTAAAAATGATGAATGAAGATAGGATCTACAAACCACTTTCCTTCACAAACATAATGAATGAGTGGAAAATAATAAATACTAGATATAAAAATTAATTACAATAATATACCTACTTTATCTCTAGAATTTAATTGAAGTCCTATGAGTCTATTATATTTTTGAAGGATATAGTTGTGTGGGGTGGATTCAAAACCCTATATGTCATCATAAAACATGTCTCCACACCATAGAGTAAATATAAATCAATGAGTCACTATGCATCTAGGAATTAAACTTGGAATCATGAAGTAATTTGACAATAGGCTTTAAATTCCATAACATAGATAAATCACTAAGGTACTAGTAAAATACCATATGCATGAATATTTGGGATTTATAATCACCTAAAATCAAGACCATTATAACAAAGAATATTTATGAGTCAGATTTTTTTATATTATTTTATAAGTGACATGTATCGATGGGGTGGGGCCCATGACTAGGCATAGGTAGGGGTGTCTAATATTTACAAGTCTTTCATGTACCTACAATTTATTTTCATTGCTTAAAAGTATTTTCTAATCACGTTCTAGTATGTCTTGATATACATTTTACATTTTGTGTTTATTTCATGTATGAAGTCCATAATATGTGAATTGATGGGAATATTAATTATGTATTTATAGAAAGTAGTATATATCAAAAATACCTCATGTGAATTGTAGCCACACTGGTACCAAAATCTAGGGTTTCTAGGATCATTATTCCTTAGCCTTAAGACTCATTATTCAATATTATATTCAATCCCTAGTGGCTCTAGGTACATCATCAATTATATGTCTTAAGACAACTTGATAAATTTTGTCCTGATATATTTGTAGAATTTTCTAGAACCAAATTGCAAGACTTTAGTATTTTCCTCCTTATTTATGATTATGTAGACATCTAAATTTGGCACAACCCCATTATTCCTATGTTCTATTCCAAATTCAAATTATTTGTAAAACTTGTACATTTTAACCCATTTAGATGATGCCCCCTTCCCCACATAAGTCTATATTTGGTCCATAGACCTTAAAAACATATCAACACTTATCTAAAAGGTATATATTTATACATATGGTCTATATCTTATCCATTATCCAACCTTACCTCTAAAATATAGCTTAACTTATCTCTTGGATAAACTTGTGGTTGTACAAGCCCATCTTTGACAATCATGTACCCATATGGGTTTGTCTCTATTAGTTTTTTGGGTCTCTATATTTGATACATTTTTTATTTAGCCTTAAACCTTTTCATTGATATTTTGAGAATTTGGCCAATGCACTTTATTCATCCTATATCATTTTATAAATACAAGGTTTTGTCAAGCCATTTGACATACTAGAGTAAGAGATTAGAAGAGGAGATAAGAACTAAAGAGATGGAGAACATTAGCCATCCCACTACACCAAGGATTAATCCTAGAGCCAAGATTCCCCATTCAAGTCATGATTTTTTAAATGAAATTATTCACACTTCTAACACTTATCTATCTTAGTCTCTCTATAAATTCCCTTGAGCTAAAAGAGGGTAATTAGACTTCATTAATTGCATTGATCACTTCTTGGGAAGAATAGGTTGAATCCACTCCTTGAGATATTCCATTCACACACCATAAGAACTATGTGGAGGTATGATTTTGAGCATGTGGGATACATAGTTTACAATGTTACTTTAGGAGTTTCCTAAATCCATTACTTCTATTTTGTTTTATAATGGGCAAGCTAGGTCAAAGTGAAGATTCAACCACACATCATATTATACATTACACATATTTGAAGTGAAGTATAGTCATAATCAAGAACATAGAGCATAGGCACCATAAAATCTAAACTGTAAAATGCTACAGGGATGCACCCAAAAACACAAGGACAAATCCAAAGTGGTTGAGCTTGCTAGGATAAGCACATAAAGGTATGGTATCATCTCAGAAAAAATTGTGCATATCCAAAAACTCAAGTTCAAGACAAGTATAGTCAACATAGTCAGAATATAAACTTAGATTTACATAATAGTTAAGGTGTGATCATTCCCTAACCTCTTTATCTATTCATTACTTTATTTTAGCTTAAATTTGTAACACTCGGGCTTATTTTTGTTCCTTCACCTCTTATAGAGATCTAAATTATGATTCAAGTTATACATGTTCAGATTTATATAATTACAATTTTTTTATTCCTTTTTTATGTAAAAATTTTAATTATGGTAAACACAAATGGTGACCACCAACTCTTTACAACACTCAACCTAGGGTTTCTTAAAACCCTTTTCTTTCACATTTTTTATGGTTATTTTAATATCATATTTCTAGATTGTGTTTATAATTTTTCTTAGGGTTTTGACACCTTATAAATCCAATGACACTGTCTATTTTTCACTTAGAGACTTAGGGCATGAAAATTTGTACGGATTGATGAGAAACTCCACTAAACCCAAGAAAACTAAAATCAATAATTTTTTTAAACAAGCTAAAATGCAAGATCTCACAATAGAATTAATATATTCATCTACCATCTGAGCTCTAATACCATGTCAAAGTGGGCCATAGTTGAGGATCAGATTGGATAGGGTTGAATGCACAGGGTTAAATTTGTATGGAGTAGTGAAATATGAATAACAACTAAATAAAGGAAGAAGCTTGTCTTCAAAACAAAAAGTTGCATTAACATTCAATATACAAAAAATACATAGTAAGGTACAATATTTAGTGAGAAATTAGGTCACCCAAAATGGTAATTAACTCAACTCACAATTATAAAATGACTTAAAGTACATTTACCCTAGTGACTTATTATTCACCTACGTAAGCTTATTAGACCATGCAGGTGAAACTACATAGTGGAAAAAATCCTACACTAAAAAAAACATTTATGTGGATGCAATTTTATCTTTTAGAAAAACTATGTACAATTTTATTGCTCGATGCTTTAGATCATCACCCATGATCCTTAATCAAGAGAAAAAAACTTATGTAGAACAACAAACCCATGCTTCTTAAAATCTAAAGAAAAATATAGCCATTGCTAGAGGTTTCTAAAAAAGAATTGAAAATTACCATTACTTAGAAGTTACTAATTTGAAAAAACTTACCCTATTGATTTAAATTATGTTGAGAATTAAAGAATAATAAATTAATTATAATGATACAAGTGGTAACTACCTTTTGAAAAATGGATTTTAGGATTCATCATGTGAGCAAAAATGTTATTTGACGTTTCAAGTACCAAATGTGTATAGGGAAAGAAAGTAGAGAATAAAGTGTTATTCAATGGATTAAACAACCCCATCTAACCCCACATAAATAATATTCAAAAACACAAAAATATGGAGAAGGTTGGCCACCCCAAAAGATAAATAGAATAAAGACAAATCTTTTTTCATCTTTCTTTAATATGATTTAAAATAGACTTTCATGAGCTACTAATGCCAATTCCATTATCTCTATCGAGGTTATTTGGTCTTTTTTCAATTTTGATAGTTTCTCTAATTTTTCATTTTTGATAATTATCTTCATTAACAATCAATTTTGATTCATTAATTCTGACCTAGTGTTTAGTATTTAGGGAATGTCTAGCCAAGGTAGAGGACTCAATATGCGATCTATTAATATCATTTGTATGTTCTTTTAATCCATGTTTAGGGATCGACTAGTTTATCCAATATATGGCTTACCACAAGAAAAAGGAACCACATAAATACCCTTTTTATATTTTATGTTAATCAGATATTTATCATGATCGATTGATGTACGGAGAGTGATAAGTAGTTTTAAATCAGTTTGAATCCTAGCATTCTTTACAATTCTAGTAATTTTTTCCAAAATCACTTTAACAAAAGGAATGGTACTTCTCTGAATATTTTGATTATCATCCATGCCTTTTGGTTTTCTATTTTCAACCCTATAAAATATTTATCGATTTCTCTTTTATTATAACCATTGTAATTAATAACACTAGTAAGATATTCTTTTTCTTGCTTAAGGTGTTCTGAATCAGAAATTTGTATAGCCCTAGTAGCTAACAAGTCCAAAACCGCAACCTTTTGGTGAGGGTGATGATGAGAATTTTCTTTAAGATATAAATTAGTATGAGTTACTTTTCTATACACCTCATGAGAAAGGGAACCATCTTGTTTCTTAGTAATCATGACATCTAGGAAAGGGCGCATATTATTCATTTCTTTCTCTATGGTGAATTGGATATCAATATTCTTGTCATTTAAATATTTTAGAAACTTATTAAGCTCTTCTTCATCATGTGACCATTTAGCATTAATATCATCCAAAAATCTATCCCACCACCTAATTTTTAAAGGATAAGACTCTAAGGCATCTTTTTCAAAGTGTTCCATAAACAAATTAGCCAAAGTAGGTGATAAAAGTGATCCCATGGCTACTCCATTCATTTCCTCATAGATATCACACTTGAAAGTGAAAAATGTAGAGTGTAAGCATAATTCTACAAGATCCACTATTTTTGAATTGGTGATACCTCAAATGACCGCACTAGCTATATCAAGAGGGATATTAGTGAATAGAGACACCACATCAAAATTCACCATAATATCATCTTTACTTATCAAATAATTTTTTATTTTGCACACAAAGTATTATGAATTTTTTTATGCATGATGATGTGTTACAAACAAGAGGTTTAAGATTCAAAGCTAAATGTTTAGAAAGAGAATAGGTGGGGGAGTTTTTGGTATTGACAATTGGTCTAATAGGGATGCCTTCCTTGTGGATTTTTGGAGCTCCATAAATTCTAGGAATGGTGGGATATTTAGGAATAAGCTTTAGTTTCTCTCTATCATTTAAGGAAGAACCTTTAATTTCTTTGGAAATTTTAATAATAATTTTGTTAAGAGGGTCCACCGTAATCTTTTTATAACTCCCACTTGAATTTAAATGTTCAATCATATTAACATCATAATCATTTTTTCCCAAAACCACTATGGTATTCCCTTTGTCAACTTTGAGAATGATAATATCCTTATTAGATTTTAAACACTTCAAGGCTCTGTGATCATTTTTGGAGATATTCCTATTGGGTGGTAAAGATTTACGTAACACGAGGGATAATTCAACCCTTAATTCTTTGGCCACTTTAACATTTAAATTCTTAACACCAAGTTCAACATTAGTAATAATCTCTTCAAAAAGAATATTTGAAGGCACTAAAGTGAAACTCAGACCTCTAATTAGGAGAGATATCAATGAAGGATTTAAGTGTAAACTGAATAAATTCAACACATTATTAATTAATTTATGTCTTCTTTAGAAATTTTGTTGTACCAAGGTAACGTGCAAACCGTCTCATTGATTCTCCTTGGTCTAAGATTATAACATTAGGAAATCATCCCACATGCCTAACACCATTCCCAAGTAAACCATCACTTGGTTAATAATATTCATATTATTGAAATTTGTATCTTGGTTGACATTATTAAAATGTGTTGGCTGGTTATTAATAATATTCATATCATTGTTAAATCGTGCAATTTGGTTTACATTGTTGAACACGATAGGAGGGAGGGCATTGTAAGAATCCTTTGGTATCTAACTGTTAACAATAGAGTTTAATGTTGCTCTAAGATAAATTCTCTTGTTCTTTTCTTCTGATAATATTTCAAATTTATGTCTTTGTTTAGAAGTAGTTTTATTAAATACATTCTTGACAACTACAAGAATACTACCTTCCAAAAGAGACCAGAGATCATTTTTGATGTTTTTGCATGTTCTAAGCAAGGCACAAATTTAAAACTAACAACTCTTTAGACAAAAGACAAATTCTTTGTAGTTTGTTGAATTTATGATCTAATAATCCCCATGTTGGTGTTTTGAAATAATATATTATTCCTATCAAATAGGTGATGTGAAATAATTACAAAGGTAGGAATGACTTTGAAATCCTTGCAACATTTGAGAAAACCCAGAGCAGCTAAATCCTTTGAAAATTTAATGTTTAATTTCTTAAAGAGACTCATCTCTTTGAAAATAACCCTTCCATAAAGGGAATTAACAATAAAATTGAGGTTTTCATGATGTAAAATATTTGAAAATGGATTTTGGGATTCATCATGTGAGCAAAAATGTTATCCGACGTTTCGAGTACGAAATGTGTACTCATCTTTAGGGAAAGAAAGCAAAAAATAAAATTTTATTCGATGGATTAAAAGTGGAATAACACTTTATTTCCCTAAGGATGATTGCACATTTGGTACTGGAAACGTCAAATAACATTTTTGCTCACATGATGAATCCCTAAATCCATTTTTCAAATATTTTACATCATGAAAACCTAACTGTTCTTGGTAACTACTTTTATTATAATAAAATTAATTATAAATGGATTAATAAATGATTTGAAATTAGTAAATTAATTGTCTATTTGTTCAAAAATTAATCGATTAAATAAAATATTTTTAAATAAACTGTAAACAACCTAATGTAATGTGATTAAATAAAACTAAATACATTAATAATAGGTTTCCACACATGACCAATCCACAACACTTCATCTCTATTTAAATTATATGGGTGTTTATTTATTTAAATGGATTCCTTTAGTTTACACTTTTGGTTATGGTTTTAGTGGAAATAACTCTAGCATCTTCAATGTTAATAACATGTTTGGTCTTATAAGAATGTTCAACAAGAGCCATATTTTCTTTCCTTTCAAAATGAATATTGGTTGCATGCTCCTTAATTCTTCTTCAAATGGACCTCCTTATCTCTCTGATGTAAGGGATACCACAATAGCATTCAACCTTTAATGGTCTTTAGTTTTATTTAATCACACTACATTAGGTTGTTTATAGTTTATTCAAAATGCTTTTATTTAATTGACCAATTTTTGAATAGATAGACATTTAATTTACTAATCTCAAATCATTTATTAATCTATTTATAACTAATTTTATTATAATAAATGTAGTTACCACTTATGTCATTATAATTAATTTTGTTATTCTTTCTTTCTAAACACAATTTAAATCAATAGGGTAAGTTTTTTCAAATTAATAACTTCTAAGTAATGGTGATTTCAAATTGTTTTTTAGAAACCTCTAGGAATGACTGTATTTTTCTTCAAATTTTAAGAAGCATGGATTTTTTGTTTCACAAAATTTTTTTCACCTGATAAGGATCATGGATGATGATCCAAAATGTTGAGTAACAAAATTATACACAGTTTTTCCCAAAGCTAAGGTTATAACTGTATGGACTATGAAAGCATAAAATATTTGACTTATTTGGATTTCAAAGGGACACTTCCCAGTTCTATGACATGGTATGGAATCCATCAAAGTAACTGTCCAAGTGATAAAATCAATCACCACACACCTATAATAAGTTTAATTATCATGTAGGGAGAAGGTGAAATTATTTGTAATTATTCTATTTATAACAGTAGGTAGTTATAAATGCTTATTTTATTTTGTGTATAAATATGTAACATATGCATTTGACCTAGGGTTAATGAGATACATAATCATAGTCATACATAGTATGCCCCAATTTTCTAATATTTCTAATATGCATTGTATTCCCACTTTCAGTCTAGTAAAATTAGAGGAAATGTTCCCCCTTCTGATCATATGAACCAACATTCCTAGATTTGATGTAGCATTACACATATTTCATATTAATTCATATTTAATATAAGTTTCATTATTTTAAATTATCATAATTCTACTTAATTGATTGTGTGTTGGTTTACTTTATTCAAATTAACACAATGTGCACTCTTGAAAACCTCACTACTTATCTCCTAGTGCAAGGTTGTCCATTGCACACAAGGAATTGGTCCCCATGGCATGGATTATTAGTATCAAAACATAGATATTTTATATGCCTATAGAGTGTAACGAGAGAAGAAAGGATTACCATCCAAATTTATTTCAACCTACCTAGAATAACCTTATATAAAGAGTAATATGATTGACACCTAGAATCAACCTAAAATAGCCCCAAAAATCCAAAATCTCATTACATATGCCATGGAAACACATTTCACTAATTTTTTTGGTCAATTACCTAACTTGATGATGCAAATCAACTTGATTCCTTCTAAATCTCACCCAAAACACACTCAATGGAAATTTTATTAGCAAACCCATTTCAAAATACAATTAAATCTTGACATCATCATATTCAAAGAAAAATCAACACCTAAGCATCATATGCCTATATTTTACAGCTTGAGGAAAAACATTTAGTCAATCTATTCACCAATTCTAAGAAGATGAATTTCATTATGTTGAAGATATCCATTATGGTGGTTCACTAATGGGATAATTAAGTGCATAGTGTGTGTAATACTAAATTCTAATTGAGTCTTGAAAAAACATTGTTAACATGATGAAGGAAGAGCACTATCCTCTCCATTACTTTGAGGATGAACATATCAAGTTGAAAAAATTATGCAAACATAAGGAACACTCAATACAAGACTACACTAATGAGTTTTATGAATGCACTACATACTTGCATGATAACTTGACTTAATAACATAAGGTGTAGAATTACATCACAAATTTTCACCTTATATATGTATGAAGATAGAGATTTTGAGTTTTTAAACTGCAAGGAAAGCTTATTATAATGCTAAAAATATTAAATCTAAGGTAAATATGAATCAAAATATCACCTCTTCATCTAAATTTTGTGCAATATCCAACGCATGCATAATTGATCATCTTAGTTTCCTATGTAGAAGTAAAAAACCTTTTGTAAAGGAGAACATCCTACTAAATCCACACAAAACTTGAAAGCTCCTACACTTTCTACCTTAAAAAAGGTAAGAATAAGTCTAGTTTCAAATGGTTCCATTAAAATCTCTCACACACCCATGATGAGTAAAAATGTTATGTGCAACCATCCTTGTTGATGCAATTTACATCAGGTCCCACATAGGTAGATGACACTGATCTAGATGCCATTTATCTAAACACCAATGCCACTACCATAAACACATCTAATGTGTATGAATTCCTCTTACACAACAATTTTTTTGAAGGGTCAACCTCTTCATGTGATAATTGATATTGGAATCCAAAATAATATTATCATGCAAGCCACATCCTAGCACTTATGCCACTATTACACATTCCAAGCCATAAATATTTAGGTGGATCCATTAGGTAAAGGATATACAAGTCAAGTTACATTTCACCTTCTAGTACAAATTAGAGCCTATGGAGGAAACCATCATTTGTGATATTTCACCTTTAGAAGTCTATGACATCTTGCCCGAGATATTATACTTATATGATTGGGATGCTAAATATCAATATAAACCATAGTGGTGGATTTTATATGTTAAATATCACTTCTTAAACATTTTAGATTCAACTCTAACAACTAAAACTTTACATTGGTCTCTTCTGAATAATGTAAACTTGTCTCACATACATGGAAATTTGTGTTGCGTATGGTCCATCCTAAGACACCTATGCAAGAAAGAAAGAAGACAATGGAAATTCATTTAATAAAATCAATATATCAACATATAAGCTTTCCAAGTTACTAAAGTAACACAACATAATATCTATATATCCCAAAGGTCATACAACACACTACATAGTAAAACACCCCATAGATTTAGTTCTTAGATCACCTCTTCCAAATAACCCTCTATATTGTAAATCACTTTGGGAGAATGATGAAGTCTAGCACTAAATATAAGAGTTCATCAATTAAGGAAACATCAATCATAGCTTTTGTTATAGAAGTCTAATAGTCTTTACACTCAAGAAGGTTAGGATATGGTGATTTTTCATAGACTATTATGTACTCAATAGAATCATAGTGAAGACTCAGTACCCATTACTATGTATTGAAAACCTCTTGCAACAACTCTAAGATACATAATACTTCACCAATATCAATTTGAAATCATGTTACCACCAAGTTCTGGTCCATCTTGAAGACATCTAGAAGACTGATTTCAAGACACAAGAAGGATTATTAGAATGGTTGGTTATGTCCTTTGGCTTAACCAAAGTGCCAAAATCATTCATGTGATTGATGTATAATATACTTAGGCCCTTACTCATATCCTTCATCATCATCTACTTGGATGACATTCTCATCTTCACAAATACTTGAGATCATGTGTAGCACATCTCATGAGTCTTAAACAACTTACACTAATGCAAATGTTAGGCCAACTTAGTAAAGTATACTTTTATTTCCACACAAATTTATTTATTGGGATACATCATTAACCATGAAGTAATTAATTTATATGTAGAGATTATCAAAATGATTAAGAATTTTCCAACTCTACACAGTCTATTGAGAGCTTTCTTTGACTCTCAAAATTTTACCATAAGTTTGTCCTTAGTTTTTAACACATGTCACAGCCTCAAAACTAGATAACACACACCCAAAACAAGTTTTATTGAACTCATATGTAATATCATACATTTGAGGCTCTTAATTAAAATGTCTAATTAGTGTTTGTACTCATAATACCTTACATTGCACACTCCTTCAAACTTCACATTGATGTATCTCACTATACACTCATCATAATACTATATTAATTCAATCACATACCACTCAAAGATAATTAGTGACAATATTAAAAGGTACTCCACCTAAAAAAATAATTATACATTATTTTGTAAGTAGTTAAGCAATGTTTCCACCACATCTTGGGTAAGGAGGAAGTCATTCATTTTTATCATAATCCACTTCAATTATTTTAAACATAAAGCAAACTAGAGAATACACACTACATGAGGTGTATGACTTACCTATAGTATTTTAATCTCATGATAAAACAAAATAACGGAAAGGATAAAATTCCATATATTTCTTTTTTATACCAACAATTCACATGCTCATCACAGTGTTGGACACACACAATCATAACTTCGTAAACTGAGTATCCCTTTACTTAGCTAACAAGGACTTCATAGATTCTTACACTAGCCTCATTCAAGGAAAATAGGTTTAAGAGTAATACCTATCTAACTATAATATATACAATCATAGACATCTTTGCATTCTCAATGGCATGCCTTGTTAAAGACTCATATAAGAATCACACTATGTCTAGACATCGAAAAACTTTGGCATGATAAAGACTCTAGACACATTATACTTGAAATTTTTTAGCCATAGATGTGGAGCATCACATTAAGTATTTCATGCCTTGTTACATCATAATTCTAACAAATAAGAATCTAAGAATTTAAAAATGTATATTAATTCCATCTAGGCCATGGGAATCTATTGGCATAGATTTCATGACTAGGTTGCCTATGAAAAAGTGTCAACATGATGTTGTGTTTGTTGTAGTGGATAGGATTTCAAATATTTATATAATGGTTACTTACAAAAAATACATTGATGCATTTGATACTGTGTAATATTTATTCAACCATGTGTGGGTTCACTTTGAACTCATAACATCCATCATCTTTGATTGAGATCTGTGCTTTTTAAGTCACTTTTTAAAAACATTTTAGGACATGATGGGTACACATTTAGTTCTAGCGATGAAATTTCATCCACAAAAGGATGGATAAATTGAGGTTTTAAAATTCACACTTGTTCATCTTTTGTGAATGTATAACCATGGGAATACTCACACTTTGGATGACAACTTGGTATACATCCAATATGCCTACAAAAAAACACTTCATAACTCTATGAGGCCTAGTCTATTTTATATATGTATTGGGTTCCAACCTTAATTGCCTATAACCATTTCCTACTACAAGCCAGATATCATTGAGTTGCACACATAATAAATGGAAGTGAACAAAGCAATAAAAAAATCACACCCCATAAAATGTGTTCATCAATAGGTTTAATAAATTCTATCACTCCCAATGGAATTATAATGAGCACCATGATGTTCATCTTAGACATCATGTATTTAAATTTGGTGATAAGGTATGGTTTCACCTTCAAAAGGATCACTTCAATTGTCCACACTAAAAGAACAAGTCTATTCATTATAGTCCTTACACCATTATTTTTACAGTTGGTGATAATGTGTTTATTCTTAATCAACCTATGTACTTGTGCATACATCTAATATTCAATATAGATCTCATTAAGCCTTAATTTATTTAACTTCATGAGTTATGTGAGACACAACATTCTTATGATCTAGATATTAAATACTTTCATCCCATAGATAAGGATTAAATTATTGAAGTGACAAATGCACACACCTACCATGCTACTCATCAAAATTTACAAGTGGTCAAAGCATGGAAGTATTTTGATCAAGTTATGTGGGCCATCTTAAATTAATTTTAAGTTTGGTTTATAACTATATATTGATGCAATGGATACCACTGCTCTTAAATAAATATAAAATGATTCATGCACAACTATGTAGTCATGTAAACTTATCCTTTGTGAATTTATGCAACTTATGCACAACTCAACTTGAAATTATTTCCACCACATTCATTGTGCATGCACACATGAATCAAGACACTTCTATGCAAATCCCCTTGAAACTAGAAGAATGCTTTCAAACCACTACATTGAAGTTTAATACTTCACTTCTACATATATCCTATTACACCTTTTAGAACCCTTGTGACATATCATGCAACCTACACAAAGATTGCCTTCATGCAATATCCATATGGCTTTCGAGGTGTCACTTATCAATTATGAAACATGTTGAATAATACCTCAAGTAAATATCAGACTAAAGAATTCAATAGACACCCATTTGGAATAATTTTAACTATCACATGGGGAGATATTGAAAAGAATTATAACTTATATTTTTGTAACTATCAGTAGGTGTAACTACATATGCATCTATTTAGGGTTAATGTCATACATAATTGTAGTGATAGATAACATGCTCTAAATATTTATTCTTTCTCATATGCATGTATTCAAACCTTTAATCTAAGAAATTAGAATAAGTTTTCCCCCTTATAATCACAATAATTATGTTCCTCGACTTGTAGTAACATTGTACATCTTTATAATTTTTCCTATTTGTTGATATTAAATATAAGTTGCATTTTATACAATTATTATGCTTTTACTTACATGAATGTGTGTTATTTTACGTTATACATATTAACACAATGTGTACTCTTCATAACCTTATATCTTATCTCTAAGATCAAGGTTATCTTTTGCACATAAAGTTTGGGGCCCTATGGCATATATCATCTCCATAAAAAAAACCTTAGAAAATTGAAAGTGGTAATTACACAACATCTAGAATTTATAGGTCAATTATTACAACACCTAAAATACAAATAAAAATCTCTTTGAAATAAAAATAATGTACTCAAACAACCTTAAATGTATGCAATTTTCCCTTATACATTAAGAGATGAGGTTAATCCTCCACCTAATGAAAAAATATATATATACTAATACACTACTAGAAATTTCATGCATACAATCTCTTGGTCTTGGACACACTAATGATAATATGAACCCTACATCTAGTGGTTCATCTAGTGAATCGATGATACAATAACAACTTAATGAGATAAATTTAAGCATTTCATAAACATCAAAAACATCCAACAAGCCTAATCATGCCTATCATCTTCAAACATATTACATTATATTTTGGCTTGTGAAAAACTTATGCACCTTTTACCTCCATCTTTTCATAGTCCCAAGTTTACAACATTTAATGGAAAAGGAGATCACTCTTTACACATAAAATATTTCAATGCATATTATCTAGGTCATTAACATGACAAAATTATTATGGACAAAGTATAATAATCTTCACAAGCTATGTTTAATTGGTTATATTCTTTACCTTAGCATTCAAAAATTATATGCCATTAATTTATAGACATTTTATTAGCTCTTTTTTCAATTAACATTAGCGAAAGTGTTAATTTCACATAGATTTCTAAAATTAAACAAGGTCCTCGTGAACACATTGTGGAATATGTTCTTAAACTAAAAACCTTTCTTACTAAGATATCTCATCCACTTCTTGATACTAAACTAAAAATCATGTTCTCAAATAACCTACTTAATCATATTAAGGACAAGGTAATGTTCACTAACTATAATTCACTTGATGACCTTTTGCATCTATTTTACATCTAGTCAATAGAGGTGAATTAGACTTATATTTATAGGGTTCTATTGCTTTTATGGATAAGAAAATAATCTTAGAGCAACCTTTTGAGGGGCACATATTCAAAAATTTATCCGTTGGGAAGAGTTGGGGATAAGGACAATAGCATCTAGTTGGGGATACTAGTGCCATGTGGTTATAGTGTCCCAAATGTGGTACTAATGTCCTTTTGGTAGACTTCTAAGAAATTTGGATTGGGGTCAAAGGTGACAATTCAAGGACTGTGTCTTGACTGATGTAAATGACTATGGTAGGCTAAATGGTTATAAATATAAGTCTAAGGCTCTAAAATAGGTCTATGGCAAGCCTAGGGATAGAGTAACTTAAGAAACACTCTTATCATCCAATTACCACTTTTATGTGATTACATTTGACCCCCATTTATGCCCATAATAAAATAAAATGAAATGACTAGTATAATTGAAAAAGAAGTGTACTTGGACTTACCTTAGAAGGGAAGCCCATGTAACTGAGTTTGAATATGTGAATATGGGTCTATATATGTGAAACATGATCTAAAGCAATGTCCTTTAATGAAATATAAAAAAATCAATCCTTACTAATGAGATAATCAAAATAAAAAGGCTATGCTGAAATGAAATAATTAAAGAGAGAGGAAAGGAATGAATACACCTCATTGGGTACACGAACCAATACATGAACTTGGTTATAGCCTGTGTGTGTGAAAGTGCATAGAGATTATATCATCAAATAACTTGATCTGAGATGGTGGCTTGCTCAATTCTCATATGGGTGACTCAATAACTCAATCCGATTGTGACTCCATAATTATCCACCCCTACTTGGTGGATCTTGATCTCTATGAATAACTTGGATAAGATTGTATGTGTGTTGAACCCTCTCATGTAGGTGGTTTAAGAACTCAAGTAGGACATGACTCCATCATTTCCCCCTATGTGAAGAATAAGCATATATAATTGTATTGTGCAATGTGTTAAAAGTATCTAAGTTATCTAATTATGTATTTAACTTTGCATCCACTCAAGTATATTAGGTAGCTTTGGGCCACTCGAGAATGCCAACCACTATAGATGGAATAAGGCATAAATTTGGTGACAACCTAGAATGTGATAGCAAGTATTTACAATGTATATAATGACATGGAGTTTTTCATTTCATCTAATCAACCTATCTAAAGTTTAGTATATGAAAACTATGTGCTGCACACATGCTCCCAATATGGAATCTGAGTATACTAAATCTAAATTAAGTATGTAATAGATTAATCTATGTACTGATTTGAATGTATGAGTGATCATGTCATGCATGATTCCCCCAAATTTGAATCACTTGTATGAATCTAGATTTAAATGACTAAATCTAAGTTAAATTTGAACATAATAGCCAAACTTGTGACTATATCTATGCAAATTTGTATTGTACCTAGTTTACTGGTCTGAATGATCTAGACTATCCTAAATCTAGGGCGACTAGACAATAGATCCCTATAGTGGATGGTAGTACCCTATGGCACTAGTGTCCTAATATAGGCACTAATGTCTACGTGGTCTAATCTCTATGTGGTATGAAGTGACTATTTAATCTCTATTATCTTTGTGTCTACCCTAAATATGATCTCTAAAACTAAGCCTATGTGCTGAAATGTTTTTGTGAAAATAAAAATAAGAGCCTGATCTTTGTAACAACCCCTATAAATACCCCCTATTTTGAGGGTAATTATGAAATCTATGGAAGAACTACCCTCTAAATAAGTAGCTCTATAAAATGTGTTAGTCAGAGCATGATATTCCCATATAATGTACAAACATAACATCAAAATGTAAATATATCTGAGTAATAGTAGGAAATGTAAGATGTATGTTATAATCTAGCATTAGACAAGGCTGTCAAGATAGATGTAAGTAATGTATAATAGTAGTAAAATCAGATTAAATACCCATGGGGATGGGGCATGATGTCCATCAAGACTCCCAACTAGGATAAGTAGATGTATGAGAGATCTCACGGCATCGAATACTAGTGTATGTGTGTGTAATAAGTAAATACAAGTGGTATAGATGCATACACAAGGAGAAAACATACAAGCACATGAGGCATGCAAAAGGTAGGCCAAGGGGACACAATATAAGGGACATGGGCACATGTCACTAAATTTGAGAATGAAAACATACAATGACATGTTCAAATGTCGACATATGCAAATAACAAGCATTATCATAGAGCCATAGAAAAGGATATGTTCAAATATCCACATATAGAATCATGAAAGAGAACACACAAGGTACATGGGCACATGTCCAAGTCATACAAGTAGATAATTCATGTAGAAGCCAAGGAATAACGGCATATTCAAATGCCCTTGAAGATGGAAGAAACATAGGAAACACAATCAAGTCTAATCTAGGAACTAGAAATGAAATCATGCATAATTATGTAGTACAAATATATGTAGATGCCAAGGTGTATATATATCGAGTCTAACTAGTGATATTTGGTAAAATCTAAGGAATGAGGAGCAATGATCAATATCAAGATAAGCCATTGTGTAAACTAGAATGTATAGTATGTAAGATAAAACACAGTTATAGTAATTATGTAGGAGATGCCCCCAAGTGGGTGGATGTAACAATTTGTAAACATGTATTGGTGTAAAATCCCCCAATGGGTAGATGATATTTGATTTGGATCAGTGTAGTGGATCAAAGACCTATTTGGAATCTACAAATACTTGACAAGAACACGTGAAGCGTGTGTGTATGATAAAATTTAATATACTAGGATGGTTAGTAATAAGATATATTAGGGAAGTAGTAGAAATGTAAATATAAAAATGTATATAATCTATAAAAAGTTGTGTTTTTAAAATATTTGAATGTTTTTATATTTTGACATGGTATAGTGTTTTTGTGTTTTCTAAGTATAAGCATATGAAAATAAACTATGTACAAGGAGTGAGAGAGAGAAGGAAGTATGTAAAAGGGTAGGAACCATACTAACCAATGAGTCTTATGGGATACTCGCTATCGCTATGGCTTATGTTGAAAATAGGAATGGTAATCTCTCATGTAGTGTGATTATTATGTTGTAGTTTAATGTTTTTGCAATAGTAATCTGAGTATTATTTATCATCGAAATAATAATTTTGTTCCACATCATAATCATAATAACCTGATATGTTGGAGGAAACTACCTCATATTATGGAGTTGACCTTTATGAATTATGATTTGGCATATTGATTGTGATTTTTCCCTTTGAATCTATGCTTATTGTAGATATATTGTGTTATGGAGGTTCCTTTGTTAGAAAACTTGTTTTGAGGATGTTTTTTGGTTGAGCATGATTTTAACTTTACAACTAAATCTCTTGATCTTTTTATAACATTTCTTGTGTATCTCGATGTTTTGCCTTGATAAACTATATTTGTGACTAATGTGCCTTAGGATGTTCAATAAACCCCAAACCTTTTTGACCAATATTATCAACTGCTAGAATAGGAGAAGTGATGCCTTGGGCCTATTTACCCAAACCTTGACCATGATAATCATATTGTTGTAGATACTTTGGGCCAAATCCATACCATATTTAATGTTAAGACTCCTTTTAGAAAGGTAGATGTGCTTGATTTATCTATGATTTTTTTACTATTTTTTTATTTGATTGTGCTTTTGTGACCTTTTATTGTTTTACGTTATGCTTTGGTAATCATTTTTGTACTATTTTTGAATTTAACTCTTTTTGAATCAGTAGATATGCCAGTGTCTATTATTTGGATGAAGTGTCACTATGTGAGTCATATATATCAATAATCTATTATATTTTCATTTTCAATGCTAAACATGAATCGGTGTGGTGCCTATGTATTCTATGATATGCACAAAAATATCTAGATCTCATAATTGGTTGTAGAGGAGGTAGGTTAATCAACTTAGATTTAATCATTTCCCTTAGTATCTCATTTGGACTCTTATTTGACTTTAGAATTATTTTTGAATCACTAGTTGTAGAAGTACTTTATTGTCATGTCATGTTCTAATATGTAACATTGTTTGCTTGCCACAAATTAACTAGTTGAAGATGTATAAACATGATTTAAAATTTTGTGCCCAGGAGGCCTTTATCTTTTAAATTGATTTTCCAATGTTGTTATCTTTTCATTTAATAGTTTATTCTGATTTTGTAATCCTATAATTATCTTGGTCATATTGATAATTTTATCACATAGAGTATCACAAGTGTAAACCCTATTTATTTATGTTTAAACATGTAGGCACACATTATATAGCAGAGAAGTGTGAATAGGTTGAGTAAGGGGATTAATGACAGTGTTATAGGCTACATCATCTCGTGGAGGGATGATAACATGGACCTGGTTAGAGGGAAAGTATATAACACCCTCATGGAGATGATGAGGAGAAGGATATTCTTTCCTAAGCATAAGATATGACATTGAAACTTGAGACATAGTGGTTAGTTAATGTGTTAAATCCTCTATGTGTGTATCACTTTGCTTGTTAATGGAATTCCATATAGGATAAAGATAACATGCAAAATAAATAATGTAACATGAAAGATATTTTAGTTGATTTGAAACATCATTTATGCATATGTCTATGTGATTAAAGAATAATGTCTTAATTATTTTTCACATAGAATAAAGATAACATGTTATGGAAAGAATGCAACATGAAATATATTTTAATTGATTTAAAACATCATGTATGCATATGTCTATATGATTAAAGAATAATGTCTCTATTATTTTTCACATAGAAGAAAAATAACATGTTATGGAGAGAATGCAACATGGAAGATATTTTGGTTGATTTGAAACATCATGTATTTTATAGTAAGCATCATCTATACATGTATTAATGTCTTTTCTTAGTTCATTCTAAATTAAAGGGAATAATCATGCACATGAAAGTATGAAACTTTACAATAAAAAGTAATTTATTTCTTATGTCATTATAATTATGATGATATGAATTAGAAGACATGTGAATCTAAAATCTAAGTTTTGGAAATAAAATCTGAGTATAAATAGAAAAAGACACAAACCTTAAGTGTGTCTAGGGTTAGGTTTTTTGAATCTAGGTTTTCTTTACACCAAATTAAATTAGATGTAAAATAAATTGAAACCCTAATATAAAATGTGAGTTAATTTAGCTAGATTATCTAAAAAAATTAAAAAATCTTAAGCAGTCCTAAATTTATTACACAAAATTTGGATTAATGTGAGTTAGGGTTTGAATCAATATTTAAAGTAAGTCAGGTTCACCAAATGATTTAACCTTTTAGGGTTTTATACATGTAATTCCTATGTTTGGTTAAGGGTTTGTGATGTCTAAATCAATGAAATAAATTACAATAATTAACCCACTAATTTGTAAATGAATTTGAACTTGATTGAATTTCTAATAATATAAATAAATAGGGAGAAATATAGACTTAACTGAAAATAGACTATCATGGATGATTTGGGTTTTGAAATTGGAGATCTGAGTAGCTCTAAGTGTCATAAGTAAGATTTTGATGTTCATTTGTTCACTAGATAGTAGTGCCTAATTTGGACAGTAGCACCATCCATGTGTAGTGTCCAACATGTGGTACTAATGTCCTATTTGTGGGATTATTCCTATTTTTGGGGAATACCTACGCTTGTGTCTGTGTGTTCTATTCCTTTGAGAATGAAACTTGTAATTATGTATTGTACCTAAAAAGCTTGATTTTGTGTACAAACCTTAGTTCTCTTTATAAGTGTGATATGAAAAAGATTTGAGTGTGTTAGTAGGATGGACTGGACCTCCTCAACACCCTATTGTGTAGAGAGTTGCCTACATATCAATACTCTGAAGAGGGATCAAGCTAATGTAGTTCTCCCACCTAGTGTTTCATGTATGTCTAAGTGAACACTAGAATAAGAGTGGCCTTAGATGCCTTGAATGTGCTTGAGCTTTGAAATACTTGAAAACTAGACTTAAGGTTACTGTATATGGTAGTATGCAAAAAGTATGGTAAGATAGGGATAATGTACCTTGATTTTGCACAGCTTTGTCTTTAGTTTAAATAGCTTTTACATCTATTTTTCATCTAGTCAATAGAGGTGTATTAGACTTGTATTTATACTATTATATTTCTTGTATGGATAAGAATATGAGCTTAGGTCAACCTTAGGAGGGGCACACATTTGAAAAAGTATTCATTGGGAAGAGTTGGGGCTAAGGACAGTAGTGTCTAGTTGGGGACACTAGTGCCATATGGTTGTAGTGTCCCAAATGTGGTACTAATGTACTTTTAGTAGTGTCCCAAATGTGGTACTAATGTACTTTTAGTATAACTCTAAGAAAGTTGGATTGGGGTCAGAGGTGGCAGTTCAAGGACTATGTCTTAACTAGATGTAAGTGATTGTGGTTTGTTTAATGGCTAGAAACATAAGTCTAAAGCTTTAGAATAGGTCTATGGCAAGCCTAGGGATAAGGTAACTCAAGTGACACTCTTAGCATCCAATTACCACTTTTAGGTGATTAAAAATACAATATTCATTTTTATAATTAGCATTGTACTTGTGTTTCATGTATATTTTCACTTAAGTTCAAAAGAAAGAGAGAAAATAAACTCGATATGGGTATGGTTGAAAAACCTATTTGTTTGTGCACACATTAAATCAGAAGATTATGAAGATCTCCTCTTTGGCTTGGGAGGAAGACCTATAGATAAGAAAGCACTAAAGAAAACTATTTGTTAGATAGATAGTTGGGTGGTTTGCCTAGCGATAGCTAGATCTCAAAAGCAAGAGCTTCCTTAAGGGTTGTCAATCCACACATTTTAAATAATCAAGTTGATAAAGTTGTAAAGAAGGTGTTTGCATCAATAATCAAAAGTAACTTAAATGAATACAATAAATATCTCTAGAAGAATAGACTAGGAATGATCTTATTAGTGATAAAATAATTAATACTAGTGCTAATGGGTCAGGGTATGCTTCAAAAATTTTGCAAGGGGTCTGTGAGTGGTCAAAAACACAAAAAAGTGGATTTGATTGAGTGTCGGTAGGTGAAATCAGCTTGTTAGTTTTTTTTCCATAGGTGACTATCAGTGGTTGGGGTAACTATCAATAGTTATTCCTGACCATCCGTGGTTGGGGTAGCCGTCAGTGGTTGACTATATATTTATGGGTTTGATCAATGAAAGATAATGGGATTCCACAAATGGATTCCAAGAATTGGGTAAGGGCTAGATTGATTATGAAATGAAATAAAAGAACATGAATATTGATAAACAAACACTTGTCTTACTAGAAATTAGTTGGGTGGTTGATGTAGTTAGCGTGTTGGTAGAATATGGATTGATTTTAGTTGAATAACATTACCTAAAAGCTTGGTTGAGAGAATGATGAGTTGGCTCTCAATGAGATGGTTGATAATGCTTGATAACATTGATGACATTGATTGACCTACAAAAAAACTCTTAAATGTATGAGCTACTAATAATTATTGTAGATAGATTTGACTTCTCAAGCCTCTCTCTCTTATAGGCATAAGCAAGAGGTGGAAGTGAAGGTGAAACTGGGTCATCTAAATATAATTTATGCATGCAAAGGCTCACAAGCAAAATTAGATGAGTTATATTTAGAAATAGGTTGATAGAGATTACATGCTTTTGGTAAGAATTTGGATCCTAATCATCTATGGTTAGGGGTCCCCAAAGCTAACTATCAATAGTCACCTTGACCATCGATGGTCAGGGTCCACAGAAATAGGGCCCTAAAGGCCAGGGTTATTTAGCTAGGTGCAACTGAATGCAGATTGGTTGGTTTAGGCCCAATAGGTGTAGGTTGGTCCGAAGAGGGTCCAAGGGTATTTCTAGGGCTAATTCAAAATTTAGAATCGTAGGTGTGTGGATTTTTAGTGTCTATATTTTTCCCCTTTTTGTTGTATAACTTATGTGAATGAACTAAAAAATAAAAATAGAGTATGAGTCATGGGTCTAGTTGCCTCAAGAGTAGGAGGAGGTGTTCTCCCTCAAACTAGGAGTTGGTGAGGTGAAGCTAAAGTGGGTATGAATTTGATAAGTGGTATATGGTGAGTCATTAGGTGGTGACATGAGGTCATGCATTTGAGATGCACAATGTGCACACAAAATACAACAAAAAGGAGCGATAGCCAAGATCATGCATAGATGAGGTTACCAATGTTTGTAAAAATAAGGGTCAATTCTAAGAAGGGAAAGTGATGAGTGAATCACATGATCACCTATAGGTGTGGCAATTGGGAACACTTGTAAATGCAAGTCTTTGAAGCAATCTCTATGTATCTGGTGGGTATCCAAGGTAAGAAGTGCTCCTAGGGAAAACACAAATGGGTCAAGTGTCATGGGTATCCAAGGTAGGAAGTGATCTTGATGAGACACAAGTAGGTTGGTATATGCAAGGTAACACAAAATGCAAAAGGGTTAACATGGCAATGTTGTCACCACAGCCAAAGGACTAGGCAAAAAGTGTTACAAAATTGCACACTAGATGGGCCAAAAGAGACCAATGGTGAGGTGATGAGGTGGTTGGATTGGTAGGAGAAAGTCATCTCCAAAAGTAGGTAAGAGATTGAGGTAAATTTCTTGAAATGTAGAGGTTACTGGTAAAATTTGAAATTGGGTTTCTAGGGTATCCTAATCATTGATGGTCAGGGTCCCCAAAAGGTGACTGGAGATGATCAGGGGAAACCCTAAAATTTTGAGGGGTAAAAGTAAAAAACAAAAGATAATTTGTCACTTTTAATTTTACTCTATGCAATTTTGGTGCTTTGTGAGGAAGGCTCATGCTAAGGTGGGCACTGCTCATTATCTAGAGGTATGAGGTAGATTCTATGGGTCTAGGATGCAAAAAGCATAAGGACATGGCCATCCAACTCCATGAGGGCTCAAACCATGAAGGAGGTCATGAAATGAGGTAGGGGGTGAACTAAATTGGTAGATAGGTTTGATTTTTTTATTGATTTTATTTGCATGGGAAGATGTCTACAAATTTTTTATTTAGGCTTGCATGCCCTAGGTAGGGTTTTGGGGCTTTTGGGAAAATGGGGTGGGTAGAGCATCAAATTGATGAGGTGGGTGGGTGATTGGCTAGTAGGCTAGCTAGTTAGAGTGCTTAGGCTAGTTGTAAGTTGAATTGGTTCTTTGTTTAGGGTCCTAGTAGGCTTAGGGATTTTGGCCATGGAATGCCCAAAGGTGACTATCAATGGTCAGGCTTGACCATTGACAATCGACACCCTAACAACTAGGCATCCCCAACCATCAACAATTAGCATGACCATCGGCTATTTGCTAGGATAAGCTGGCCTTTGGTAAAAATGTCTAAGTGTTGAGGACTTGCTTGAGGATGGTATAGGGTGAATTTCTTAATGGTTAGGGTTGGGGTAGGGTACTAGGTTCAAAATTTAGTCAAATGGGTTGGTTATTATGGTTAGGTCCAGGAGGCTAGGGTTATGGGTGCTTTTAAAATATAAGGTAGACTAGACTAGTTAGGGTCTAAGCCAAGTGATTTGATTTGGTATAGGATCAAGAGAAGTTAGCAATGCATGACCATGTACTAAAAATCTTCCCTACATTGCTTGAGGAGATGACTATCGATGATTAGGCACATATGGAGGTAGTAGGGCTAGAAGGAATGAGGCACTACTAACACATGTCTAGGGATGCATCCATGATAATAGTGCTTATCGAGAGATGGGATAATGCTACTAACACCTTGTTGTTGATAAAGGAGATGAATATTCTCCTAGAGGATGTCCATAAGATCACTCAGCTCCCACTACATGGTGAGGAGATTTACCAAATTGAGTAAGAGGAGTAGGATGAGTATGTCAAGTATCTATATGGATATGATAGTGATTAGGTCCACTGGTACTTTAAAGGGTTGAATTATACAACACTATATGAGAGGGCTCCTGAGGAGAGGAGACTTATGACAATGTTGATGATCATACTTACTTACTTTAGGGTTATAAATTCCTATAGTGGGAGATTTCCCTATGTATTAATATCTATTTTGGTTGAGCTATTACTTGGGAGGATAGTATTTGGGTGGGTCCTAGTGCTGCTTGTCTAAATTTACAAAGAGTTGTGGGGATTTAGACACCACAAGTGGTATGGCATCAGTGTGGGTATGGTTTTGTATTGCTAGACTTATGAGCATATCTAAGTTCTGAGGCCTATGGGATTGTTGTGGATGGGGTACACACAACTAGAGTTTCCTATGGAATTTATGAGATGTGGGAATGACTATGTTGCATTAAGGGTTGTAGGTGGAGCACATGGTGTTCAGTGGTTCAGGGATGCCCTAGGTGGATTGGTAGATATAGACATCATATGGAGACCATACCTATAGTTCCTTATCTGGCCAAGCTACAGGAGGGAGACCCTCACTAAAATAGAGTTACAAGTGGATAGTGGGCTACCAAGAGGGTGAGGTTGAGTTAACTCCCTTTGATTGAGTATGACACCAGTTTGGCTTGTTACAACATGTACTGGGTCCACATCCATAGTATAGGAGGTAGGACTCAGAGGTTCAATTACTGATGTCCTAGCTTATTCAGATAGTTTTGGCTAGTGGCTTTGAGGAGCTTCTTATTAGGGCTCCCATAGAGGATGTAGGGTATACAGATGGATACGTGGCTTGGTACCAACCTATCTATGTATTTGTGAATGTGGGTGGAGATGATAGATGGGTGACATTGATGGCTATAGATCTAGTTGGCCATGGTGGATAGCATTGGCCATGGCCTAAGCTCAATTACAAGCTTTGTAGGGATAGGTGGCCACATTACAGGGATAGATTTAGGTATTATAGGTTCATCTCACCATCATTATAGGTGAGAGAGATCTACTCAGACAGAGGGTTGGGGTAGGTGTAATAGCAATAGGAGGGCCACCAGACATAGTGCCTTGAACATGTTATCTAGATACCATGGTGGAGCTCAGATATTATGAGGTGATGGTATTAGACCAATTTCCCTAGGCTATGAGGTATGTAGAGTATAGAGTGAGCTTGGTTGGTGTGACATTGATAGTTACTCTAGGTCATTGGGCTTATATAGTGGGATATATAGGGGTCCCAAGGGGACTACCACTAGGTATAGGTGCAGATGGGGCTAGCGGTAGTGGTACAAGCCCATGATTATGGTTAAATAAGCTATTGTGATGTATTATTTTGATACCATCCTATGCGTTAATGTAGCAAAAAAAAAATTTTTGAGAGATTTGATACATTTTTACATGTATGATTTTTTGATGGTTTGATGTATATGATGTATGTTTTTTTGTGTTTATGTATGATGGATACTTATGGTTTATGATTATGGCTCCTGGTTTTGGTTCATGCTTATGGTGTTCCACTTAGTAGCTTAGTTATGATGATCTGATTATACTCATGGTTATGATAGGATATGTTATGTATGGATTCATGTTATGGCTTTATTTATGGTTATATGGGTGAAATGGGAAATGTTATATGCCATGATGTTTTGCTCAGTGATTTGGTTTATGATTTTGATGGTTTGATGACATGATTATGTTTTATGATGTGATTGATGTTCATGGTTTGTTGTGATATGTTTACATTGACTCATTGATGGATAGATGATGTTGCTTGTTAACATAGTTCATGATGTGCATGCTTTTGATGTGATGTTTAGTGTTCATGTGTATATGGATAGGTTTACATAAACTAATAAAAGATAAGAAAATGAACATGATGCCTTTTCATTGGTAAAGATTGACATGAAACCCAAAGTTGGATTAGATTAGTGAAAATAAGCCTTTCCAAAGCTTCACATTTAGCACGTTTAGGTTGATAGATAGGGACCCTAATTACATTATGTCAAGTAAGCTCATAGTCCCGTGCATATGACATGTGGAGGGAGAATGGGTGAAATTGGGGCCTTTAGGGAGACTAGTATGCCTTTAATATGGTGTCCAAAGAGGCAGTATAAAAAACCCTATGTTCATATATAAAGTGTATATTGATAGATGCAAGAAGTCTACTAAGGAGAGACAATTATGACTTTCTAAGATTATTGCATTTATGAAAGCCAATTACGGATTTAAAAATTGATTTTGCTTCTACCTTTGCTTTTGCTTTTGCTTTAACTTGACGGTCAAAGAAGCTGATCGATGTGGGAAGATTCCAATAAATTGCTTGCTTTGTTAAATGCTTTATTCAGCCATCCTTTAAGGGAGTGGTCAAAGTTTATGTGCCTAGTACAAATGTTGTTGATAGTTATCCTTCAAAGGAGTAGTTGACCTTACATTTTTCATTTTCAAAATTTTTTTCAATAGTTGTCCTTCAAGGGAGTAGTCTATGAATGCTAAGAATGACCCATGATTCATTTTTTTATTTTTGATATTACCTTTTACTTTTGTTTTATTTATCTTGACATAGACTTGCTCATACATGCTCAATGGATTACCTTTATGAAGGTAAAACTAAGCTGACATGAAGGTTCAGTAGGTGAAAAGGAGGTATAGGTGACAATGACCATAGGAATTAATCTCAAAGATATGGGAAGTACTATGAGAATCATGCCATGGATAGAGCCGTGGTATCCATAGTTCAAGATTAGGTTATAATTATGATAGATAATCACATGATTCAGTTTTAACTAGTTTCCTTTAAAAAAGGGAAATGAATATGGTTGTAAGGGATGAGCTTAAGTTAGACAAATGATGATTGTGATCCCTATCTAACAATAAAAGGGATGTAAATATGAAGCATTGAGAGGCTCAAGTTCTAGTTTGCCATCGAGAGAGGAAAAATCATAAGCTTGTGATCCATATTTATGGGTAATGATGTAGGGTCCAAGCCAATTGAAAGCAAATTTACCCTTTTTGCTTTTCTCTATATTAGTTACATGTTGGTTTTCCTTGAGGACAAGATCTCTGATATTAAATTCTTAAAATTTTAGGTGTTTTTTATAAGTAAGTTTGATTCATTATTGATAGATGCAAACATGGGAAAGGGTGACCAAATGACGCTCATCAAGTATCTCAAGTTGAGCTAAGAGTTATTGATGATAATCATCTTCTAAGATAAGATCGTGTAAAGATATGTGAAGAGAAGTTTGTTCGGCTTCAAGAGGAAATATAGCCTCAGCTCCAAACATGAGAGAAAAAGGTGTAGCACCTGTAAGGGTTTGGATGCTAGTACAATATGCTCATAAGGTGAAAGGGATTTGTAAGTGTCAATCCCAACTCAAGGCATTAACCTTTTTGGTAAGCATGTTGTTAAGGGTTTTGTTAGAGGCTTCAGCTTGTCCATTTACTTTTGGGTGATAAGGTGATGATAAGCTAAGTTTAATACCAAATATGTCACAAAGGCCTTGAAATTGTTTGTTTTTGAAGGATTTTCTATTATCGGTGATGATCTTATGGGGAACGCTGAAATGATAGATTATGTGATGGGTAATAAAGTTGATAATATTTTTAGCTTTTGTCGAGATAAGAGGAATAACTTTTACCCATTTGGTGAAATATTTAGTCATGATAATGATAGAATGATGTCATTGTGAAGAGTGGGGGTTGATTTCACTGATAAGGTCTAGACTCCATTATGAAAAGGGCCAAAAGTGTTAGAAATATGAAGACTATTGCTAGGTGCATGATGTAAATTAGTGTGTTATTGATACTTGACACACTTTTTCACATAATCATAACAATCTTGGTTAAGGGTGGGCCAATAATAGCCTAGGTGGAGGATGTGCTTAACCATAGTGAGTATACTAAAGTTCCCCCCATATATACCCTCATGTGTCTCCTAGATAGTGTGAGAGGCCTCTAGACCATGAAGGCAACAGAATAGGAGGCCATCAAAACCATGTTTGTAAAGAATCCTCCCATAATGGTGTAATGAGAGGTGCTCTAAATAAATACCTGATGGGTATTCCTAGAGAGGCTAGAGGGAACTATGCCAAGGTGAAGGTAGTTGAAGGTTTGATGATATCAAAGCTCAGGCATAATATATTCCACACTAAATATGGTTGACACATCTAATTTAGTGTAGGAAGGTTTAGTGAGGCAATGGACAATGATTGATAGTTTGGAGTCTGAAGGTGCTGATAGGATTTGAGAGGTAAGAGAAGCCATGGTATCAGCAAACTTATTGGTGGATCATGGGGTGGTTTAAATATGGTAGTGTTTGAATGAGGCTAAGAGTTCTATCACTAGTTATCTATACAGTTTCATCATTTCATTATTACACTAGTAAATGTTATTGATTTGGTTGACCACAAGTTGAAAGTCACCAAAGATATTGATTTTTTTGACTCCTAAGGCTAAGGTAGTCTAAAGACCTATTAGTAGGGCTTCATACTCGACCACATTATTGGTGCATTCAAAGTTGAGTTAAAATGACAAAGGAAGTGGTTCACCGATAAGGGGGATAAGGTTGATATTGACCTCTCCACCACACTGACATTTAAAACCATTAGAAAGCATGGTTATGTCATTGGTAAAATCCACTTGAGATAGACCTACGATTGACTCATTTAGAAATTCAAGAGGGGGAGGTTGGGTGTTTGTTAGGGGTACATCAACTAATTGGTCGATAATGAATTGCCCCTTGATTGATTTCTATTAGAGGAACTCAAGGTCAAACTCAACTAAAATCATAAGCCATTGAGCCATACATTGGTTTGGAGTGTATATACTTGAGGGGGTCGATATTAGTTATGACAAAAATTTTGTGGTTAAGGTAGTGGTGAAGTTTAGTGGCCATGAAGACTAGAGCCAAATAGATTTTCTCGGTATGTGTGTATCGAGTCTCATATTTAACAAATGTGGATATTGTAATAGATGGCTTACTCCTTGTGTTGTTCATCCCAATGAGTAATCATCACCCTTAGGGAATGGTCTATGGCAGAGATATAGAAGTAGAAAGGTTAGTCATCCTTAGGAGGTGTAATGATAGGTGGAGATAATAGGTACTCTTTGAGTGCATCAAAGGCATTTTGACAATCGACATTCCACTTGAAAGAGACATCCTTTTTCAAGAGGTGGTGGAAGGGTTGACACTGATCAGAGAGCTAGGAGATGAAGCAATGAATGGATTGAAGCTTCCCTTATAAGCTATGGAGTTATTTAAGATTGGTTAGAGGTAATATCTCAAGGATGGATTTAATTTTGGTTAGATCAACCTTGATTCCTCGAAGGGAAATGATGAATCCAAGAATTTTGCCTGACAAGACCCCAAAAATACATTTTTTGGGATTAAGGCAGATGTGATAGTGGATAAGTCACTCAAAGATAATCTTGAGAATGGCTAAATGGTCTTTGTAAAGCTTAGACTTCTTGAGAAGGTCATCCACATTGTCTTCAATGATTTTATGGCTAAGGTCATGGAAAATATAGGTCATGGCATGTTGGTAGGTTGTGTCAACATTTTTAAGACTAAAGGGCATGACTCTGTAACAAAAAGTCCCCCATGGGGTGATAAAGGCAATTTTGTGTTGATCTTCAGGGGTAATTAAAATTTGATTACAACCTAAGAATCCATCCATGAAAGACATCATTTCATGGCCTGTTGTAAGATCAACAAGTTGGTCAATGCTAGGTAGACGAAAGTCATCTTTTAAGCAGGTGAGGTTGAGGTTATGAAATTACACACAAATACATAGTCCCCCTATGGATTTAATTATAGGCACGATGTTCGAAGCTAATTGGGGATAATCAATGGGTTGAATGAAGTTGATAGAAAGGAGATGTTGAAGCTCTTCTTTGACGAGGAGGGCTATGTGAGGATGCATTCGACAAAGTTTCTATCTGACAGGTTTGGCATCTCGATTGGTTACAATGTTGTGAGTGGCAATGACTAGGTCAATACTAGACATATCAATATATGACCAAGCAAATGCAATACTATAGTCTTGAAGGAAGGTAGAGAAGTCTTATAGTTTTTTAGGGGTGAGGGTTTTGCCAAGATTGATGACATGGGGGTTGTTCAAAGTACCCAAGTTGATATCTATGGTAGATTAATTCAACATAGTTGAGATTTCTAGAGGTAAGGATTTTTGGATGGAGGAATCTAGTGCACCAAGGTAGGTGAGAATAGCATCATCATCTTAACACTAATTAGTGTTAATGGTAGGAGAGTCTTCTCCCATGATTTTAGGATGGGTCAAAGGGATGGATATGGGTTCCCCTTCCTTTTGATAAGTCAGGGGGCTGAGGGTAATCATGTTGATGGAAAAAAAAAGTTAGGTGGGATGATGTCCTCATCCTCACCTATAGGTGGAGGGGGTGTTGGTGAGGAAGGGTCCTCTTCTTCAACAATGGTAGGGTAGTTTGTTTGGCTTTCTTGTTATTGGGTAAAATGAAGCCAAGGTCATACTTCTTGTGAGGGTTTTAGGTCTCAATCAATGTCAATGTGTGTGGGTCATACTCATATCATCTAAAACCAAATCCTTTCTAGGCACGCCTATGAAGGTATAGTTTGGCAAAGTCTAGGTTGTCCAAATAAGAGAAGGTAGAGGTGAATGGTTAAGGTGGAGAGGGAGTGGTGGTAGCATTAAGTGGCTTGTCAATTCCCTCATAAATAAAGTGGCTTTAACAGCTTGGAGGCCCCAAAGGGGTAATAGCTCTAATGTTGGGGTCATAACCTAGTTAGTGGTTGAGTTTACCATATTCTTGGGGAGTAAGGATGGCATCAAGGGTGAGGAGGTGATATTCTCCAAGGGTAAGGTGTTGGAAGGTAGGTTCCAAAGGATCAGTGATGGGTATTTGGTCTATGGGGATAGATGAACTGGTGGATGCCTCAGTGGAAGGGGAGGAAGTAATGGCTTTGGCTTTCATGGGTAAGGGCTTGATGGTGGTTATTTGTAGTTCTTTGGATAGAGGTATGAAAATGCCATTAGGTTAGTAGGTCATATTGCATGCTACAACAGGGCTAGGGATAGCTTGTATGGTAAAAACTTGACCTTCATGTTCAAACTTGATATAATGATGGAGGGTGGAAGGTACACAACCCATGACCCAGATCTAAGGCCTCCCTAGAAAAATAATATATTAAAATTCACCTTTGACCACATAGAAGAGTTTAAGGAGTGTGCAAGGTCCTAGCTGAATATGAAGGATGATAGTTCTCAAGGTAGTGGTCATGGTGTCATTAAAGGATCTAAGGATGGATGAATTTTTGAATATGACATTATTTATTAACTTGAGTTGCTCATAGGCATGGGAAGAGATGATGTTGATACTGGATTCCCCATCGATCATAACTCATTTGATGTGGGTTTGGTTGATGTGGGTTATAATAAAAAGAGGGGGATTCAGGTCTTCAAGGTGGATAGAAGGCATCTATGAGTCCTTGAAGGTAACAAGGGTGGAGATTTGGAGAGCACTGATGAATGCCTCTATAGGCTAGGAGTCTCCTAGTCTAACCTCAATGGCTTGCATAGCCTCAATCATGGCCTGACGATGGTGAGGTGAGGTTGAAATGAGCTCATAGAGGCTCATTTTATCTAGGGTCTAGTGAATTTATTTAAGGATGACCCTCCTAATGGAGTCAAATGGATTAGCCTTCAAAGTGCCTAAGATGGTGACTTTGGGCTTAGCTACAAACATAGAGGTTTGGATCTAGTTTGGTTAAGGGTTAGTTGGTGGGTATGTCCACAGAATAAACACTTTGGCCTTCTCTTTATCCTTTTGTTTTGATCATGTGATCACATTAATGTTATGGATAAATGGGTAAGGTGTGATTGGGGGTTGGGTAGATTCTTTGTCCCTCTAAGGTGAAAATGGGGGTTTCGGAATGTGTTAGTGGCTGGTTGTTGGGTGTAGTGGTGGAGGAATTGATGGAAGCTCATCTACCAAAAGATCATCCTCATCATAGATTTGGAGGATAATGGCCTAGAGAGATTTTCAATCCTCCATATCATGCCCAAGTGTCCTATGATAGGAGCAAATTTGACAATCATTGTACTAGGTTGGCTTCACATCGAGAGGATCAAAACATCTGATAAGAGGTAATGTGAGATCGGAGGTCTACAATAATCTTTGAAGAATGGTTGTATAGGATTATGATAGAGGTAAGAAATTTTTAGGGCTTGTGGTTTGGGTTGGTAAGATGGGTATGTTGGTGGCAATAGGTTTAGTGAGAGATGGTTTGGGTAGGGTCATGTTTCTAGTTGATGGTTTTGGTTTGAGTATGTTGGTAGTTGGAGTGGCTAAGTTTGGTGGTCTGACTAGTTGTAATCTAGGAAGGACCGATGCATCAGACAATAAATATGTTAGTGTAATCAATGGTAGTGGGTGACATATGTTGAAGGGGGGTTGATTTTTAAGCAAAGTGAAAGGGTGAGGCCCTAAAATAGAGGGCAAGGTAGAGGGAGGTATAATCTTAGTCAGGCATCCATTCAATGTTTTCATCCTCTTGGTTGGTGTGGGTTGAGACATGGGTATAGGCTTGGGTAAAGTTAAGTATACTTTCAAGGATGGGTGAACCAAACTCTGAGTAAGGAAGGCACCAAGAGTTTTGAAAGGTTTAGTTGGTGATGTGGTATTTATTTTGGTCAATTAAGGAGGTGGGAGGTTTGTAGAAGTTCAGATTGGTTTAAGAGGTGGTGGAGATATGATGGATTGGTTGGTTAGGGGAATTATAGAAGAATGAGGTTTGGTGATGGGGGGAAGAACTATTGCCAAAAAGTGGTCTAATCCATGTCTAGTTTTGTAGCCATACCTAACTTTTGGACAAGTTTGGAAAAAGGTTTGTATATCAATCTAGCCTCTAGGGTAGCAGGTGTTGAGGAGACACCTATGGGTTGACAAGGAGGGTTGATAGCCTCATTAATTTCCTCAAGTAAGGGAGGTAAGTTTGGGCTGGGTGGATGCTCTATGAGGGGTGTTTGTGAAAAATTCACTCTTTTGGGTATGATGTCCATAGTTGTGGCTTGGTCTATAGTTAGGGGAGATGGTAGGCTAGGAATGTGGGTTTGTTTGGGTTGGCTATCCAAAGGGGTGATTGAAGATTGTAAAGCCTCTATGAGCAAAGCTAAGAAAAAAGGAACCTCTTTGGTTTGGGCCTTTGAAGGAAGGGAAAGTGACTTTACCACCTCGGTAGATGAGGTGGGGGAAAAGTAAGTAGGTTGGATGATAGATGAATCGAGGACCATATTGATCGTGTAGACATCGTGAGAATATTCTACTTGTTTATCCTTGAATTTGACAGGGGCATGGTTGGGAAAAGGTTTTATGAATATGTTAAGAGATTGATTTTGAGGGGAATTGGGATTATCCAACATGAGTTCCCCTTTGTCGATAAGACTCTAAACAACATTCTTGAAAGTATTACATCAGTTGATGTTGTGTCTAATTACTTGATGAAAAGCAAAAAGGTCATTATCATTGTACCAAGCAGGTGATGGATGAGAATAATCAAACTATTGGGGAGGTTTGATGGGTGGAAGTTATATAAAGTTAGCTTTTAGTAGCTTTTCCAGAACCAAGATGTAAGATTCTCCAAGTGGAGTGAATTATTTTTGGTTGCCTCAGTTTGGGTTCCTTGTATTTTGGTTGGAGGTAATGGGAGAATTTTGTTGATTGACATTGGGTAGAGGGGTAGTTTTAAGGATGATGACATTCGTTATTCCCTAGGTCTTGGTTCCGATATTGTCTTGGTTACCTAGTTTGGAGGAAGAGGTTTCATTGGTCTTGAAGGTAGAGTTCTTGTTTCATAACTTTAATTTACTCTCATTTATGGCTTGGTTTTATAGCTTATGTGCCGTGGTAAAATCCTCATCAAAGGTTTTGAAGCTTTGGACATGTAGTGTAGAAGATATATGTTTGGTGCAGGCTCAAGCGAAAAGTTATATAAGTTCAGGTTAAGGTAGGGAAAATGAAATTTAATTAATCAAGCTTCTCCAATGGGTGATAAAATCAGTAATGGACTCATCATCAAATTGCTTGATAGAATAGAGGTTCATGATAGATAACTTCTTATAAATGTTAATGGAAAAGTGATCTAAGAAGACTTGTGCTAGTTGGGTGAAAGAAAAGATGGAATGTTTGGTGAGGGCACTATACCAGTTGAGTGTTGGTCTAGATAAAGACATGGGGAAGGTTCAAAGGAGAAGGGCATCATCATAAGCAATCATGTAACATGCATGCCTAAAATCCCTAAGGTGTTGTTAGGGGTCCTCTTTGCTTTGAAATTTGGTAAAGTTTGGAAGCTCCCATTAAGGAGGGTAAGGTCTGATGGGGACAAAAGGATGAATAAGTTTGTTATAAATATGATCATAGGATAGGATGTTGTGAGCCCCTAAAATGGATGACTCAAGGTTGGTCATATTTTGTATGAGCATTTTCATTAGGTCAGTTTGAGGTGGTGCACCAAAAGGATTGTAAGGATGATATTGTGTTTAAGGTTGGGCAACATATTGGTAATTATTTGGTAGTTGAGAGGCTGCCACATATTGGAATGTGGATGCTAGAGGTTGGGTAGGGTAGGTAGATGATGGTGGTTGGGTAGCAGGTATATACCCTTATGGGTTAGGGATGTATCCTAGATTGGGTGCAATGGGTAACTACTGAGAAGTCCCTATGGATTGGGCATGGGTGGTAGTTGGGTTGGTGACAAGAGGTGGGGTAGTGACCTTTGTGCTAATGGGTGGTGAGGTAAAAGGGATAAATACCCCTAATCTTGGTACAACGGTATTGATCGATGACCTAAGTTTGATAGAGGGGAGGTTAGTAGTGCTGGTGGTGGCTACTCCAACTACAAGTGGAGCATGATGGGTTAATGGTTGGGTTGTCCCCAAAGTAGAAGAGTCATTAGTAGGGGTGGAAGGTGTAAGGGTAATGGTTGTTTGGATAGGTTGGTTTTCAGTTGTAACATCAAAGGGGTTAGTAGATTAAGATGCCTGGGTGGTCTAAGGTTGGGTGGTGATCACAACAACAAGGATACCCTTCATAAGGTGGGATACCATGCCATAAGTAGGATCTTGAGGTGGGTTTGAAACTTGGATATGGTGAGAAGAGGTGTTAAGATAGTGTTGAAGGGCAACTGGGTTGTTGCCTAGAAAAGTGGTAAAATCCATGTTTTCTTGGGGAAATAACTAAGGGAAATTAGGTCTTCCTAATGGATGAGGTGAATCTTCTACCTCAGAGATGTACTCTATAGATGAGGAGGTAGAAGAGATTGATTTAAGTAATGGGTTTTGTTCTGCTCAGTCTCTTCATTGTTGATGAGTGAGAACCATACAAGAAAAAGGGGAGAGAAAATAAGAAAAAACTCACCACTCAAAATAAGAATAAGGCAAGAAAATGATCAAGGTAATCAAGACACACACTATGAAACATGTTAAGCCTAGAGGTTAGTTTTAATCTCGCTTCTGGCTTATGCCTTAGTTTATGAGAATGTGTGATAGAAGTTGGCTTATAGATCAAGTACTATAGAATCAATCCATGGTTAGTTTTAGGTTATTTAGGTGCTCAAAATAATTTGTATTGGAATCAATATATGGCTTGGTATTGGGGCCTACCTCCTCACTTCATAGTCTCGTAGCGATAAGGGTGTTGGGTGCTTAGCCAATATATATTAATGTCTAGAGTTTATACTCAAGCAGAGAGATGAGTTGGTTTTCCTCTTGGTAATGACCTCCAAGTAGGATTTCCAGGAATGGGTAAGGTAACTGCTAGGTGATTAAATCCCAGCCAGGCCTTGTCTCAAATTGTTTTGATGTTGATTGATGGAAGGGGTCTGGCTAGTGTGTGAAACAAAGGTGATGATATGATAATATTATTGTGTTTTAATTCAAAGTGAACTAATATTAAAATCAAGCAATGGATGCAGTTGATTTTAATCCCAAAAGAAATTATAGTCTTAATTATGAGCACAGATAAAGAGGAGAGCATACAAATGCAAAGAAAACATAAGTAAAGACTCTAGGTCCCATCAGGCATGCCAAAATGTTTCATGTAGATTTTCACTTAAGTTTGAAATAAATAAAGAAAATAAACTCGATACAGGTATGGTTGAAAAACCTATTTATTTGTGCATGCATTCAATCAAAATATTGTGAAGAGCTCCTCTTTGGCTTGGGAGGAAGACCTATAGATAAGAAAGCACTAAATAAAACTTGTTTGTTAGATAGATAGTTGGGTGGATTGCCTAGCGATAGCTAGATCTTGATAGTAAGAGCTTCCTTAGGGGTTGTCAATCCACACGTTTTAAATAATCAAGTTGATAAAGTTGTAAAGAAAGTGCTTGCATCAATAATCAAAAGGTACTAAAATGAATACAAGAAAGCTTGCTAGAAGAATAGACTAGGAATGATCTAATTAGTGATAAACTAATTAATATTAGTGTTAATGGGTCAGGGTATGCTTCAAAAAATATGTAAGGGATATGTGAGTGGTTAGAAACATAGAAAAGTGGATTTGATTGGGTGTGGGTGGGTGAAATTATCTTATTGGTTTTTATACCATAGGTGACCATCGACGGTTGGGGTAACCATGGAAAATTATTCCTGACCATCGATGGTTGGGGTAACCATCGGTGGTTAACTATGTATTTTTGGGTTTGATCAATGGAAGATGATGGGATTTCACAAATAGATTCTGGGAATTGGGCAAGGGCTAGATTGATTATGAAATGAAATAAAAACACATGAATATTGACAAATAAGCACTTGTCTTACCAGAATCCGGTTAGGTGGTTGATGTAGTTAGCCTGTTGGTGGAATCTGGCTTGATTCTAGTAGAATAATGATACCTAAAAGCTTGGTTTATAGTTGAAGATGAATTGGCTCTCAATGAGATGGATGATAATGCTTGATAACATTGATGAGATTGAGTTACTTATAAAAGAAAACTCTTGATTGCCTGAGCTCCTGATAATTATTGCAGATAGATTTGACTTCCCAAGCCTCTCTCTCTTATAGGAATAATTAAGAGGTGGAAGTGAAGGTGTAACTGGGTCATCTAAATATAATTTGTGCATGCAAAGTCTCACAACACAAATTAGACAAGTTATACTTAGAAAAGGGTTGATAGAGCTTGCATGCTCTTGGTGAGAAGGTGGATCATGACCATCGATGGTTAAAGGTCCCTAAGGTTGACCGTCAATGGTCACCCTGATCGTCAATAGTCAAGGTCCACAAGGATAGGGTCTTGAAGGCTAGGGTTATTCAATTAGGTGCAATTGAGTACAAATTGGTTGGTTTAGGCTTGATAGGTGTTAGTTGGTCCTAAGAGGGTCTATGGGTACTTCTAGGGCTACTTTGACATTCATAATTGTAGGTGTGGAGATTTATAGTGTCTACAACTTGATCTTGTGATCTTTAGCTAAATATATTAGATCTTGACCTTAATTTTGGTTAGCTTAAACCTAATGTATTTAGTTAAAGATCACTATGTTATGGTTTCAGTGTGATGAAATATGTAAATTGAATTTGTGTTAATGTTTTTTAAAAAAATTACCTTATTCTAGTAAAACCTAGTGGGGTTGTTACAATCATAATGGTTTTAGTGACAAACCCCCTTCAAAGTACAACTCAATATCAAAATCCCTCTGTTCTAAGGCAAGATCAATGCCAAAGTAGTGGATGCCTGGATTTGACACCTTGAGGTATACTTCTTAGTCAACTATTTAATTAATGATGAGAAGATCACCTTCATAACACTGAAGATGTCCATTTTAGTTATTCACTGGTGGGAGGCCTTTAGTGTATAATTTGTACAAGAATGCATTCCAATCAAATCTTGAAATATTTTTGTTTATGTATTGAAGGAGGAATATGGCCTTATCTGACACTTTGAATATGAATATGTCAAGTTCTAACAAATACCCCAAAGCAAGGATTAGTCAGTAGAAGATGACACCAACACATTTTATGACTACTCTATACACCTACAAGATAAATTAAGTGAATAACATAAGGTATTGAAGTACATTAGTGGATTATCACCTTATATTTGTGTGAAGTTTGAGTTATTGACTTCTAATATTTTGGGACAAACATATCACAACACTACCAGGATCGAAGCCAAGGCAAAGATGAAGTAGCATACCTCCTCTTCATCCAATGCAGTGTGAAAGGCCTAGCCCTCACACAAATCCACATCACAGCCCCTTACATAGAGTCACTACCTTTCTCACAAAAGTGCGTAGCCTTAGAAGACTGCATAAAACTCAAAGTCTATTGAACCTTCTTCTTTAGACAAAGGAAAGAAGAAGTCTAGTGACAAATGGTGTAATCACCATTGCTCATCCAACCATGATGACTTTGAATACCGTGTGAAATAGTCCTTAATCACACAATCTGCATCATGACCCACACTAATGGATAACACTGATATATATGCCTCTTGTCTAAGCACCAACACCACTACAATTGACATTTTTGAAGAGCAAGAATGTCTCTTCCACACCAAGTTCTGGGTAAAGAGTCAACTTCTCCATGTCATCATCAATAATGGTAGTTAGAAGAACATCATTACACAATCAATAGATTAATGCCTTGGTATTACCACTATTATGCACCCTAAGCCTTATTCTCTGGGCTGGTTGCAACATGGGAAATATATACAGGTCTAATGATAGTACACTTTCTAGTATAATTCAAGTCTATGGATGATAATGTCACTTGTGACATCACACCTTTAGAGGTCTGAAACATAATGCTGGGGAGACTATATATGTACGACTTCAAATCTACATATCAAGATAATCCATAACATTGGACTATCGATCTACAATATCATTTCTACCACATGTTTGAGTTAGTGCCCACGACCAAATTTACAGTGGTATCTTCCAAGAAATGCCAAAAACTTGTCTCTTATGCACAAAAGTTTATGTTGCTCATGGTTTCCCCTAACACACTTGAGAAATAGATGATAAAGCACACACTAGTAATGCAAAACACTCATACAACATCAAAATAACAATAACTTGACAAGTTACTAGAGCAATGTGTCAAATTATTCATAGACCCTGAAGGCATCCCAACACACTATATGCAGTAAAACACTGCATCGATTTGGTCCCTAGATATCCTCTTCTAAAAATCCCCTTGTATCATAAATCAATTTAGAAGAATGATGAAATCTAATGCTAGATATGAGAGCTCCTCGAGCAGGGTAAGATCAGGCCTAGTTCTTTACCTTGCAAGATTCCAATAGTTCTCACACCAAAGAAGGATGGGTCTTGGAGACTCTACATAGACTATCATGCACTCAACAATATAATAGTGAAGAATCAACATCCAATACCATGCATTGACAACCTTCTGGACCAACTCTGAGGCACTCAATACTTCACGAAGATCAAATTGAATTTAGGTTACCATCAGGTTCCAATCCATCCTAAAAATGTCTAGAAAACAAAACGCAAGACATGGGAAGGATTGTATGAATGGTTGGTCATGCCTTTCAACCTAACCAATGAATTAGCGACATTCATGCACTTGATGGATGATCTACTCATGCCTTTCCTCAACTCTTTTTTCATCATCTACTTGGATGACATTATCATATTCAACAAGACTTTTGAGGAGCACCTAGAACACATCTTGCACATCTTTGATACCTTGCATCAACACAAGTTGTAAGCCAATTTAGAAAAATGTAAGTTTGGCACATTATAGATCTAGAGAAGAGAAAAGTAATCTAAGATTGGTCCACTCCATGTAATCTCATAGAATGGAGGATTTTTTCTTGGACTTGTTAACTTCTATCACATGTTCGTCCCTTGTTTCTCACACATTTCCTAGGCTCTTAGTTAGATAACACATACAAAATCCAAGTTCAATTAGAATCATATGCAACAACACATTTTTTAGGCACTTAATAAATGCCTCTACATAGTGCCTATTCTCACAATGCTTGACATTGTGTATTCCTTCAAAATTCACACAGATGCGTCTAACTATGCACTCAATGTTATGTTCATGCAACATGGACATTTGGTTGCATACCACTTAGAGACATTCAATGAAATGGTGAAAAAGTACTTTACCTATGATAAAGAAATGTACGCTATTATGCAAGCAATCAAGTAATGGTGCCACTACATTCTGGGGAAGGAAATAATTTTTCATTTGGATCACAAGCCACTTTAGTTCTTGAAGACATAGAACAAGCTAGAGAATGTGTAACACATGAAATGGATGACTTACTTGTAACAATTCCATTACATGATCAAGCACAAGAAAGGGAAGGATAAAAAGGCAAAATATTGCCTTAGCCCCATTGATTCACATGCTCATCATGATGTTAGACATGGGTGAACATAACTTCACAGACTAAGCATCCCTCTACTCAGCTAATCACTTCATAATGAATTACACTAGCCTAGTGCAAGGTAAAAAAGTTTAGTATTTTTACTTGTTTAACCAGCTTATTTACAAGCTCAAACATCTATGTGTTCTTAATGGCACACTTTACCAATGACTCATCTAGGAGGCATACTACACCAAGACCTCAAGACACTTTGGTGTGAGAAAGACTCTAGCTACATTCTAATCACACTTTTACTAGGCACACATGCACACAAACATAGAACACCACATCAAGTCTTGCATTCCTTGTCCATCACCAAGCCCATAAACAAGAATCTAGGACTTTGCACACCTCTACCAGTTCCATCTAGATCATGTGAATCAATCAACATGGATTTCTTGATTGTGTTGCCTATGATAAGACATTAGCATGACATTGTGTTCATTGTATTGGATAGGTTTTCTAAGATGGATATCAAGATCACTTGCAAGAAAGACATTGATGCAGATGGCACTGTACAAGCCTTATTCAACCATGTTTGTGTTCATTTTTAGATTCCAACATCCATCATCTCCAATGGAGACATGAATTTTGTAAGTCACTTTTAGCAAGCATTATGGGACTTGATGGGTACACAACTAGATCAATTGACAACATTTCATCCACAGACAGATGGGAAAATTAAAGTGGTCACTCACACACTTGTTCATCTTTTGTGATGTATAACCACACACATGCTTGCACTTGGGATGACAATTTATTGTACATTCAACATGCCTACAACATAGCCCTTCACAACTCTACGGGTCATAGTCCATTCCAAACATGTTTTGGGTTTCAACCTTTGACACCTATAGACATTTCCTACTACACACCAACTGAGACTAAGTCAAGCACACAAGAATGAGAAGTAGACAAAGTCGAGAAGTTTTTGTGACATATCTAGTATGTTCATCAACATGTCCAATAGATCCTCTATCGCACATAAGCAAAGTACAAGGAGCATGAAAATGTGCATCTCACACCTCATGCATTCCTAGTTGGAGATAAAGTTTGACTTTACCTTCAGAAGGAATGCTTCAAGGGTCCACACCAAAATATCAAACCTCTACACTATGGTCCTTGCACCATTCTATGTGCAACTAGTGAGAATGCCTTTATTCTTGATCTACCTTAATACTTGGGCATGCACCCAGTCTTTAATGTGGAACTTCTCAAGCCTTACACTCCACCACTTTTTGAGCCATCAGTGACACAACATCCTTCTAATTTAGATCTTGAACACTTGCACACCATAGAGAAGGACCAGATCATCCAAGTGATAAAAACGCACCCACCATGGCACACAAACTTTTTTTAAGTAGTCAAAGTTGAACAATACATTGATCAAGCTAAGTGGTACACTTCTCAATAACTTTGAGTATAGTTTCCTCGATTGCACATCAACACAATAGAGACCATTGCTCTTCAATAAAGGGTGAATGATCCATGTATAACCACTACATATCTAAACACACTCGTCATTTATTCTATTATGTAGAATTCACACCTCTCATGCAAACATGCACACTTCATTACCTGAATTTTGCTCACAACCTTATGCACAAGTCATGTGATTTTTCACAGACTTTCATGCAATGTTTGCCTCAGATCATAGTTTGTGCACTCTGCATTGTGTAGCCCTACACACTTCATGGGCATCTGATCATATACTCTTCAGCTCCTTTGGTCCCCATCTTAGCATAAATATGTGTTGCTTGCCCCGACCACATGATTCAGAATGAGGCCCAACTAGTTGTTAGCCACCAACAGAGGATCATCATATTAGAAATCACTAAAGATAATGTGTCCATTGACGATTTAAAACATTACCAACTATCACATCTGACAAGAGATTGACGTGCCTATCAACATCGTCCTTGGTAGTAGTATAATAGTTCATGTTGTACTCGTGAAATATGCATATTATATATGTAACATACACATCTAGATAAAATAGTGAACATCTAATACTAGTCAACATCGATGTAATACACAATCATAACATAATTAGCTTACTTTGTGCATCTGCTTTGTATACATGGACTATAGACATTGTACTCTATTTTTTCTATTCTTTCATTTATGAATAAAAGTTGCATTTCTTGCAAGTAATACTTTTGCTCAATTGAATGTGTGTTTGATTGTTCCGTTTGAATACTCTCCATGCATTCACCCTACTCTCTGCGCATTCACCCTGCAAAACTAAACTCGGTTGTCCCCCACACACTCAGTCTTAGGCCCCATGGTATGGATCAGAGATGCAAGTGTTTGGGAAGTAGGAAGGTAGGTACAAGTCCAAAACTTGTAGAGGCATAAGATAAGTAGATTTTGAGCATTCTGGGCAAGATAGAAGGCCTGGGTCATCAATATAAGATTGATCGGACTAAGAGATAGGCCAAAGGGCACAAGAGAGAGTAGATGCGAGACTTGTGGAATCAAGAAAGGTTTAGAACTAAGGGGAACAATCAAAGTTTGAGTTTTCTAAGTGTACAATATTGAGGTGCTATATAATTCATAAATATTGTCTACAATTTTATTAGTTTTTACTTTATTTAAAAAAGAGTACATAACATGGGCATAAAATGAGTTATTGATTATTTTATCTTAGATTCCCCCCTCTCTCTCTTTCTCTCTCTCTCATGCATGGATGATAACTTAGAATGACTTAGTATAAATAGGATGTTCTAGGACAACCTTCTTTCAATACAAGAGGGTGATGTAAAAAGATAACTATGTTGTAAGTGTAGCAATAAATATGGCAAGGGTTGGCACTAGCTTGAATAATGGAGTAAACAATGAATATTTGATTATTCTCTCTTATATTATTTTCTCTCTCTCTTGTGCATGGATGATGACTTGGAATGAATTAGTATGAATATGATGCTTTAGGACATGATTCACACTTACAGTGATTTGTGAAATAATAAGAAGTGACAATTAGGGTACATGGAGTGCAACTCAAGGCATAATGACCCAAAAAATGATGAAGGATAGGATCGACATGCCCACTAATCTTGCCATACTCAACGATCTCATCCTACATGAAATTTTAGTGTGAGGATCAAATAGCAGCATAGGAATGTGTGTAAATAGGCTTGAAGCCGAGAATTGATGAATTTAGAGAAGTATTATATGCATTTTGGAAGGCTTAGGACCAAATGACAGGTTTTGTGGAGTAGAAGTCCTAGAAACAATAAATTATTTGCAAGTGTAACAAGTATGACAAAACATGGGAAAGACATTATGGAAAAGTGTCTTATACCAATATTAGGTATTTATATAGGGCATGATGATTTTTTGGATTTGATAATCATGATTTTGGTTTTATAATTTTTTTTTAAAAATTGAATGTGTTGCTAAATTCTTCAAAAATAATTATTTTTCTAAGTCATCAAGGTGTTTGGCAAGAAATAGAATTACGAGAAAATGATAATTTACAAGATATTATATACTCCAAAAACTTTTTGAATAGAAAATGAAGTTATAAGATGACAAGTCTAAAATGATGAATAATATTTACACTTTCTTCCCCAACTAATAAAAATTTACAATATTTGTATACTAAATAGATCCCTCAACCTTATAATAATTATAAAATTATTATTATTATTTTAATTAAAATATCTAATAATTAAGGAAGTCATTTTAAAATGACTTAAACAAAAGGTAGTAAAATTGCCTCCATACCCCATAAAATAATATAATAATAATAAAAGTCATCTTGAATTTTGAAATAAATTAAATGCAAGCTAATAAAATTAAAAAAAATTACCACCCATTATCCATTAAACATATAATAAAATGATAATGAGAAAATAAAAATATAATAATATAATATACTGATATATTTTTTATATATCAAATTTATTAAAAAATTAATTATATTTGGTACATAATTTTTATTATAAAAAGATTTTTTTAGATTTTTGTTTTATTTTATAGTATAGATCTTTAAAAAAAATTGGTGGGCCCTTATATAAAAAATCATATGATGAATCTCTAGAATGAAAATAAAGGATTCAATCTTCGAGTATCCAAGGATCGAGCGATTTATTTTCAATCTATAGAAGGAAAACCACCATGTGACCCTCCAAGCCAACGCCGCGTCCACCGTTGTTTAATCATATTAAAAAAACATGGGATAGGAAAACCCAGTTTGATTCTCGAGACAAGCGTAGATCTTTAAAAAAACGCATGTGCACAAAACCTTCGAAAACTCATTGTTTACCCAAGACTGAGAAAGTCCAGTAATCGTATTCAGAGGAATTAGAAAAACTGAGATAACAGAAGAGAAAGAGAGATTAAATAAAATGGGTGACGGTCTTGTGTTCGCTTGTCATTCTGCTCATACATGGCGCTTAAAGTTGCAGGAGGCCGGCCAACTCTAGCGGCAAACTGGTAACACACAAGTCCTTAAGAAAAAAGGATTTAACGTTTTTAAAATGTTTTCTTGCATCTTTGGCCCAGGGCATTATATCATATAAACCATTTTGAAGGAATTTATGACGATTCTTCTCTTCTTTATGAGTGACTATGATTTCTCTGCTAAGCGTGCGTTATTTTTTTCAATTGTTGTGTTTGCTTTGGTAAATTCGTTTTTTTTTTTTTTTTAGGTAATCCTGTAATTATTTTCGTCAAATTTATCTGGCTCTTTCATCTGTAGGATGCACTATTTATCCAATGAGTTGGATGCGGTATTTGATCCAGTCAGAGTATACCTTGCTCGCTGAATTTTGATTTAGAGTTAAAGTTTGAAAGGCTGTTTGATATGAATATTATTAATTAATTTTTATTTGTAAATAGGTGCATATTAGAATATACCTGGTTTGATTATTCAGAGGAATTAATATTGATTTAGAGTTAAAGTTTGAGTTAGGTTACCTTGGTCCATTACATTCTATGTATTCTTCAGTCCCAGCTGGTGGACATTAAAATAATGTTTTTCTTTCTTTAGGCTTCCTTAGTTAATGCTTGTTATTCCTTAGGTTTTCTTGGTAATACAAACCATATGTAGTGTGCCCCTTCCAAATCAGTAGATTATTCCTCGATGTTAAGTCTGATTTACAGTTTGTGTGAGGCTATTTTGGTCTCTGCCGTTTGTCTATCATACTTTGATGCATTCGTCAGTTCTATTCACCTATTTTGGTCACCGGTGGACACTCCTATAATTTATTTCTTTAGGATCCTTGGGTGGTTCTTGTCATTTCCTTAGGTTTTCTCAGTGACAGAAATACAGTACCCCTAAGCCAGAGTTTTATGCATGAAAATAATGAGGTGTGGTGCAAGTTTTGCAATTTTGGAAAACGAGAGACCCGACATCTAAGACAATGAATTCATTCTATGTGAATTCTATGCGTCTAAGCCAAAAGGAAGTCTGTGTGTGGGGTGAGAGCCCTTAACGAATGTATTTTAGCTTTTTAAGAAGCTTCTTAAAAAGAGTCCTGAATTTGTTCCATATTAATAATCTATTTTGTTGCATGTGATGAATAACCTCACATGGATATTTTGTTGCATGTGATTAATACCAATTGTGGGAAAGTGGCAGTTTATAAGGCATTACCTACACCAAAGCCTTTGTCGATTAGGGAGCACACTTTGGGATTCAAGTCCCAAGCTTGATGCATTAACGTCCTCCCTCTATTTTGAATGAACAAGGCTGACAGTTTATTGTCATGCTATGTGGGCATTCACTACGATGTTGCTGATATCTATGTGATATTCATTTATTCACAAGCTATTTAATACTGTGGCTATCTCTCATAGGGATTTTGTCCATATTAATAATCTCTCTCCGTTTGTGATCTTGATCTTCACCACCAAAGCAGCACTTTGGGGATGGCCATGTGATCCAGAACGCTTAGGTTTTCTCAGTAACAGAAGTACAGTACCCCTAAGCCAGAGTTTTATGCATGAAAAGAATGAGGTGTGGTGCAAGTTTTGCAATTTTGGAAAACAAGATCAACCCAACATCTGGCATCTAAGACAAAGAATTCATTGTCTCTGAATTCTACGCATCTAAGACAAAAGGAAGTCTTTGTGTGGGGTGAGAGCCCTTAACGAGTGTATACTTGATTTTGTTCCATATTAATAATCTATTTTGTTGCATGTGATGAATAACCTCGCATGGATATTTTGTTGCATGTGATGAATAGCCTTGCATGGATACCAGTTGTGAGAAAGTGGCGGTTTATAAGGCATTACCTCTTTTTTGTTGTGTGTGATGAATAACCTCACATGAATACCAATTGTGAGAAAGTGGCAGTTTATAAGGCATTACCTACACCAAAGCCTTTGTCGATTAGGAAGCACACTTTGGGATGCAAGTCCCAAGCTTGATGCATTAACGTCCTCCCTCTATTTTGTATGAACAAAGCTGACAGTTTATTGTCATGCTATGTGGGCCTTCACTACGTTCTTGTTGGTATCTATGTGATATTCATTTATTCACAAGCTATTTAATACTGTGGCTCTCTCATAGGGATTTTGTCCATATTAATAATCTCTCTCCGTTTGTGATCTTGATCTTCACCAACAAAGCAGCACTTTGGGGATGGCCATGTGATCCATAATTTTGAGGGATTAACCATCTCTCCCTTCATTTTGTTTGTCCATGGTTGGAACTTTCAGTAAACTATAAATATAATATTATTTTAAAGCTAAACAATTTGCAATTGGTAGTTTTTCCTGTTGAATTGCAAGTGATCTGTTTCTTTACCAAATGTTTGTGATTTTTTAATATTTATTAGAATCCCAATGGTGATGCTTATCATTGTGGCTGTACGCAGTGGTGGTTGATTTCACTGCAACTTGGTGTGGTCCTTGTCGGCTCATTAGTCCTGTCTTTGTTGAGCTGTCAAGGAGATACACCAATGTTTTGTTTTTGAAGGTTGATGTGGATGAGTTGCAGGTGTAGTCCTCAAAGCCTACCGTGAACTCTCAATCATGTATATAGATTTATTTGAAATAATTATTTGTATTTCCATTTTGGGAGCTTGTTTTTAAATTCTTTTCTTAGATTTTCATGACTGGATATTTGTTAGGGAAGAAATATTACTTATATGAATCAGAGCAAGTCTATAAACGGGCCAGTTTAATGAATGTGTCACAATTGGTGATTTTTCAGGATGTGACTGCAGAGTGGGAGGTGCAGGCCATGCCGACTTTCATATTTATTAAGGATGGGAAGCCAATTGACAAGATAGTTGGTTCTAAAAGAGACGAGCTCGAAAAGAAAGTGGCAGCACTTTCTAAAGCATAGGCTTGGCTTAGACATCCTATATACTTCTGTTATTGGTGCTACTCTTACTAAACTTTTGCTGTGATAGCATGTTGCCTAGAAATTATGTGTTGTTACTAGTCACTTGCCATAGCAGTAAGGTAAATTGAAACATTAATTTTTATTTTGATCTTGGCTTGGTACATTGAATCGTGATTTATCATTTTTTGCATTTGAATAGGTGTCATGCGATTTCTTGCTTATGTTTATGAAATTATTATTAAGACGACTTTTTGAAGATGATAATTTTTGAAGTTCTTAGCATGGAATTTAATCAGTGTGTTCCGGTTGCCATGACAAATCTTCATTGTTCCATTTTTCCTTCCATTAAAAGGAGAAGAAAAATAGTTTGTTTTCTATATTTCCTTTGTTTCTGTCCATGCTTCTGGTTCAGGTCTTACTATCATGCTTTTTTGCTAGGTGTGAGCCTTTTCTTTCTATGTCAGTTTAATCAATGTCATTCTTGTAGCACATTTACTAGCTGGTAATATTGAAGGAACGGATTCACCATTCTGGCCCTGATCTTTGCGTGCCCTTTATATAAAAAACAAATGTTTGTTCAGTTGTTTATGGGCATCAGAGTTTTATCATGGCTCAATTTTCTATCTGCATTTGAGTTCTGTCATAGTTCAATTGTTGATGGGGCTTCAGAGTTTTATCATGGTTCAGTTGTTTATGGGACTTCCGAGTTTTATCATGGTTCGGTTGTTATGTCCATTGAATTTTTGTCTTTGTTCAATTGTTTACGTGCATTAAAGTTTTGACATATAGTTCAATTGTTTATGCATATTAAAGTTGTATTGGTTCTATTGTTTATGTGCACCAATTGCACTAATAGATGGAGGGTGCTATTGCTTGATGGGAAAATCTGTGGCAAATGGGGTTTTTGCCTCCTCTCTATGAAAAAGAAAGCAATGACATTCCTTACAATATTATCCAAAGACATACGTGTAGATGGATTAATGCTCAAATGTAGGTATACTTGGATATCTGTATTTGGATGAATGCTTGCATGGTGGATAATTAGAGAGGATCTGCTTATATTTATGTTGGTTGAAGAGGATATGCTTGCTTGCAGTGATCAAATTTGAATGACCAGTCTAAATTTCGATGTGAAGGGCATATATTCAACCAGCCCTTCCATGATGAAAAGTTGTATATATATTTACACTTAACATGACAAGAGTACAATAAACAGTTTTTTTAAATGAGTGATTATATATATGAGCACATAATACCCTGGGTCATGGATTAGGGTATTCTTGCTGCAACCAATTACAAAATACATTATACAGTCCAAACCCTTATTTAATATCTCAAAATACAATATACATTAAGTCCAAACCCCTATCAAATATTTCGTGTCTCCCATACAAAGAGAGTTATTAATAAATATGCTAGTTTACACCAATCATGTCTAAGAAATGCCGGCAACCCATTGAACTTATGTACATACAAAAAGTAACAAGAACAAAGGAAAAACCAATCTTTGGTTTAGTTACCTTCTTTGAAAAACATTGCTAGCTAGCATCAGTGAAGTAGATCAGTCCTCCATCAAAATCCAGATCACGTGTGAATCCAAGTGGTAGTCCTTCAACCTCATTAGCAGTGAATCTAAGTGGCTGTCCGGCCCCATTAATAATGGTCTTTGTAAGCCTTCCATCAGAACCCACAAGAAGCAATTCAAAATATGCATCTGCGATAAAGCTCAGTGGTTTGCCTATGGAATTTCATCCTCAGAGGCTGGCCACATATATGCTCAAAAGATGGATTGGGTGCAAGAGGATTCTTTGGATTACAGATTTCTGATCTAGGAACACAGACACAACAAATAAGAAGCCACAAGTCCGGTAATCTTACTTTTGTCGTTAAATTCAAAAATTCATGTTAGGTGTTTATTCATGCAGTGAATAATTCAACTAATAAACAAAATGAAAATCTAAGGTACTTGCATCTCTTTGAAACGGTATCAACTTCATTTGTAAAGATGCAGTTTGGATTTTATAAAGTAGCTGAGCACCTATTTGACCTTCATCAAGAATAATGTATTCATGCCCAAAATATTTTGGTTAATATCACTGGAAAAACTTTGAAGGACATAATTTTGGTTCACGTATAAAAACAATGATCAAGCTTTACGTATTGATGGCAGTACAAGATTCACTATACCACATTATATAAGGATTCTAAATACCACGTCTTCAAGTTAAAAGTTATACTAGGTTTTATATCTAAAAACAAGAGGATTCGAATAGCCCCAGTTTGTTTCTCAAAACAGGGAATGCGGCCAATGAATTGCAAGGAAGCTAATTAATTATATCTCTGGTTTTCCTGCTTTTCCTTGTCCTTTCGTCAAATGGCTCTGGGCTATTTTTAGGCATTGTACTTTTTTGAAAACTGGATGGTCAATGAGTGGTTATGTTTCCACCTGCTGTGTCCAGACTTTGATGATGCAAGGACTAACATTTGATTAAGATTAAATGCATAAACTTCCAGTGGAAGAGTAACATCTTCATAAATCTTATTTCATTTCTATTGGCAAACTGGCAGAACTTTTAAAGCTGGCATTGCTCTCAATTGTATAAAAGAAAATCGATCCATCATGCTAAAGGAAGACCTGGGTCATGAGATTTGGAATTCACGCAGATATTATAAGTGGTTTTAAAGAAAAAACTAGAGGCAATTACAAATGTGGCTTAATATCGAAGCTTGTAAATAAGCCGTGTGATGCAATTTTAGGTTACAATGCAAAGAGTACGTGGGGTATTCAGACAAACTTAAGGATCCTGCTCACCTGTTTCAATTTGAACGGCTGCGCTACTCTTTTTAAGGAGAACCCTTATATTGATGTGGGCTTCTAGGTGGCACTGTGCAATATCTATGAAATAAATAGATGAGGGACCTGCAGGGTTTCCAACAATTTTCTGCTTAAAAAGTTGGAGCCCTACCAACAAGAAAGGTTGTTTTATAGTTTCAGTGGTACAGGCTTTCCTCTCAGCACACCACCAATCCTTATTTACTCAATGACCACCATCCATAGGGTAAATAGGAAAAGATCTAAAAATTTTATTATGTTTCCCACATTTTATAAGGAAAAACACAAGCAGAGAGCTCTGAGAATGGAATGGTAGTATAAAGGTAAAGGTACTTATTTAGGTCACCATCAAGTGAAACACCAATTTTGTGTATGAGATCCCCCCTTTTCACTAACAATGGGATTGTTTTACACTTATGCAATATATCGTTCAAAATTTGTACCCCTAGGTTTTGACCTAATGACCAAGCTGGGAAGTGAACTCAAACTTGTCAATTTAAGCTCAGTTGTATACAAAGTAGTAGCATATAGCTATCAGTTTACACAGAGCAGAGAGAGTAGGATTTCTAGGTCAACAACATGTTGCTAACATTTTATGAGGGGATGCATAATAGTTTTTTATTATATTAGTGTATCATCAAGAACTTGTGGCAGAGCATGCCATAGTGGAATTCAATACTGACCCTGACTAGTCACTAACACATATATAAAGACTAATAACAAACCGAATAGAATCTTCTTAGCAAGCATCCTTAGGAGCCAAATAGACCCTTCCATGGAACCACAAATTTAGTATTGCACCAATAACAAGTGCATTCCCAATCAACCTCAGAAAAATCCTTATAGCAATTGAAAGATTGATGATAAGACCCCTTTGCTCTTATGGCCAAAATCCCAAGTTTCCAACTTTCTCCCCACAAAAAAGGAAATGCAAATGCAAGTAGTAAACGTCCTTGCTTAAAAATTAATACATTTTTGGTTCCTTTTTTTCAAAACTTTGCTCCTAGCTACATCCGAGGGGGTTGTGTCACATAATGCACATTATAATTAACACATAAAATTGAATTTCAATTCTCTGTTGAACCAATTTTCTTATCCATCTGACCAACATAATTTAACATTTTAGTTGTATCTTATAATTTCTAAACACAAATCTAAAGAAGTTACCTATTTGGTGAAGTGAGAGTAAATTGAGTCCAAACCATGCTTAGGCTATATCACTTGAGAAGCCTGCGATCACTGACCCTTGTATAAGGACCTATGCCATCATTATCAAATGTCAAGCTCTCTGGACCAATTGCATCATTGATCATAGTTGTAATCTTTGCATTCTTCAGCGTGTTGTCTACATCTGTAACTTGGGTTGGGACAAAAGTGGGTGAAGTTGGATGGGTTTGAATGATAAATTTGGATATTGTGAATAACGCTGTAATGAATTTTCTTCATGATTAAAGTAATAAATCACAATATAACTGAAATATAACATAATATATGATAAGCCACTTCGAGGGGGCAACCTCCAAATCCTTACAATAAAATATAACTCACATATACCCTGCTTTGAGTGAGCCACACTCATCCCTATATATAGAATGGATGGGGAGAGTCATACTATTCATCCTACCCTTACATATTAATAAGTCGGCCTAAAGTAATAATTAACTAATGAATGCAAATACAAATTAAGAGTGTCGTAGGTTAAGGGCTTAACATGCTCCCTTGCTTCAAAATAACGTTGCCCTCAATGTTGAACAACTGTAGAGGGCATTGTAGAAATGTTACTAGAATTCGAGTCGGACACGTCTTCCTCTCTACTGCATTTGGTTGCATCAGCGTCATCATCATCGGCCCCTACAATGTAGAATAATTTCTTCTCAGCACACTTATGACCTTTGCTCTATTTGCTATCACAATTGAAACACAATCTTTCGCCCGTTTCTTTGTAATTTGGTGAGGAGTCAATATTGTAGGCTGAGGGAAGGTTTGTGCGGGCCCAAACACTCTTTGGTAGTAGTGAAATCCCTTTGGTTGACCATATCTATTTCCTCTACCCGACGAGCAAATACTATGGATTCAAATACAACGCTTGGATTAAACATTCAAACATCCAATTGGATTGTATCCTTGAGACCACCTAAGAAGAGATCATTCATGTTGTCATCTGAGATATCATCCACCCTCAAAGATAAGTTCTGAAATTGTTGAATATAGTCTTTGACTAAACCGAATTGTCGTACCTTTGCGAATTGGCTAAAGTAGTTTTCTGTTACACTATGATGGTAGTGCTTTTGTATCTCCACTGTGAACATTGACCAAGTAACAATAAGACCCGTCTTTTTCTTTTGAGCACAAAGCCATCGATACCAAATAAAGTACTCTTGCTCCAAATACAAGGATGTCATAACCACCTTTTGTTCACATGAGATCTGATGTACATAAAAAAAATTCTCCATTTGGTTTATCCAAGTAAGGGGATCTTTCCCATCGAAATTCCACATTTCAATTTTTGGAGTCATGTTTCTTACATGTGATGGATTTGGATTTGTTTGGGAGTGGCTTGAAGAGCCACCCAGGTTGGGTTGTGAAAAATTTGGACCCAAAGATCCCCCTGGATTGGCTTGAGTATTAATGATTTGTGGTTGGTTTTGAGGATGTTAAAAAATGTTCATATTTGTACCAAGTTTTTTTATGAGATCATCTATACATTGATTGATCTGATCTACTTAATTCGTCATCTCTAATTGCAACCCTTACATACTAGTTTGTATGTCGTGCATATCATACTCCATCTGACTCATGTGATGATCAGTTGTAGAAAATCTCGTAACCATAGATCCACCTTCTAACTCCAAATATTCTTTTCTATAAGTTTTTCCTATAATTTTAGCACCCTTTCCCGTGCCCCTAGTTTGCGGTCCTGCCATAAACAGGCTTGACAATGTCGAACCTAATTTTCACCGTTGACCCGACTTTGACCAAATGATTTGGAAACAATGTCGGCCTCAAATATGAAAACACAAAGAATGGACCTACCCTAAATTTATTCAAGCTTTTTGAAAATATAAGAAAATCAAAAAAAATTCTTAAATTATGCACTGTATAGCAATTTTATGAAAAACAGTAAAAATGTAATAACTTATTCAAAATGGATCATCAAATCTCCAAATTTATACTATAGACTCCTTATATTATTATCCACCTCTGGTAAAAAATTTACAAAAAAATTCGCAACGGTTTGCGAGATATAATAGAAACAAAATTTTATGCCAAAATAAATGTTTCAATACCAATTGTAATGAACTGTCTTCATAATTAAAGTAATGAGTCACAATATAAATGAATTATAACAGAATATATGATAAGCCACTTCGAGGGGAGGGGACAACCTCCAAATCCTTACAATAAAATATAACTCACATATAACTTGCTTTGAGTGAGCCACACTCATCGCTATATATGGAATGAATGGGGAGAGTCACACCCATTCATCCCACCCTTACATATTAATAAGTTGGCCTAAAGTGACAATTAACTAATGAATACAAATACAAATGAGGAGTGTGTCATAATTTAAGGGCTTAACATACGTTGATTATTAACGGGTCTATTCCTATGAAGGGGGTCACCAATGCAATCACTACAAAAAGTAGAACAATCATATTCATTGTAACCTTTTCTATGAAGTTGGATTATTTCACTTTATTGTTCAATTATTTTGCGGAGCAATGCTTTAAAAAGATATGACATGGATTATTGTTTCTTTCAAAATGTGGTGTAATGGCAAACTATTCAACCAGTTAGAATGTTTGGTTGTAATTGGTTAGTTCGATGATTGTTGTCACTAATGGCTCTATAAATAGGCATGCTACTATAATTTAATTTAATTTAATTTAATTTATATCTTAATGTCCAATGATGGCTAATTGATGCTGCTAAGTTGCCCATTGCCCAATGCAAACAACAAATTCCAATGCCAATGCCCAATGCCAACACCAATGCTAGTCACTGAGTCGATACTATGACTGTGTGACTTACCATTTGCCAACTTTCCAAGATTCAAGTCACTTTGTCTTATGACTCCATCTTAACTTTTTTATTTTGTAGGTGGTGTTATTAATAAAATATTGGACACATGTTTTGTAAGTGGTTCCATTAGCTATTTATAATTAGCTCGCATGTATGGGACGTAATAACTTCATCATACGCCAAGGAAGCCCAACTTCAATCTTGATATGCTACAACTTCAATCTTGATATGCTCTTGGTTACTTCTATTTTTTCCAGTGTCATTGTAATGAAAATAATTTCTCCATTGCAATCACCAAGACAAAAGCCGATCCCCACAGTTGGCTCGACCCCAACATGTTGGGCTCTTTAACGGATCAATACATATGTCCCTGATCGAAACCAAGGGATTTGTAGTTTTGACATAGAGATTGGGAAAAGACACTATCTCTTTCCACGAAGAATGCAAACTATCGTACATGAAAGCATTCCATGACGATTCAGATCCCGATTTTGTGTGTGTGTGTGTGTGTGTGTGTAATGTTAGTTATTATATAAGTATTATATAATATATTTGTGTATTGAAAATGAATTATATAATATATATAAATATCATCTTACATAATATATATAAATATTATATTATAGAATATATATAAATACCATCTTACATAATATATATAAATATTATATTATATAATATGTATTCTAACACAGTTTTAAATATAATATATGGGGAATTAACCTGCCATGAAGTACTTTGATAAAATAAATTATAAAAACAAATTAAGGAATAAAGAAACGATAAATAAAAAATCAAAGAAAATTAATGTAAAGTTGATTAAATAACGAAACCTATTTATCAACAGGTAATAATAAATGGTGTGTTATTCGGTGAGGAGACTAAGAACACACACACACACACACACACACACACACACACACATGTTTCTTTTTGCATGGAGAGAATTTAATGTACCACACCAATGGAGGTCATAACAAGTTTAGATTTCTATGAGTCAACAAAAGAGGAAGTTGAGAAGATTGTGTGGTTTCAAATTTATAGCATAGTAGGCAACATAGTATCTAATTTGATATTGCAGCAGTGTAAACCAAAAGAAATAGTAGGAAAAACATAAAATATTACATGTGTGGTTCTTGGTGCAATAGGAGGCAAGAGCTTGGAAGCCCAAGAGCGACTTGTAGAAGGTGAATATTTTTTTCACAAATTTCATGCTCACGTTCTTGCTAATTCTACTAAAATGTGGATGGGCATATCCATTTGGCAACTTTGTATTTGTTGCCAGACTGTTGAGTAAATAATTTTTAATCATAGGGAGGAAATAATCTCAAATATTTAATGTTGATGTTGTACCTTTTTTTTGTGGCATTGTAGGTAGAAGCATAGGTGGACAGGGTTGAAAGGAGCAGTTGGGGCATGAAGGATATCAAGAATTGAGACACAATGGTGGAGAGGCTCGCAAGGAGCAGTTGGGGCATGAAGGGTACTAGATGGGAAAGACTTGAGGAGAGACCCACAAACAATCGCTGGGGCATGCTGACTATTCGAACATATTTTCACTATAAATTGCATGGTGCAATCCAGTTTGCTTGGAAAAAATAAAAATGATTTACTACAGTAGCAAATTACCCAAAACACAATTATTTTCTCATTAGGATTTCGGTTTGATGTTCATCGTACCTTTCTGCCTTCAATTTCATCTGGGTGATTTGATTTTTAGTGAAAAAGCATGCGACCTCTGGCCCAACATATGTTTACCTGCTCACACAACACATGTTGAGTTGCTTAGCCTAACACATATTGCAATCTGAGGAAATGCAAGCGAGCATCTTCAAAGGAGCCCTTCATTAGCTTTAAGAGCATTGGAACATTTTTGTTTTCAACTATCTGTTATGTTTCAATTCCTTGTGTTATCTATCTGTTATTCTATATATATATATATATATATATATATATATATATATATATATATATATATATATATATATATTATTTTAGGTAGATGATCTTCCAATGTACAACATGGCAACACCAACTATTGACGGAGCTAAAGTATAAAGCGATGGTGGAGTGTGGGGAAGGGCGGTGCTGCCACTTCCCACTTCATAATCATCTAAAAATATAAATATTTATGTTATTTTGGGGGGTCCAAGACAAAACTTGTATTTGAAAATAGTTTGTGTACAAAAATAATAAAAAGCAATGCAAGCCTGCCTACTGGTTTGTTTAATATAAGTGTATATTTTGTCAGTTGTATGTATTTTTGCTCTATGATGTAGGGGCAACGACTTAGCCTTTAGGACCTCCAAACCATGAAAAGATGTCACTCATTGAAATTTCATGCACAAATATCCTTGGCATTTAGGCATGGATCACCAAGGTTAGGTGGGTGGGGCAACCAACTCCTCACACGACTTTACCCATTCTCAAGGTGTGGTTGGGCCATGTGGTATGCCATTCATTACAAATTAAATATCTTATAAGTCTTTGTTTTGAGTTTTGCTGTAGAAATTACTAAATTTTTCCATTTCTTGTCTATGTCGATGCATTAAATAGTAATGGGAAGGCGCTAGGGTAGCTCATATATGATGCTTTCAGGCCTCAATATGGTGTTCAAAGCACTGAATAGTGAAGTTGTTTCTCTATTACATAGTGGCATAAATGATATGTTTACCTGCCACATACTCATGCATGCTATTAGAAAATGAAGGGCTTATCTGTGCATGTGCAAGTCACTGATTTGATGTGAAGACTTTAACATTCCTAGTCTCATTTGAGATGTTACCTAAGATAAAATAGATGACATTTGTTTCTCCAAGGTAGTATATAGTGTTTTACAAATTTTACTCATGTTTGCAGCTGGGAGTTAACAGATTGTAAATTTGATTCAGAATTCATTTAAGCATTCGGGTAGATTACGTAGGTTGTCTCTATACATGCGTCAACATTTGATTGGGAGATGAAACTTTAGAAAAACATGTTTATCCATACCGTGAATCCCATGGCATCATAATTGTTAATATGATGTGAACAATATCAAAAAATCTGTGGACGGATCTCAACGTTGTTCTTCTCAATAGAAATGCCTCCAGCGTAATGAGTGATTATATATGAGCACACAATACCCTAGGTCATGGGTTAAGGTATTCTTGTTGCAACCAATTATAAAATACATTATACATTAATTCCAAGCTCTTATTTAATATCTCAAAATACATTATACATTAAGTCCAAACCCCTATCAAATATTGCAAGTGTCTCCCATACAAAGAGAGTTAATAATAATGTGCTAGTTTGCATCAATCATGCCTAAGATATGTTGGCAACCCATTGAAACTTATGTATAAAAACTTTGAAGGACATAATTTTAGTTCACATATAAAAATGATGATCAAGCTTTACATATTGATCGAAGTGCAAAATTCACTATACCACATTATTTAAGGATTCTAAATATCACATCATCAAGTTAAAAGTTATACTAGGTTTTATTTCTAAAAACAAGAGGATTCAAATAGCTCCAATTTGTTTCTCAAAATAAGGAAGATAATTATATCTCTGGTTTTCCTTCTTGTCCTTATCCTTTCATCAAATTCCTCAGGGCTATTTATAGGCATTGTACTTTTTTTAAAAACTGGATAGTCAACGGGTTGATGTGTTCCCAGCTGTTGTGTCTGGACTTTGGTGATGCAATGACTAACATTTGATTAAGATTAGATGCATAAAATTCTAGTGAAAGAGTAACATCTTCATACATCTTATTTCATTACTTCTGTTAGACTAGTAGAACTTTGAAAATTGGCATTGCTTTCAATTGTATGAAAGAAAATCGACCCATTATGCTAAAGGAAGACTTGGGTCATGAGATTTGGATCTTAGGCATATATTGAATGTGGTTTTAAAGAAAAAACTATAGGCAATTACAAATGTGGATTAATATCTAAGCTTGTTAATAAGCTATGTGATGCAATTTTAGGTTACGTTACAAAGAGTACGTGAGACATTCAAATAAACTTAAGGATCTTGCTCACTTATTTAAATTTGAAGGGTTGCACTACTTATTTTAAGGATAACCCTTATATTGATGTGTTCTTCTAGGTGGCATTGTGCAATATCTATGAAATAAATAGACGAGGAACCTGCACAGTTTTTAACAATTTTTTGATAAAAAAGTTGGAGCACTACCAATAAGAAAGGTTGTTTTAAAGTTTCATTGGTACAAGCTTTCCTCTTTGCACACCACCAATCCTTATATTTACTTAGTAACCACCATCCATAGGGTAAATATGAAAAGATCTAAAATTTTTATTATTATTCCCACATTTTATAAGGAAAAACACAGAGTAGAGAGCTTTGAGAATATGATAGTAGTATAAAGGTAAAGGTACGTATTTAAGTCACCACCAAGTGAAACACCAATTTGGTGTATGAGATCCCCCTTTTTCACTAACAATGGGATTGTTTCACTCATGAAATATGTGATTCAAAATATGTACACCTATATTTTGACCTAATGACCAAGCTTGATAGTGAACTCAAACTTGTCAATCCAAGCTCAGTTATATACAAAGTAGTAACATATAGCTATCAGTTTACATAGAGCAAAGAGAGTAGGATTTCTAGGTCAACAACATGTTGCTAACATTTTATGAGGGAATACACCATATTTTTTTGACTATATTAGTGTATCATCAAGAATCTTGTGGTAGAGCATGCCAATATGGAATTAAATATTGGCCCTGACTAGTCACTAACACATATATACAGACTAATAATAGACCCAATAGGATCTTCTTAACAAGCATTATTAGGAGCCAAATAGACCCTTCCATGGAACCGCTAATTTAGCAATGCACTAATAAAAAGTGCATTCCCAATCAACCTCTAAAATATCCTTATAACAATTGAAAGATTGATGATAATCCCCCTTTACTCTTATGGCTAAAATCCCAAGTTTCCAAATTTTTCCGCCATAAAAAATGCAAATGCAAGTAGCAAAAAAACCTGCTTAAAAACTAATACATTTTTGGTTCCCTTTTTCAAAAAATTTCTCCTAGATACATCCCAGGGGGTATGTCACGTAATGCACATTACAATTTAACACATAAAATTGAATTTCATTTGTCTATTGAACCAATTTTCTTACCCATTTGACCAACATAATTTAGCGTTTTAGCTATCTCTTATAGTTTCTAAACACAAATCTAGAGAAGTCACTTACCTGTTTGGTGAAGTGATAGTAGATTGAGTCCAAACCATGCTTGGGATATATCACCTAAGAAACCTGCCATCATGGACCCTTGTGTAAAGACCTCTGCCATCATTGTCAAATGTCTAGCTCTCTAGGCCAACTTCATCATCAACCATAACTACAATCTCTGCATTCTTCAGTGTGTTGTCTACATCTGTAACTTGGGTTGGGGCAAAATGGGTGAAGTTGGATGAGTTTGAATGATAAATTTGGATGTTGTGATAGGAGGCTAATTCCTAATGGGTCCGTTGTTATGAAAGGGGCCACCAATGCAATCACTACAAAAAGTAGAACATTCATATTAGTTGTAGCCTTTTCTATGAATTTGGATTATTTCACTCTCTCATTCAATTGTTTTGTGGGGTAGTGGTTTAAAAAGAGATGACATGGATTATTGTTTCTTTCAAAATGTGGTGTAATGGCTAGCTATTCAACCGAACACATTATTTAGTTGTAACTGATTAGTACACTGACTATTTTCGCTAATGGATATATACATAGGCATGGTACTTGAATTTAGTTTAATTTATATCTTGATGTCTAATCATGGCTAATGGAACTGCATAATGTTTATAAGAACAAGGTATCATAACTTACTGAGGCTGCCAAGTTACCCATTGCCCAATTCCAACAACAAATTCCAATGCCCAATGCCAACACCAACGCTAGTCATCGAGTTAATACTGTGGCTATGTGACTTACCATTTTCCATTTGCCAACTTGCCAAGATTTGAGTCACTTTGTCTTACAACTCCATCTTATTTTTTTTATATTTTATAAAAGGTGTTAAGAATAAAATATCAGATGCATGTTTTTGTAAGTGGTTCCATTATCTATTTGTAGTTACCTATGTATGGGAATTAGTAGTTGTCTTGAGTAGATTAGTTTACATAGACAGCTTATGTAAGGTAAAGATCATCTATTGAATATTTTATTTTGAGTCGTATTCAAATGAGATTGCCTCTTTGAAAAGTATCACAATAGTTTGTAGTGTGTTTATGATATTTTAATAAAATATTGATATCTTCATTTAATTTAAAACATAGTTGTTATACTTTTGTTTTTAGATTGATCTTTATGAAAATAAATTCCTAACATTTGGTATCAGAACACTTTCTAGGGCCGTGTTTTGTAGCAATTTTAACAATTTTAAGATTTTTTCATTGTCTAATGTGTACTATCACCTCACCTAATCAAAACTTTGGTGATCAGAAAGAGGTAATAAAAGTGGTGTCACTAATATTTTTGCCTAAATCTATCTATTTCCCCCCTCCTTATATATATATTTTTCTTTTTGGGTTATGTTAGTTGAAAAATTTATCGGGGTGACAAACGTGAAATTTCAGTCAATAGCATGAGAAAAAATCCCCTATGTCAGTCAATAATGTGGGGGATAAAGTCCCTATCCTATTAGTAGGTTGAGTTACCTTTATTGAAAACCAAAAAGAGATGCAGTTGTGGGGGTTTTTTACTTTTAATTGAAAAGTACAAAAATGAGATAGAAAGGAAATGAAGGGAATGATGGAAAAAATGAGAAATGAAATGAGAAAGGAAGAATGATATTATTCTAGTTAGTTAAACATATAAGTTGCTATGATAACCCATAAAAGATGGACAACCTAGGTAGCTAAAGACAAACTCATTAGAATGGCCCAAGATTTGAGATTGTAACAACCTTTTTCATGAAAATGAAATGGGAAAGAAATATCATGAACATATGATCACGATACATACACTGAGGAGATTGGATAAAATTGCAAATAAGTGTACACAATAACCTCATATTTCATAACATGCATAAAATCCTACTCTTAATCTCACCAAAGTTTCACTATTTGTAGAAATTAAGAATACAAATTCAAAGAAAAAATTATACAACAAAATCCCTATGTTTTTGACTAATTAACCATAATCTCAACAACATTTCGAAAGAAAAGAATCATATATATATATATATATATATATATATATATATATATATATATATGGATGTAAATTCATACATTATTCATGAAGAGATTTCAAACACAAAGTTTGAAAAATTTCCCCTTATATTGATTCTCATCGAGTTGCAAATGCAATATCCTCTTTCTCTGTTTTGTATATATATATATATGGATGTAAATTCATACATTATTCATGAAGAGATTTCAAACACAAAGTTTGAAAAATTTCCCCTTATATTGATTCTCATCGAGTTGCAAATGCAATATCCTCTTTCTCTGTTTTGTTGGAAAAATATAATTGTCAAGAACCTTTGCAAATGAGCCTCTAACTTGTATATATAAGTTGAAATAGGTGGTTACAATGTGTAACCACATTTTTAATATTTTTTAGATCTTGTAAAAGCACATTAGCTAATTTTCATAACTTAAAACTTGAAAAAACACGTTAAGTAGTTTGCAAAAATATGCTAGTGTTTTTGCATGACTTGAAAAAGTATAATAGCAAATTTTCACAACTTGCAAAAGTGCATCGGTAAATTTACATGACTTGAAACTTGAAACGTTGAGTTGATATATTTTCACAGCTTCAAGAAGTGTAATGACTAATTTGCATGACTTGCAAAAGTGCATTGGTGTTTTTTCACAACTTGAAAATTGTGAACTTCATCTTGCTTCTACAATTATGATTCTCCCATTTGATTTTAGAAGCTCAATATGAAGTTTTTGAACTATGTGTCCTTAAGGTAAAATGTTCTTCATCAAATTATATTTCCACATCAAATGAGATCCAAAACAGAGTTCAGATGTGAAAGTTATGGACAAAGAGAATTTGGACCTTATTTTTGTAGTTGTGGGAACTTCACCTTGATTTTACAATTGCGATTCTCTACTTTGATTTTTTAAGTTAAAAATAAAGTTTTTACACCATGTATCCTTGATAAAAAAATATTCTTCGTCAAATTATATTTTTAATGCATCAAACTAGAGTCGAATCAGAGTTTAGATGTGATAGTTATGTTCTGAGAAAGATTGGACTCTGCTTGGGCTCATCTAGAATTCCACCTTGTTTGAAAAATTATGATTCTCCCCCTTGATTTTATAATTCCAAGATGAAACTTTTTCATCATGTGTCCTTAATGTAAAATGTTCTTGTTGGAACATAACTATCTACTGAGAGAGAGGGGGTGAATCAGTAGATCAACTAAAACTAGTCCTTTAATCTTTTTAAAAAAAATTCAAAAGCATATGAAAATTAAAAGATAAATGCAGAGATCACATACATACACAAATACAAATGACACCAGATTTATACACGAAAAATTCCAAAAAAAAAACTACAGTAAGAATAGCTGCTAGAATCTACTATTCTAATCCTACCTCACACTCAAAGCCTCATTGGAAAACCTCACTAGTTACACTTTTAAGGACACTGACCTTAAGGAGACACCAATCCCATAGTTTAAGATCACCAACTCTAAGAGAGCACGAACTCCATAACTGAGCACCAACTTAGCTTTAGCTCACTGGTTACAATATTTAAGGGCACCAACCTTAAGGAGACACCAATCCTCTAACTGAGCACCAACTTAGCTTATCTGATGGCACCAACCAATTATATCTATGGAGCTACAACTCTAGTATCCAAAATAGATTCATAAATGAATTTAGATCTCTATTCTGTGTTACAAGTCTAATCTATAACTATCATACTCTGCACATTGTCTTTGTGCCTTTATTCTTCTCTACTCCTCTCTATTCCTCTGGTCTTGTGTCTGAATATGTCTTTATTAAACACACTTCATTGCCTTCACCAACCACTCTGCTTTGCTCCCTCTAATTTTGTGTCTTTATGATTTTCTATTTGACACACTTCATTGCCTTTTTCTCTCGGCCTCTATCTGTATTCAATTTGGCTCAATAGCAAAAATAATGGTTTCAAAACATTTTCCTTTGTCATAGATATCATATTTATAAACAAATGATCTAGGGTTTCATATCTTCTATGTGTTCACACTCGAACTGCAGCACATCATGCCAATTCTAGACTCTAGTTCATTATGACTTGGACTATAAGTTTATCGCATCTCAATTCCATGCATCACACTATAATTATAGGTCTCTTTACTATATATAGCATCTGTTAGACTCAAGTTTTGATGTACAGGGTCTTTAATGTAGATTTGATCGGTTAGATCAATCAATCTCATTGTCTGTGTTGAGATATAGAGCTTATATGTAAGTTCCTGCAACTAATCATTTATCTGGACCTAACTTTAAACATCGATCATTGATCTTACCTTTGACGCCATGATCTGATGGTCCATAGTCAAATGAATCAACTTTAAAAGACGTCCATTCGATCACCTTCTAACAGTCTCACACTATCCATTAGATCTTTGTATGCTTCTGAACTTTAGCTTTGTCATATTTAAAATGTGCTGGTTTATCTTCCTGATCTAAGATTTTGCATGTCATTAGATCTCCAAAGATGCATGTTATTTATCTCTATTGAGACATTAAACATCGAGATCTTTATTTCATCTCACTACTTCCTATATCTTTGGATCACTTTCATTCCGTTGATCTTCTCAAACCTGCTCGATCTTTAACTTTCCATTGTGTTGATAAACATCGATCACTTTGTTCTATCTGTGTCCACTCACTCTATTAGATCTTTTTCATCTAAACTTATGTGTGCCATTCGATCTTCAAAGATGCATGATCTTTACTTCTGTTTAGTTATTAAATATCGAGCTCTTTATAGTATTTGAGTCAATTTATTCCATTGGATCTCCTTTGCATGATCACCCATGCACCGTCAGATCTTCAAATAAGCTCGTTATTTATGTTTGACAAGCTCACTCTCATTGGTCCTCTATCTAATAAACTCATGTGCTTGTGACACTTGGCATTAACACATTCACTTGGATGGATCTTTGACAATTTGACTTCATTGTGCTCTATTGGATCATCTGCGTATGATGAAGCAAGTGCTATTGATCAAAATCAGACATAATATAAAGTCTAAGACTTAGGGAATATTAAGTCTTTTGATCACTACTCAAGCTGGTAATTGCTAGGTTGAGGAGCTAGTTTCACAATGACAACAAAGGCTTAAGTTATAACTTAAGCTACCTGGTCCAAGCTATAGCCAGTCACTATCAAAATAGAAAGTGCCTATTGACACCATGACTTAAACCTTTAGGGTTTTAATAAGAAACCCTATCCAGTCTGAGAGCAAAGATAATTCAATTTTGGGCTCATTCATTCTCATTTAAACCCGTAATCCATATATTCAAGATGCTCATGAAAAACCCATAACAGATCTACCATATTTTTTTTTGCAAATATCCATAGATGATCTTTGTAAAAGCATGACAACTTTGCATGACCCTATGCGGATTTTGTCTAAGTATGGAGACCAATTCATTTTTCTTAGAAGGCTAACTTTGCACCTACATAACTCTTATCACACTTAGTCACATGACCTAAAATTTAGCGTATAATATCCTCTTACATAGGGGATTCCATCCATATATCCAATTGATTTTTAGGCCTTCATAGGTGCAAGATATGTCTTCATAAAAATGCCTTTGAGATTTTTCTTGTAAACTAGAAATTTGACTGTTGGAAAACACTGTCAAAATGCCTTGGAGCCATACTTTACTCAAGTATATATTTTGTCACGCTACGTTGTATGACCTGAGATTTAGTGCATATAAACTAGGCACAAAAATGAATAGACCCATGTGATCATTTTGTCCTAACACCTCCATGTGTGCAAACATTGACCTCATTAATATGCTTACTTTCTCTGTTTATCTCTTTTTGCAAATTTGGCTAAGTATAGAAACTTAGTGGATTTTGTTTAAGTAGCCAACTTTGCATGCCCATATCTTCAACTGTGCTTCATCACATGTCTTCAAATATGACGCATAACTACTAAGGACTAATGTGATCACAACTATGTGACTAGCTCCCCTATACTGATTCACACGTGGCAATGGTGATGTTAACAAAATGCCTTCTCATCTTTTCTATCTAGACCCAAAATGTCAAGATGATCATTATGAAGAACTGAATGAATTCCATTCATGCACACAAACATTCTAATCATCCTTGCCCTCTGATAGGATCACCATGATCACCATAGTCATCTCTGAGCATTAATGACATGCTCATAATGTCCCTTTTGACATCAATGACAATCATATTTCCAATGATCTCCCCCTTTGTCATTGATGGCAAACTAAATGCTCTGATCTTCTACTATTCTGCTCTTTTCTATGGCATTGCTTGCATTGGCTTCTAATAAGTATGAATTGAAGATGTTCATATTAAAATTGCTCCCCCTTAGGCAATGACACATTTGCCTAATACACAACTTAGACACTTGCTCTATTCCTTCTTTGACATTTTCACTTTTTACTCCAAACTTTTGTAGAGAGCATTTTGTTCTTCTTTTCCCACAGAGAGCATTTACACTTTTTATCCCCCTTTGACAGCAATGGCAAAGGGACTCTTTATTGCTATTTGTCTAACTATGCTCTCCTTTGATCATAGAAAGGAGTTTATCCAAGAATCCTAGAGTTAGACTCTATCACTAGTATCTAGTGATGTGATGTAGGAGATTCCATATAGGCTTACTAGCCTTCTCTCTCAGTCTCTTATTATCTTCTAATCTTAGGACCTGACCAATTTCAAAGCTCTTCTACTTTGAGCCTTCTTGATCCTAATAGATTGAACAATCTAGCTCCCCCTTTCTCCATGATCCATCTTTGCATCAAAGCCCTGCCTATAACACACCATAACTTCATTTAACACATGTATATCATAGTTTTACACATGTTCTCTGAGTTTGGTGACCCAAATTATTTTCACAACCCAAGATACACAATGTCATGGGTTTCTTACATTAGAACCATTATGCCAAATGAATTTGTAGACTATATATATATGAGATGTACTCCATCAATCTCATTATGTCATATTGAAACACTCATTCTATCCCTACAGACAATGCATACATAACACTTGATTTGGTTTAATTAAGTCATCATCACAACCTACTTGAGTTCACATCTGTAGCAAACATCACTTGCTTCTCTACTAATAAGGGTCTCTTAATAAGAATTGATAGAGACACCTTATTTCACAATGTTCTAGAATAATGTGAAACTAGGAGTTACCCATAACTCATATTCCTTCTCCTCCTTGGTCCTCTTGTGATTTTAATTGTTCTTCTTCATCTTAGGCTTGATAGAAGTAACATGCTCATCCATTACACTATTCTCCTTTTCATCTATGATTAAGTTAACAATATATGGAGACAATATGGATCCATGACATACTTGTTCATCTAATGAATCTTCCTTACAACTTGGAATCTCATAACTAGGCACAAAAGCTTGATGTTCTATGCATGAAACTTGATCATTAACAACATAATGTTCACTTGAATATGTACATACCTTAGAAATATCCTTGGTTAGCACCTTGGACTTCTCCTTGAGCTTGGTATTTTTATTCTCAACATGAGCAGACATTGAGAGATCTTGACATTTTCCAACCTCTGTAACATTCTCCATCATGGCTTGATATTTCTCAACTCTTCCTTCTTTAAGTTTCTTACCCTTGTGCAACCATCTGTATCATCTGCCTTTGTCTTCTGCATCTTCCTTGAGTTTGCAGATATGGACTCATTGTTCTTTTTCCTTTGCTCAGTATTCTTTTCAATGTTAGCCTTTTTCACATCATCATTACTTATGTTTGTCTTTATATCCTTGCAAGCTTTTTATTTCTTTGCTCCTAATCCTTTTGCTTTGAAATTATCATATAACTTAACATATATACTGTTTATGGGATTTTTCTCCTTTTCATAACCAATACTAGATTTCCCTTTTAATAGATTTTTAGAGCTGATCAATTCATCAAGAATGTCTGATCCTCCTTACAGCTTCAGACTATTGAGTTGTGGAGCTAAAAGCTTCACTGATGAGCTAGATTGAGGTTGCTGAGTTTACACAGTAATCGACATTGGTTACACAGTCGACCGACATCGACAGTATCACTGACATCGGTCAGGAATAGACACAGGACTGACTGACATTGGTCAGGGGTCGACTGACATCGGTCACCTGTAGATCGACACCGACAACTGTGCATTTGCATGCGTTTTCAGAATTAGATTTGTAAAAATTTTAGGAGAATAGTTAGTTTGCCTGTAAAGACTAATTTTAGTCTTGAGTCTATTTTTCTAATTATTGTTTGCCTTGGATCTTATTTAAGAGACCCATGGGGCAGTATTGTAATTAAGAAGAAAGAAAAGAGGGAATAACAACTCAGTTATTGAGTTGATTGTAATTAATTGAGAGAGAGAGAACTCTTGAGAGAGAAATACTGTACACCCAAGAGGTGTGGAAAGAGTGAGATTTCTTCATTATATTCTGGAAGAGTTTAATGCAAGATTAGTTGTTTCTTGTATCTCTTATTATTTGCTGTTTCTGATTTCTAGTTACTTATTACTTTTGTTTTAATTCCATGTTTAGTTGCTTATACAAAAGTAATTAATTGTACTCCAAGTTTCTAACAAGTGGTATCAGAGCGTGTTAGTGTTTGTTGATTACAGAATTCACTCACATGGGTTTCTGATTGAGTGGGAGTAAAGCAATGGCAGAAGAAAGTAAACTAAGAATAGAGAAATTCAATGGCAAAAATTATCAATTATAGAGGATGCAAATTGAAGATTATCTGTATCAAAAAGATATGTACTTACTGTTGGGTGGGGTTGCAAGCAAGCCTACAGATATGAAAGATGAAGAATAGAATGTTCTTGATAGAAAGGCCCCTGGAGCTATAAGGTTGAGCCTGACAGCTTTTGTGTTTTCAAACTTATCACAGGCAAAGACAATGGTAGAGCTAATTAATACTTTGAAAAATTTATATGAAAAACTCTCAGCTTCGAATAAGGTATATCTTATGAAGCAATTATTTAATTTGTAAATGTAGAAAGGTGGATCTGTATCTAGTAATCTTAATAATTTCCATGGAATTGTAAATCAGTTAAATTTAGTCAAAATAATTTTTGATGATGAAATTAAGGCTCTCTTATTCTTATGCTCTTTACTTGAAAGCTGTGATAGTTTGGTAATGGCAGTTAGTAATACTACGTCTGCTTCAAATATCTTGAAAGTTGATGATGTTGTTAGTGTAATCTTGAATAAAGAAAATTTCAAAAAAAACACAGGGGAAACATCAGGTAATGCTTTAAGTTTTGAAAGCAAGGGAAGGCAAAGAGAAAAGGGCAAGCAAGGAAAATCAAGGTCAAAGATGGGAAGAAGATCCAAATCCAGAAATGAAAGAATAACTTGCTGGAATTGTGGAAAGAAAGGGCATGCAAAGAAAGATTGTTGGTTGAAGGATAACAAAGAAAATCAGCATGAAGGTGATAAAGAAGCAAAAGTTGTAGGTATTGTTGCACAAGATGCTCTTATATTTTATTTGGATAATAAAATAGAATTTTAAGTTTTAGATTTTGGTGCCTCTTTCCATGCAACGCCAAATAGAGAATTTTTCAATGATTATGTTCACGGAGATTTTAGAAAAGTTTATTTAGAGGATGATGAGCCTTATCAAATTATTGGCAAAAAAAAAGTGCAGCTGAAATTGCAGAATGACAACACATGGGTGTTGAAGGATGTCATGCATGTATCCATCCTGAAGAGGAATCTGATTTCTATAAGAAAGTTGAGTGATGAGAGTTGCACAGTAACTCTCACAGTTGAATCTTGAAAAGTTTTCAAAGGTGCACTTGTATTAGCTAGAGGTAAGAGAGTAGGTACACTATATTTATCTACTTGTATTAGTGATTATTCTCCTTCTGTTTTATCTACTTCAAATGTAGATGCAAAGTTGTGGCACTACAGGCTTGGTCACATGAGTGAAAAGGAAATAGATATTCTTAAGTCAAAAGGTAAGCTTTCAGATTTGAAAAGCATAGATCTAGATTTCTGTGAGCATTGTATTTTTAAAAAATAAAAGAAAGTGAGATTTCTCAAAATTGGGTCAACAAAGAAGAAGCACAAGTTGGAGGTTGTTCACACAGACGTGTGGGGACCAGCTTATGTAGCTTCTATTGGAAGATCACGGTATTATGTTTTTTTCATTGATGATACTACAAAAAAGGTATGGGTTTATTGCATAAAGAGGAAATGTGATGTTTTTGACACATTTAAAAAATGGAAAGCTTTAGTTGAGAATGAAACATGTTTGAGATTGAAGTGCCTTAGATCTGACAATGGTGGTGAGTACTACAGTAATAAATTCAATAGTTACTATTCTATGAGTGGAATACGTAGGGAAAAGATGGTTCCAAGGACACCTCAACAAAATGAAGTTGCTGAAAGGATGAATAGAACAATAATAGAGTGTGCACGGAGTATGAGGTTGCATGCTAGTTTACCCTTACAGTTTTGAGTAGAAGCTGTAGATACTACAATTTACCTGATTAACAGAGGACCTTCTACTGCACTAAATGGTGGAATTCTAAAAGAGGCATGGATAGGTAAAAAGGTAGATCTTTCATTTCTTAGAGTTTTTGGTTCTAAAGCTTTTGTGCATGTTGATAAAGAAAATAGAAAGAAGCTGGATGCTAAATCTATGCGGTGCACTTTCATTGGTTATGGTTTTGGAGATTTTGGATTTTGGTTGTGAAATTTAGAAACTAACAAAATTATTAGAAATTGAAATGTAGTTTTTAATGAGAAGGTGATGTACAGTGATCAGTTCAAGAGGATGAATAATTCTGAGTAGGGCAATCCTGATTTGAAAAAGGTTATGATCCAAAATGAGCTCGTGGGTAAAAATCATCACTCACAGGAAAACACAAAAATTGACGTCGATCAGGCAGAGACTGATGTCAGTCAGAAAATTAACGTCGATGACCAGGAGGAATTGACGTCAGTCAGATTCAGATCGACATCAACAAAAAATGACCGAGATCGGTCACTGACAGAAAAAAATTTAGGTGGACAACAAGCTATCAATGAGTCTCAGACGCCCATAAGGAGGTCTGAAAGGGTAAGTAAACCTCCAATTCATTATTCCCCTTCTTTACACTACTTGTTACTCACTTATGGTGGAGAACCATGAAGTTTTGATGAGGCAATGCAGGTAGAATCTAAGAAATAGTGGGAGCATGGCATGAATGAAGAAATTGATTCCTTAAAAAAAATCATACGTGAGATTTTGTTGAGTTGCTAGCTAGAAAAAAATACTAAAAAATAGATGGGTTTACAGGTTAAAAGGAGAGAATGGATAAATGAAATATAAGGCTAGGTTGGTAGTAAAGGGATTTGCATAAAAATTAGGTATTGATTTTGGTGAAATTTTTTCTCCTATAGTAAAGATTACTTCTATTCAGACTGTATTGTCTTTAGTTGCTATTGAGGATTTGCATTTTGAGTAGCTTGATGTTAAGACAATGTTTTTTCATGGAGATTTGGATGAAGATATATATATGGATCAGCCAGAAGGTTTTGAGGTCAAAGATAAGGAGAAACTTGTGTGCAGGTTGAAGAAAAGCTTATATGGTCTTAAGCAAGCTCCAAGACAATGGTATTTAAGGTTTGATAGGTTTATGATAGAGCATGGCTTTAGTAAATGTCAATCTGACCATTGTGTTTATTTTATCAGATTGGATAATGGTAATTATATTATTCTGTTTCTGTATGTAGATTATATTTTTGTTGCAGGTTCACACATACAAAAAATTACTGAGCTTAAACTAAAATTAGCTCACACATTTGCTATGAAGAATTTAGGAGCAGCAAAGAAATTTTTTGGCATGAGTATTAAGAGAGACAGAAAAAATCACAGTTTGATTTTGTCTCAAGAGGATTATGTGAATAAGGTGTTGGAAAGGTTCAATATGCAAGATGCAAAACTGGTAAGCACACCTATGGTTAGACAGTTCAAGCTAAGTAAAGAACAGTGTCCTAAATCACATGATGAAGTTGAGTACATGAGTACTAGACCTGATATTGCCCAAGTAGTGGGAGTTGTCAGCAAGTTTATGGCCAATCCAAGAAAAGAGCACTGGAAAGTAGTTCAGTGGATTCTCAGATATCTGAGAGGGACCAGCAGTAGGCATTTATGCTATGGAGGGTCAAACACTTCTCTACATGGGTATGTAGATTCGGATATTGCAGGTGACTTGGATGGCAAGAGAAGCACCACAAGATATGTGTTCACTATTGGTGGAATGACGGTTAGCTGGATTTCAAAGTTGCAGAAGGTTGTTGCCTTGTCTACTACAGAGACAATACATTACAGTCACAAAGGCTAACAAGAAAATGATTTGGATGACTTGATTCATGGAAGAGTTGGGAAAGGAGTAAGAGAGTTACAGATTGTACAGTGATAGTCAAAGTGCAATTTATTTAGCAAAAAATTTAGCCTTTCATTCAAGAACCAAACATATATAGCTTAGGTACCACTTCATTAGACAGGTATTAGAGGATGGTCAGTTGAAGCTAGAAAATATCCATATGGATAAGAACCCTGCTGATATGTTAACAAAACTAGTAACAAAAGAGAAGTTGAATCTTCATTCAAATTTTGTTGGTCTTCAAGATTGAACTTGAAGATGGAGAAACAAGCTAGAAGATGTTGTTGTACAGGTACAGGTGTAGCTATTTATCTCTAATTGAGAGATTATTGAGTTGTGGAGCTAAAAGCTTCACTGATGAGCTAGATTGAGGCTACTGAGTTTACACAGTAATCAACATTGGTTACACAGTCCATCGGCATCGATAGTATTGTCGACATCGGTCAGGAATAGACACAGAACCGACTGACATCGGTCAGGGGTCGATCGACATCGGTCACCTGTAGACCGACATCGACAACTATGCATTTGCATGCGTTTCTAGAATTAGATTTGTTTTACTTTTAGGAGAACAGTTAGTTTGCATGTAAAGACTAATTTTAGTCTTGAGTCTATTTTTCTTATAATTATTGTTTGCCTTGGATCCTATTTAAGAGACCCATGGGGTAGTATTGTAATTAAGAAGAAAGAAAAGAGGGAATAACACCTCGGTTATTGAGTTGATTGTAATTGATTGAGAGAGAGAGAACTCTTGAGAGAGAAATACTATACACCCAAGAGGTGTGGGAAGAGTGAGATTTCTTCATTATATTTTGGAAGAGTTTAATGCAAGATTGGTTGTTTCTTGTATCTCTTATTATTTGCTGTTTCTGATTTCTAGTTACTTATTACTTCTGGTTTAATTTCGTGTTTAGTTGCTTATACAAAAGTAATCAATTGTACTCCAAGTTCTTAACACAAACCTTTGACTATTTGTTCTTTAGCCTTTTCAAACTCTTTTCTCAAATCCACTATCTCTGCTTCTAGCTTCATACACTCATCAAATTTGAATTTTAGTTCAATTTTGACTACATCTTCTATTTTTATAGCCTCTTCAACTTGAGTCTTAAGGCTTACTATCATCTGATTACATATTTCAAGACTTTTGGACATTTTTTCAATTTCTTTTTGTCCAAGCTTCTTCTATCTTGAGTTTTCTTTTCTTAGCATGTCAATCTCATCTAGAGCATAAATGAGTTCACACTCAAGGTCCACTTCTCCTTCCTCTTCTTCAGAGTCTTTAACTTCTTGATCTAGATCTACAAAAGTTTATTCTAATACCATGAATAGGGTTTCAATTCCCTCAACAACAAATGCACAGTCATGATCATCATCTGAGCTATCACTATCATCCAATGAGTCACTATCTTCTCTTATATACAAGATTTTATTATTTTTAAATAAGTTCCTCCTTTTGGAATAGTGGGGCTTCATCCTTTGCCATCTTTTTCTTGCTCAGAATTATCCTTTTTCTTATAAGGGCATTTAGCAACAAAATGTCCTACTTTACCACAATAAAATCATTTAAAGGGTAACTTACCTTTGTACTTTCCAGATCCAGATGTAGGTGCTTCTGCTTTTTCTTTCCTAGATGCTTTGAATGCAACTTCTCTCTTAGGAGTATCTGTTTCTCCCATTCACATCTCATAAGCAGTGAAGGTTCCATGCAACTCATCTATAGTGAGATTATCTAGATCTCTTTCTTCCTCTATTGCAAATATTTTAGAATCATACCTTGATGGCAAAGATCTTAGGATATTTTTGACAATAATTGATTCTTTTATTTCTTCTCCAAGGCCTCTGACTGCATTGACTATTTCATCTACCCTGAGAAGTTAGTGTGCAATATTCTCTTCTTCAGTCATTTTAAGACTCTTAAACATTCCTTTGTATGTTTGTATCTTGACTTGCTTTACCTTATCATCACCTTCATAGATTCTCTTCAACTTATCTAGATATCTTATGCATTTTAACAATGCATCACTTTGACAAAATATGATTTGGACAATCCACAGAGACTAGCTTTCTTTGCCTTGGCATTGCTCTCATATGCCTTATTTGAATCCTGATTAGTAGGAGTTATAGTAGGGGATGCATATACATATACTATAGACATCCATACATCAAAACCTAATGAAGATAAATAAGCTTCCATTCTTATGCTCTAGAATGCATAGTTAGATCCATCAAAGAGAAGTGCTTTTTTGATGAAGATCCTTCTTGACTAGCCATTGTGTTTACTATTCCAAGATCTACCTAAGTTGATTAAGCTTTTTTCAAGGAACCCTAGGCTCTGATACCAATTGTTGGAACACATCTATCTAATGAGAGGGGGGTGAATTAGTAGATCAACTAAAATTAGTCTTTTATTCAAAAACATATGTAGATTAAAAGATAAATGCAAAGATCACATACACACATAAATATACATAACACTAGATTTATACATGAAAAATCCTAAAAAAAATCACGATGAGAATAGCTGCTAGAATCTACTATTCTAATCGAGCCTCATAGTCAAAGCCTCAATGACAAACCTCACTAGTTACATTTTTAAGGGCACCGACCCTAAGGAAACACCAATCCCCTAGTTTAAAAGCACCAACTCTAAGGAAGAAAAATCTTCCTAATTGAGCACCAAATCATCTTAACCTCACTGGTTACAATGTTTAAGGACACTAACCCTAAGGAGACACCAATCCCTTAACTAAGTACCAATTCAACTTATCTGATGACACCAACCAATCAGATCTATGGAGTTACAACTTTAGTATAAAAAATAGATTCATAAATGAATCCAAGTCTCTGTTTTGTGTTACAAGTCTAATTTGTAACTACTCATACTTTACACATTATCTTTGTGTCTTTCTTCCTCTTTGCTCCTCTCTATTCCTTTGGTCTTATGTCTGGGTATGTCTTTATTCAACACACTTCAATTCCTTCACCAACCACTATGCTCTTCTCTACTCTGCCCCTCTAGTTCTATGTCTTTATGATTTTCTTTTTGACACACTTCATTGCCTTTTGCTCTCTACCTCTATCTATATTCAATTTGTCTCAATAATAAAAACAATGGTTCCAATAGAATTTTCCTTGGTCCTAGATATCATATTTATAAATAAATGATCTAGGGTTCCATATCTTCTATGTGTTCACACTCATATTTCAACACATCATGCCAATTTTGGACTCTAATTCATTATGACTTAGACTGTAAGTTTCTCACATCTTGATTCCATGCATCATGCCATAATTATAGGTCTCTTTATTATCTATAACATCTTTTAGACTCACATTTTGATGCACAGGCTCTTTAATGTAGATTTGATCAGTTGGATCCATCAATCTCATTGTCTATGTCAAGATATAGAGATTATACACAAGTTCCTGCATGTTCCTGTAACTAACTATTTGTCTGGACATGACTTTAAATGTTGATATTAACTTTGGTGCCATGATCTGATGGGCCAAACTCAAATGGCTCAACTTTAAAATGCATCCATTCGATCACCTTTTGATAGGATCATGCTATCCGTTAGATCTTTGTATGCTTTCAAACTTTAGCTTTATCATCTTTAAAGCACAACCATCAATCTTCCTAATTTGAGATTCCATGTGTCATTGGATCTCCAAAGATGCACATTATTTATCTCTATCAAGACATTAAATGTCAAGCTCTTTATCCCATCTCACTGCTTCCTATATCTTTGGATCACTTTCACTTCATCGATCTTCTCAAACCTTCTCAGTCTTGAACTTCCCACTATGTCAATAAACATCGATCACTTTATTCCATCTGAGTCCACTTGCTTTGTTATATCTTTCTCATCCAATCTTCTACATGCCATTGGATCTTCAAATATGCACGATCTTTACTTTTGTCTAGTTGTTAAATGTTGAGCTCTTTATAGCATTTTAGTCCATTTGCTCTGTGGGATCTCCTTTGCATGATCACCCATGTAACATCAAATATTTTAACAAGCTCAATATTTATCTTTGACATGATCACTCTCATTGGTCCTCTATTTGATAGACTCATGTGCTTGTGACACTTACATTAACACGTTCACTTAGAGGGATCTTTGACAAGCTAACTTCATCATGCTCCATTGGATTGTCTACGTACAATGAAGTGAGAGATATTGATCAAGCTCAGACATAATATAAAGTCTAAGAATTAGGAATATTAAGTCCTTTGATCACTACTCGATCCAATAATTGTGAGGTCGAGGGGCTAGTTTCGTAACAATGATAAAGTCTTAAGTTATAACTTAAGTTACTGGGTCCAGGTTGTATCCAGTCACTATCAAAATAGAAATTTCTTGTTGATGCCATAACTTAAACCCTTAGGGTTTTATTGAGAAATCCTATCCAGTCTGAGAGCAAAGATAATTCAATTTTGGACTCATTCCTTTTCATTTAAACCTGTAGTTCATTTATTCAAGATGCTCATGAAAAAACCATAACAAATCTACCATCTATTTATTTTGCAAATGTCCATACATGATCTTTATAAAATCATGACAACTTTACATGACATTGTGCAGATTTTGTCTAAGTATGGAGACCATTTCATTTTGCTTGGAAGGTTAACTTTGCAACTGCATAACTCTTGTCATATTTAGTCGTATGATTTATAATTTAGCACGTAAGATCCTATTATATAGGGAATTCCATCCATATATCCAATTGCTCCTAAAGCCTTCATAGGTGTAAGATATGTATTCATAAAAATGCCTTTGAGCTTTTTATTGCAAACTACAAATTTGACTGTGTTGGAAAACACTGTCAAAATTTCTTGGAGCCCTACTTTTCTCAAGTATATCTTTTGTCATGTTACATCACGTGACTTGAGATTTAACACATATAAGCTAGGCAAAAAATTGAATAGACCCATGTGATCATTTTGTCCTAACACTTCCATGTGTGAAAATGCTGACCTCATCAATATGCTTACTTGGCTTTGTTTAGCCCTTTTTACAAATTTGGCTAAGTATAGAAACTTAGTGGATTTTGTCCAAGTAGCCAACTTGGCATGCCCATATCTTCAACTATGCTTCATCACATGTCTTCAAAGCTGGTGCATAACTACTAGGGACTAAAATGATCACACCGTGTGATCATCTCCCCCATACTTGTTCACACATGGCAGTGGTGATGTCAACAAAATTCCTTCTCATCTTTTCTATCTAGCCCCAAAATGTGAAGATGATCATTATGAAGAACTAGATGAATTCCATTCATGCATACAAGCATTCTAATCATCCTTGCCCTCTGATAGGATCAGCATATTCATCCTTGAGCACTAATAACATTCTCATAATGTCCCTTTTGACATTAATGACAATCATATTTCCAATATTTTTTGTCAAATTATCTTTCTAATTCATCACATGAGAGCCAAAATAGAGTTTGAATGCAAAGGTTATGGTCCGAGGGAAATTCAACCCTGTTCAGACATATGGTGGGTTCCCTAGTCTGAATGGACATATGTTGAGTTCTATGACAATCTTGGATAAATTTTGAGTTTCTTGGCTTGCATGTGTAACTACAATTCTCCCTCTTAATTTAATAAATTTGAGACAAAGTTCTTATACCAAGTATTTATAGTCAAACTTCATCTCTCGGATCTAGTCTCCACATTAGAACAAAAATCAGGAGCTTTCTGAGAAGTTTGATTTTGCCTTAAATTTTCACTTTGGTGATGATAAGGTCAAATGAATTCCTGACTTCTCTCTTCTTTAGATCATAGTATTTAGACATTTTTAGTACTATGTTTGGACACCACATTGAAATTGGAAAGGCAACTCCTTGAGGTAGTCCACTGTCATGGAGAATGCTTTGACCATAATCTATTTTATACACTGCATTTATTCTTTACCATAAAGATGCAAGATATATAAGCCCAACATTTTTAGCTATCACTTCTTCTATTGGGAGACTTAAAGTTGACATTTGATGCAATTTAATTGACTATGTAGAGAATAGGATGCTTGAGTTGATAATTTATGAAATCCTTCTATTTGGATGAAGAACAAAGTCCATAGTTGGTTTTGTAAGAAAGATGAATTTGAAATGTCTTTGAATAATAGTCAAAATATGATGGTGTTCTAGATAGATAGTATATTTTCATACCATGTTAGATAGAGGCCAAGATCTTGAGTGGTGTCTAACATGGTGTTGGAGTCCTCGAGTTGTGTAGACATTTATAATATTTTAGAGGGTGTTTGAACAAGGAGTGGGGTCTAGGAGTATGTATAGTAAACATTTGTGTTCCAACACTTGTGTTTATAGGGCTCTGGGTTCACGATGTGCCCAAACAAGTGATAGAGTCCAAGGTAATGTTTGGTAAAAAGTGAGACTTGATGGAGGTTTAGATAGGGGGAAGAGTCCATATTTGCTTGGACACAAGTTAGGTTCCATGGTACATTCAATCACATGGTGAGTTTTATTGGGTCTACTCACCAGTATGTCAAGATCTGATGTGTGTCTAGACACAAGTCAGGATCTGATAATGTGTATGGCATGTTTCTAAAACCCATCAAAGCTAGAATTAGGAAATTTTTCATTTCTTACTTGATTCTTTTTGAGTTTGCTTACATTTATACTACTTCATAAACACCTATGATCTCATCCTTTGTGAATTATCCTTCATACATTCAAGAATGGCAAGTCTATATGTAGCATTATCCAGCTAGAACATCATCTAAAACCTTGTCTTCAAGTGTTGAACTTAGTTCCAAGGTATATTTATGAATCGTTAGCAACACTCGTTTACAAATTTGCTAGAATGCACAAAATACCCTATATGATCACCTATGAACTTCCTTTCTATCCAAATGCAAAATATGAAGAATTCAAAAGTGATATCAAATCCTCTTACCCTCTTTGATCCTCAAAATATCACTCAGATGTCATATGTAAGAGTAGTCTTCATACCATATACTGTAAGTAGTATCCTTGAATCTATCTCCCTTTGTAGAATGCTTTCCATGACGACAAGAATCTTGCAATGACATAAAAATAAGCAACAATTTTTGAAATGTTTTCATACCTTAGGATTCAATCAAAATGCTTACCTTATTTTTCTAAAAGATAAATTGTTGATATAGCCTCAACACACTCAAATTTTATGACTCAAAACTCCTGAATTATGATTGACTAAAATATTCTCCTTGAATGCATATTCATCCACAATGCTACATTGAAAACTAATTAATGATTCACCATTTGAAAGGTCAAAGGGAAAATATTAGTCTACAATATAAGCCTTATCTATTGGGCTACAAAGTCGATGTCTCATTCTCAAAAAAATTATTATCCCTATCCTTAAAACACCTATAATTGTTTGTAAGAGCATAATTGGGGGTGTTGTCCTAAAATGTAAAATTTCACGAAAACAAGTTAGAAACTATGTTTCTATAGTTTTAAAATTTATAAAACGTTGTCATTTTTTACTAAGTTGACTCATTGTTGTTGGTGAAGTGAGGGGTTCCCCTCCAATACTTAGGCCTTAGAAAATGTTTTATGTGGATTTTAAATTCCACATACCATTTGGTTTATAAGAAACACCTTGGGTTTTTATTTAGTCATAAGAAGCCTTTTGCCATCTATATTATATGATACACTGGTAAATGGTTAGTCTTAAGAATTTATTTGTGCCACATCTCAGAGACAATATAGTGGGATATGTAGTAGTTCAATACTCTATAGTTAGCACTATGAAATATTGGGCTAACACTATTTATGAATGAGATAATTATATTTGTGAGTTCAAAAATCATACACACCTTATAACAATTTTCTCTGTCATAATCCTAGCAATTTGGAGTCACAAATATGAAGTTGGAAATATAGTATTTTGACATCCTACATAATCAAAAAAATCTAGAAGGGTGAAAATATACTTAAAATTTTATCTAGACACTATGTAATAGCTAGTCAGTTGTTAAAAAAAAGTATATATTTATTTTTGAAGTTGGAGGGCCCATAATTGTCTCATTTCACTAATTATTTTGGTATATAAATTTGGTAATACTTACTAAAAATCCCCATAAGATCTCCTGCATACCCCCTCCCCCATGTGGTGGTACTAACCTGATCAATGGAAATGGGTCAATAACTTTCTAACCTTCTAGTATAAATACATGTCATACATGGTGACCTCCAATCCCAACTCTTTGAGGTAAATTCCCAACATACTAGCATGATAGACACTCTCCATGAACAAAGTGGTTGTGATTCATGGATTGGTGTGAGCAATTTTTTTAAACACAATTCCAATTCTAGGAAAATGTCACATGGTCCCAAATTGAATTTTCTTAAATTTGACGGTAAATGTCTCACTAGTTGAATCTATAAGGCAAAATAATATTTATGTCTGCATAACAACTCATTTTGGGATATGGTACCTATAGCCCCTTTCAACCTAGAGAAATAAGTTGTCTAGTGGTTCTACTAGTATAAAAAATCTAATTATATTTTGCAATGGTCAAATTTTTGTGAAGTTTTATTGGTTCACTTTGACCAAGTGCATATAAGGATTTCATAGGAGCCCTAACAAAAATTGTACAAATTGGTTATGTTTTAGAATATCAAATAGAGTTTAAAAAACTCTCCAAAATAAAAAAATGATTGATAGATGACTTCTTCAAAATCCATTTCTTTAGTGGCCTAAAAAAGGAAATTAGAGCCAAGAAAAAAATTCAAACTTCAGGGTATGATGGAAGGTATTAGGTTATCTAAGTTGGGAAAATATAGATTCAAAACTCAACACTGATCTTTCAAATCCCACCCATTAAAAAATTCCATGCGACCATAACTAAAAACATTACAAAACATGAGAACCACACCCACGAAATGCTTAATAGAGTTGAGATGTAGGCCTATAGGGAAAAATTGTTACTATAGATACTAAAATGTGATTTGCATAGCATTTCAGTCTTGTATACTTAACAAATATCTATTAGGGCTCTACCCTTTAGATTTAGACCTTGCTATCAAAAATATCGTATTTGCCATCTCACCATGCATAACTGCTTATATTATGGTCTGACCCAATCATTTTTGATGACCTAGATCTTATGAACTATAAAAAAAGCTTAAAACCTAATATATATCCTTCATTGTTAGTTTCAAATCCTTAGCTACTTCCTATCCTGTCAGATACTTGTGTCCCACACAGAGACACTTGCATCTATGCAAGTGTCCAAATTCTTATTATGTGTCAAATCCTCAAAAGTCATTTAATTTGGAAGTTTTCAAATCCTATGGGTCAACCCATTTGTCTTATTAAACCCTACCATGAAATATTTTCAAAAGGTGTGGCATAAATACAAATCTAATCCTATTTATTATTTAACTAATAAACACGAAGCAAACAACTATTCAATCTCAATCAATCAATCACACAATTGATTTCTATTGTCCTATTCTTACCTATTCTCATAACAGCCATATTACATGTTTGAATCACTCAAGAAACTGTATGCATCCAAAGCCACTCCCTTCATTTAATGTCACTAATATTCCTATTAGTTGACACTAATTTCACTTATCTAATTTATCCCCTTTAATCCTGCTAATTTATCCCCTTCTTAATCATTTATCTAATGTCCCCATTTTAATAATTTATTTACTAACCATAGTCTTATCCCACTCCTTCATTAATCATTCTAATTCCTTATTATTCCATCCTAATCCTCACTTATCTATTATTTGGGAATTTTAAATTCTCACCCACCTACTCACCTACTAAGCCTATTCCTAGGCTCTCCTACACCCCTAGTCCCTAATCACCCACCTAATCCCTATCTAATCACCTACCTAATCCTAATTAACCCATAAAAGGACTCTAGAATTATCCAATTCTAAAATCCTCTCTATTTTCACCCTTCCTCTCTAGAAGCCTCTAAATCTAGAGGCTTCCAAGGAATTTTAAATTCCTTCTAATTTTCCACCCTAGATCTCCCTCATCCAAATTTGAATATCATCCATTTATCTCTCCCTCCAAAATCTATTTAAACCATCTCAATCCTCCATTGGAGCTAACTATTCTCATGCTATCTCTATGAAACTTGAATCCTCCATCCAACATCCATAATCATGTCACTATAATGTCAAAATTTGAGTCTACATGTAATCAATTATCCATTTAAACATCTTAGAAGGAGGCTAGATGAAACAAAGAATTTGTTAAGACTTATCCTATCTTGTGATTATGGTTTGTTTCCACAATCCTTCCTAATAGGTAGTTTAATGTTTTGAGTTCAAATTTCATATTCATGTGATTTAATTTAGGCTATATTTTGGTGACCAAGGTGGGATGGAGCTACTTCCAAATTAAATTTTTTTGATTATGAGTGGTATTTTTGCTAGCTTGCAGGTTTGATCAATCAAGTAAAATCCCACATATTTTGAAATTTTGCATGCACAGGTGGAATCCACAGTTTTGCACTGGTATTCACGACCTTGTAGTCATGGTTTTTGTCCTCATAAGTCATGATTTTTTTGACCTCTTGACTTAACCACTAACCATCTCCTTTAACCATGCACGTTTTCATTGTCTGACAATAATGCAACTCATAGAATAGTGATTTTGTCTGGCTTGGTTAAGGTTCAGGGGCTTGTTTGTTAAGTCATAAAATTGTAACTTAGATAGTCACATTTTTACCTTGGTAACCATAGTATTGTAATGAGAGTTACGATTTTATCATTTTCAGTAAAATCACTAATAGTTGATCTTTGGCCTCTAACCTGTAGTTTTTAGTTGGGCTCTAATCTATTTTATAGGGATCAAAAGATCATTTAATCCTCATAAAACCTTCATTTTGCATTATGTTTACATCATTTTAGGGAAATTTTGATTGACCATATTCTCATAACGAGGTTTTCTATGAATTTTTTTGTTTATAGGGTGCAATAGGGGAGAGGCTAAGGTAGGAGGATCAAAATACAAAGCCAAACACATGATCTTAACCTTTCCCCTATTTTATACAAAACTGCAAATCATGTAATCCTAGAAATAACAATCTTGATTTGTGGGCTCGCAGAATTGCATCCCTAGTAGAGATTTTGTCTATTTTACCATTTTATAATAGTTCTATCTATTGATTATCATTTTTAGATCTATAAGGAAGAATTAAGATTATATTTAACTAGCAAACACCTATCTGTTTATCTAATTGCTTAGAATTTTGGTTCAAATATGAGTATTCTTCTTAAAATTTTAATATATCATAAATCAATTTTAATCTATCATAGATCATCTGTATATAGGCATCTTTGGCATCTAAACCATTCATCTTAATCTATCTAGACATCTATTAAAATTTAGAGGTTTTGTAATTTATAATAAAATTGTTAATCTCAATCTATAACATAGTAATGATTTTGCCAATCATAGTAGCAATTTGTTAGTCCTAATAATGGTTTTGTAGGTTATTATCACAGACATCAGTTGCAAAATTGTAACTCGTAAATCATAGTCTTGTCTTAGAGTTGTGGTTTTGTACTCTTTAGTTGCAGTTTTGCCCTATGTATCTATGGTTTTGTAGAGAGTGGTGGTTTTGTAAAAAAACATTGAAACTATTAATCCTTATGTTTCAGGACCCTTCTCTTTTGAGTGACACAATCAAACTACTAATTGTGTGCTTACAAACTACTGGTCAAAGACTCCATTTTTGCACTTGAAAAATCATTTTTGAATTGTTTTAATCACTTTGTCTTATATATATCTCTTTGTTTGTTTATTCTTGTCTTTCATCTTGTAAATATAATCATATTTTAATCTAATCAGTTAATTAATCCTTTTTTGACTCCTTGTTTATAACCTGAGGGCTATGATGGCGTATGCTTTCCTTCTTGTGTCCTTAAGGTGATTATTGGAGGGTCAAAAACCACCTATAAACCCCTTCTCAATTTTATTTATAAGGGGATAGTGATGTGTATTTCATCACCACACACTAGACCAAACTCTGTGTTTTGGTGGAGTATAAAAATTAGGATATTTGTCATTAAGTGCCTAAGAAAAATTTCTCATAAAGAGTTCCATAGAATGAGGGGTGATTAAGATCCAATACACAAGTGGTTAGATAACATCTTATATGGAATTGGATCCCACTGTACCTTCACATATATAGGAGATGCATCTAGCGAGCCTGTGTAAACCTAACATATGGTCTTTTGGTCATAACATATGTACTACCACCAGATTAGTATTAGTTCCTAAGTAGCCATCATGTGCAAATGTGGTCGAAAGGGTTTGGTATATTTTGTAATGGGTCATCAACCTATAGCCTCACCCATGAAGCCATTTGATGGTACAGATATCAGGTTACACACCCATCAATTTAATAGTCATAGGTTTATAGTTTACTTGCTTAGATGTGTCTCATGCTAAACAAATGATGTTTGTGAGTCAAGTCAACCTTCACCCAAACCTATATACACCTTTCTAGGTCGTTATACAACCCATCTTATATATCTTTGTCATCATCTCATTGTACATATTATCCTTTTTTACATCCTTTTACACATCCCATACTATCTCCCATCACCATCTTGTCTTAATTTCCACCTAGTCTCACTTCCCATTCACCCCAAATCACCATCCTAACATACTTCTCATCCACAATCCCCTAGCTCATCAAAATCAATCTAAACATTCCTATATGTGATCACCCTAATCAATCAATATATTGTAGAGAATAAATATGAATTAATTTTGTGACTATGAAATATGGGCACTCGCTTTCCTGATGATTTTGACCCCACAAGCCTAAATCCCCCTCCTAAATAAGTCCACCATCAAACCTTATCCTCATTCCAACCCCTTCCACCATCCACTAGCCCCATTCAAATCCCATTATCCCCTATTCATACTTATCCACATTCAAATCCTACATCCCTTAGTAACATCACTTATAAATCCAATGCTCTATCCCAATAAGTCCCCCATCCTTTGTCACCCACCACCCTAAAGTTAGACCCTGCTCTCATATACCAATACATAACTGCCAACAAGGATGAGATCTTCTTGCATTTCCTTACAATGGGTGTCCCGCTTCCCAAAGGTGTAGACCCCCTTAAACTTATTTCACCTCCAGGGAAAACCCTTTCATGTGAGTCTCATGTACACCCTTCATCTCCTAGTCATAACCCATCATCATCCACCCATTCATCTACTAGCAAAGGGAATCCAATCTTGGCAACCCATCCATCCACCCAGTCACATCAAACACTGTTTGATCTAAATTCTAATGCTTCCAAATCAAAGTCACAAAGTGAAGTGGGCCCTTATACTCCCCTTCATATGTCCTTGGAAGCCCTTTTCCAATAATTAGTCACAACCCACATGATGGTTTATCCACCCATACGGCAACTTGATCCCACTAAGCCTAATCCCTCATGGTATAAATCAAACCAATATTGTGAATATCATTAAACTTGGGGGAATTCCATTAAATGATGTTAAATTTTTTGTGATTATGTCCAAGATCTTATTGGTCATGGTGACATATAATTGAGGATAAACTAGATGAATCTATCTACCTGAGTGAAAAACAAGAGGGATGTCGAGATTCTATTCCTGATCATGATCAAGCCCTTCCCTTTCTAAGCCAAAGTCAAGACACCATACCCATCTTCCATGATCCCTCCATGATCGACCAATCCTCCATAAAACACAAGTCTAAGTCTTATAAGCTTAGTCCTCCAACATCTCATAATCCATTTTATGGACCTATCTTTACGCAATCCATTGTTCTTCCATCCTCTCCCTCTCACCCATCACATCAAATACCCCATATTGAGAGGACACTTGTATACAATTATTATTATACTAGTAGCATAAAGTCATGTACATCATAGTCAACATCAGATCCATATGCATCAGGATCATGTGCAACACCAGTCTCTAAGTTAGATTCATCATCAAAAACATCATCCTTAATCAATATTGTAGTAGATGATTACTATGCATGCCCTTTTGAAGATTCCTCCAATTTATACGACAATCAATCACCAAGTATATCTCTTGATATTAATCAAGATGCTAAAGTCATAACCAAGTTTTTACAAGCTCTATCTATCAAAGATTATCAAAATGGATTTGATTCTACTTTGGATGCACATACTACATCTAGTCTTAGTGATCCTTTTGAGATTTTTGAGGACACTTTCTTTGACATTGTGGCTAGGGATCCTAGTGACATTTTTAAGGAATATGATTCCCATTATCCCCTTAATCCATCACATAAAATTAATCATCCACCTCACCTCCACAATCCTTATATCCCACTCCTTGAAGGGAATAAACAAGAATATGCATCATTGTTTTCCCCTCTACATTTGACATCATATGTCACAAATACTGAGGTCCAAGAAATCATTCAAAAGTAAATCAAAATCAAAGCATCTTTGATCTATTAGTTAAATTCAAACAAACTTAAATCATCATCCTAATCAAAAAATATCTTCCCCTAGTGAAACCCAATATTAGGCACTAGGGGACCACTAAAGTCAAAATAATCATTATATATCAAATCAAAAATCAATTTCCTTAGGTGAAGCCCAAAATTTTTCACCAATAGGTGGTCAATAGTAAATCTAATCAAAAAATAAAGTAAAAAGTAATAATCACATGGCCAACCATCCTCTTAATACTTGGATCAAAGAATCAACAAATCAAAAGGTCTTGGATCTCTTAATCTCATTACACTAATCTAAAGAATTCCCTCCACCATATCCAATGGTGTATGCAATTTTATAACCCTCTTTACACTCCCCATCCTATCATATCATCCATCATGATCATATCCCTCATTTATCTCGTATATCCCATCATCACACTCCTAACAAACTCCCATCCACATCGTATCTCAAATCCCTAGGAAATATTGTCCCTTGTATGGGTTACATAGACAACTTGTTAAAATGTTAGGAGGACATTAAGTCAAGAGTCTATAAAGGACACAAAGACATTCATACATCCAACATTAGTAACATGATCCTAACATCATCTATCTCTAGAGTAGGTGTTGGCTGAAATCACATAATTGTTAGCACTCCTACATCGTGTCCCCTTCTCCAATAATTTGAGGTGCCTAGAAAATTAAAAAAACAAAAAATAAAAAATCATTTGTCCAATGATGAAAACTAGTCTTCTATCACCTTGGGAAAACACCATGATGAAAACTAGTTTTTGGAATCATGATAGAATAATTAATTGTCCACATTGTACTTGAACACTTGGGGGAACAATCCATCCTTTTTAGCCATCAAACCCATCCCTTGTCAAATCCCATCGATGTTAAATCCCATCAATATCAAATCCCTATGTCCATATCATGCATCTTATTGTGTCCCTCTTTTCTTCTAGTCTTAACCTTCATAATGGAATAGAATATGCCTTGAGAACTATTCTAAAATCATCATGGCATATCCTTTAATGGACACTCATGCAACTAAACATCTGGTACCTTTATGATGTGGTCATTGACAATCCCTAGTCCCTTCTTCCTTAGTCCTCATCCCCTTTTCTGCATCACCTCCATCCTTTTGTTGTCCTATCCATCATTCCATCCATTCTCATCCTAGTTTTTGGGCTTAGTATTCCCTTTGCTAGTAACCCCATTTTCACAATGTACGTACATATTCCAAAAACACTAAAATTTTAAATATCCTAAAAAATCATAAAATATGCAAAAAACCAAAAATCATCCAAGGTGTCTTGTCTTATGATACCCATCCCATATATCCATTTTCCCATATCACCATTTTGAATAAACATCTAATAGTCCTCTCCTATTCATACTCTATTTCATCTTCAAACCAAAATCCTAATGGTCACCCATCTTTATCTTCATCATCATCCATTTTGACTAGGTATTATGAACATACACAACCTTGTCAAAGAATTTAGTCTAGAACCCATCACTTCCCTATCATTTCCTCTTCATACCTATCACCCATTCAATCACTACTTTGATAATATGGAAGGTATTTAATCACATTATATCCTCATCTTCCTACTAGATTAAAATCTTATAGGGTTTTATCTTTCGATAACCCTTGGTCATCATCAATTACATTCTTTGACCAATCTTAAATTTGCTTTATAAAAAAACTTAGTATTCAAAGACCTTATCACACCCCATCACGTCACCCATCCTCCTAACCAAGGGAAAATCTAGTCTATATTAATCTTAATCTTTATCCCTATCCCCATATCAAGTCCTTACTCTAATCCATACCTAAGTCCTAATTCTAATGATGATCATCCTATACCAATACACATCTATCCTTAGTCCACAATCGCATCATGAGCATCCTAATCCAACCCATCACCCAATCCCTCAATCTATCATTAGACAAGACACAATGACATTGCATGTAGATACTTATGTGTGCTACTTGTATGCTTTGTGTTGTTTGACTTGTTTACATCATGTATATATCTTGTTTATGTTTTGTTTTAGTCTTGAATTATGTCTATTAGGCAATGAACAAGGATGCTATGAGGTCACCCAAGGATACAATAATTCTTATAAGTGACTTTAAAGATGTAGGGTTCACTACATGCCCATTTCATGTATTTTAGCACAATGTCCTCTTGATCATACTTATATCATGGGGAAAATTTACAAGTGCTATATTTATGGGATTGGACTATGATGAGCCTTATGATATCTATAATGGCTTGATATTATACACCCTCATCATTTATCTAACCATCCTTATTTCCCATCACTAATACAATCCTCTTGACTCATCTGACTAACATCCAATATTTTATCCCCATCTCATCATCTGAGTCATGTCATTTAATTTCTAACATCATACCCTAATTTCTAATCATCATCATCTTGTCCTCCATCAATTGTCCTTTATCCTTGAATCAGAACTACATTGGCTTGAGGTTTTTTCAGACTATGTAGGCGACACTTTGCCACTTTTTAGTGCCCAAGGATATCTCAGTCACCATCACATATATTTCATATTACTCTCTTGCATATGTACCTTACAGGGGCATCATCATCATTATTAATCACATCATGGCTCATTGATTTGATATAATGCAACCTTATCTTTTGGTCACTCATTTATATCATTTATTATTTATCATCACCTACATCATATTGATCAATTTATCTTTGACCTACACCAATCATTAATATTATCAAATCATCATCTTATCCTAGACAATATATCTCCCTTGCATGCATCCTTTCTTGAGTACATCTAAATCTTATGGCCTTTCTAATCCTATCATCATCATGTTATGGTTGATTTCCCCTTGGGATGTGTCGAAAACCATGACACCCATCATCTTTACTCCTTATGCATGTGTCTTTGCTAGGGGTATCATAAAGTTGAAGCTCAATACTCAGGTTGATCATCTCACACTTGGCATCCCATCTCCTCATTTATCCATTTCATTCCACCCCTCATTTCTTCTTTCGAGTAGCCATCTGTCTCATTCTTCCTCTCATGTCTGCTCGAGGGGGCATCATATCCACTAAGACCATATACTAACATTCATTAACGACATGATTATTATTTGAAATACCATTACTCTTTCCACTTTATAAATTCATAATGGCCTTTCAAAGAGGGGCAAAATATATACATCTAAATCTGATCACTTTGTTTAATATCACTAATATTCCTTTTAGTTGACACTAATTCTACTTATCTAATTTATCCCCTTTAATCTTATTAATTTATCTCATAATTAGTCATTTATCTAATGTCCCTCTTTATTATTCCTCATTTACTAACCCTAGTATTATCCCACTCCTTCATTGATTATTATAAATCCTTATTATCCCATCCTAATCCCTACTTATATATTATTTTAGAATTTTAAATTTTCATGATCCATCTACCCACCTACTAAGCATATTTATAGGCTCTCTTACACCCATATTCTCTAATAATCCACATAATCCCTATCTAATCACTTGCCTACTCCTAATTAATCCCTAAAAATATTTTATAATTCTCCAATTCTAAAATCCTCTCTATTCTCACCCTTCCTCTTTAGAATCCTCCAAATCTAGAGGCTTGTAAATAATTTTGAATTCTTTTTAATTTTCCACTCTAGATCTCCCTCATCCAATTTTGAATCTCATCCATTGACCTCTCCCTACAAAATATATTTAAACCACCTCAATCCTCCATTGGAGATAACTATTTTCATGCTATTTCTATGAATATTGAATCATCCATCCAACATCTATAATCATGCCATCAGAATGTCAAAATCCAAGTCTACATACAATCAATAATCCATTTAAACATATTTAAAGGAGGCTAGATGAAATAAATAATTTGGTAAGACTTATCTTATCTTGTGATTTTGGTTTGTTTCCAAAATCCTTCCTAATAGATAGTTTAATGTTTTGAGTTCAAATTACATATTCATGTGATTTAACCAAATAGCTCAAAATTTAGGCTACAAAAACAACCCATGAATAATATTTGTCAAGTTATAAGCTAGATCATTGCATGCCTTTGTATGTAGTATATTACACTTTGTGCACACACAAGGCAACACCTACAAGAAAATTACATAAGTCTGTGAGCCTCTCTAGAATATTGTCTATGTAGGAAACGCTCATTGACAGAGGGGTATTTGATGTCAAATTGACATCATGACCCCACAAATCTATTTTTGGTAAGGTACAAAGACCTAAGGTGAAGAGATAAGGTTTGATTCATATACATGCGTTGACATCATATGTGTGTAAATAAAAGACATCAATATAGAGGTGGAAAAGACCCAGAAGGATCCAAGTTGTTACTTCATAATACAATAGTTATTTAGTATAGGATAATTGCATCGAGATTAGGATATAAGCATAAACACAAGTGTTCACAGAGTGACACGAGTATTCAGGCCTCTAGAAATAATATTTATAGAATCTCATGACTAGACCCTGATCTTGCCCCTACCTATTTCCATATTTTTACTTCTTATATCTATCTATATATTTACATATAAGATAACTATTATTCTTATTCATGTTTATGAAATCAAACTACTATTTTGAATGTACTTTCTATATTTAACAGAACTCAACATTTTAATTCAAAATATTTATTCATCTAAGTTTTTAATTAATTGGTCTGATTTATAATAGTTTTATTCATCCTTGTGTATAGATTATTCTACCCCTTTAACCCTCTATACATCTAAAAATAGTAAAAATTTGGTGAACTCAACCACTGTATATTTTCATGCAACTCTTAGCTTTCTCTAGGGTTTTTAGTTTTCTAAGATTTTTGATTTAAGTATTTTATAAATCTACTTTTTTAAATTTACTTTGGAAAATTTATTTTCATTTATAAAATATGAAAAATTTAAATAAAGATCATTTCAAAATATAAGATAAATAAGCCTTAGTCAACCATATAAATATAAATAAATAATTTATTAATGCATTCTTATATGTTACCGAAGAAGAAATCAGTAACCATGATAAGACTAATGCATCCACATCCAATAATGGTGAACCCTTAGATGGCACAAATATTTCCACATCTTCCATGAAAATAATTAATAATTAAACCCAATTATCAATTTCAATGCCAAAACTAGCACAAGTGGTGTTTTCATCCCCTTTGGTGGCTTCACAAATATCAAATATTAATCTCAATGGGTCCATGATGCAAACTCTTCTCCAAGTTATAAAAACTTTGGAAGATAATGTTACCAACATAAAACAAAATGATTTGAAATCAACTCATGCTATTGATTCACAAGATGTATTACATAATCCTCTATCACTTGAGATATTTTTTCACCTTTTACCAACTAATTTTGTTGCACCTATTATGATGGCAATGGTGATCCTGAACATATTAGATATTTATATGAAACATGTCTTGATTATGCTTCAAATGATAAAATTTTGACCAAATTATTTCTAAGGAGCCTAGAGGACTATGCTTTAAGATGGTTCTATGACTTATGAATCCAATTAGTGAAAGCATTCAAACCCTTAGCCGATCAGTTTCTAGCACATTCTTCCATCAACACCACTAAAAATATGCAATATGCATAAATTACTAAGATCAAACAAGGAACCAATGAAGCTATAAATGAATATGTTTTGAGACATGAAATGATATTATCCAAAATGACAAATCTAATGGCAGATAAAGAGCTTCAAGACATATTTAACCGAAGTTTATTTTCCCTATTTCATGAGTCCATTATTTTTTAAAAGTTTAAATCTTTTGATGACTTATGCCATATTATCTGAGATTTTAAAATAGAACTTCTATCCATGAACAAGCTTAAGTATGTAGCAAACATACTGACTACATCTACTACCAAGTTTCATATCAAACCAAATTACAAGGTAAATCTTACAAAACCTAAAATAATAATAATTAAAGTTAATGCAGTGTCACAAAAATCTAATAACTCATCTTTTCCAATGCACATAAGATATAATTTACATGATTACCTGAGTCTCTAGCTTTGATACTCAAGAAGCTTGTGAAGTGTCATCCCATATCTTTCCCTCCTCCCATAAAAGTTGATATGAGTCAACTTTTACCAAAAGAATATGATGATAATTCATATTATAACTATAACTGAGGACCGAGGCATTATAAAAATAAATATTATACCTTGATACATAAGATCCAAGATCTTCTTTATAACTAATATATTACATTTGATGATCCTCCAAAGGATTCAAGTTCACAACCTAGTGACCATCAAAACTAGAAGATATTTAACAATATCTTGTAAGATCATTCTAAGAAATATCCATAAGTTGAAATGATATATTATGAAATCCTCCTCTATCACATTATTACACCCATTATATTGGTTTATTGGCACTTATACATGCACAATACTTCTTATGGTTTAGAGACCCTCTATTTTGTTTGATGGCGATGAAATTATAGATGATGACTTATATATTAATTAATTATTCATTCAAGCATACCTTGATCATTAGATTATTTATAGTGTTATGATTTATAAGGTTATAGTGATAACATATGTACTAAGAGGTTACTTACACATTTGGGATATACACACGATAATTTATACCCTTCAACCAAAATAGTCAAAACATTTTATGGGAAAGCACAACACATTATTGGTGAGATTGATTTACCTTTACAAGTTGGTAAAACACATGGTTACTAACTTTTTAATTATACTTTACACAAGAGTATTTGATATGTTATTGGAATGATTTTGGATACATAAACTCTGTGTAATACCTTCCATAGTGCATGAGTGTATTAAATACATTCATACCAATAATGTAGTTATAGTTTATGGATTTCCATATGAACATCCACTTAAACAAGAGAAATTTATTCTCAGATAGGTAATTATATAACTTAATAATATTAATCATCCATAAAAAGATAAGCAATAGGGAATCCCCTTTCCTAAGTGAACCATACTTGAGAGACCATTGCATCAAAGATACATAATGGATTCCATAGAATCCTCATCTACACCTACATGGTCCACCTAGTTGCTAAGATAAAATAAACATGTTTCAATTACAACGGCATAAATAAAACCATAGAGAACTAAATAGTGGTTTCCATGAACCCCTACTACTTATATTATCTCTTCATGGCCATAAATTCCTATGATAAATACACAAAGTACCACAAATTCTATAGTTCTAGATATGACACATATACATGCTCTTTGGGAGTATCATTAGTTTGATGTACCATATTTTAAGTTTGGAGATACCTATGAGTATCCCTAAAATGGGATAATAGTTAAACCTTTTTATTTTATAAATATTTTACAAATACAAAAAATTAAATATTTAAGAAAATACAAAAACATTCAAATAAAATAAAAAATACAAAAATATTCAGCATTCAAAATTTCACTACCTCCTTTGAATATATGTTATTTGATTTATGTTAGTAGATAACATATCATTTTTTATATAAAAATGTTTTACAAGTACTTGAGTGTGATACAGGGATACCCCAAACCCATGATAGTTGCACATACAAATGTTGGACCTTTCCTCTTTTTATGTGATATACTACATCAAGGGCATCTAATTTTTTGATCATGATTCATGTATGTTACATTAATTTATGATCATTTATAAATTATCATGTTTAAATTATACACTAATACCTACACATGCCTATACTCATGATTACATCCTTCACAGTGTAATTTATATGTTATGTTATATGACATTTTTTATAACACATAATATAGGGATTGTATACACATAATATTTTTTACATTTATCAATTAATGATGCTTTCTCTCTTGTGAGAACCATAAAGTATCAATATCTCTGAGTGCATGCCTTAAAGGGTGCACTAGAAAAGGGGTGAGCATAACATTAGTGATTCACAAGATTGTTGTTCCCTATACGACCACTTAAAACCAACACAAGTCCCTCTTATACATATCACTATGCTTTGAAACCTCCCTACCATGATCATCCTTTAGATAACCCATACCTAAGCCAAACATATGTTTACCATCCTCTAAACACATTCAAATGGGTCAACCCTATTCTAGGAATTGAGAATGTTATGGGACTAAGTCAACCCAGTTGACTTAGTTTATAAACTAACTTCTCTATTCCTAAATAACTAGGTCAACTGAGATGACTACATCGAGTAAAATTTTAGAAGGATTTAGAGTAATATCTAGATATATAAACACGTATTTCACCCTATTTCTGATAGAGAGAATCATTCATTTACTCTTATTTATCTGCTTATCCACCATTCTACTTGAGGAGTCATTGTTTAAGGTTTCATACTTCTGTCTTATGGGAAAATTATTTTGGATGCGTAGGAGAAGTATTATTCCATATAATTGACCTATATTTGTTATCCTTATGGACCACAATAATTTATTACAAAACACCATTGGTTAAGGGAGAGATTGAGGCTCGACAGGCTTGTCTTCAAGGCAAGTATTCCTAACTCTTAATCTTATTTTGTTAGTAGATATATTTTCATGTATAATGTCTTATGAATATATTTATCTCTTAATAATTAATGTAGACACCTAAAACTAGCCATTATTGGTCTTTGACTAGAATTCAGATTGATTCCTACCAACTAGTACAAATTAAGTCTAAGAATCACTGAACACCCCAAATTTTCTTGCACATCATTTATCAAAGCTCAAAATAATGTTGAGACATTCATAATTAATGTATCCTACTATATGCAACCATAACCTCTGATATATTCATCTCTAATCATCTTGTGTCATCATCACAACAATCAATTTGGCCTATAAATCTATTAAGTAGGGCACATGAACAAATATCAAATCTTAAAAGAGTTAAATGACTAATGAGAATTAATTAACAAGCTAAACCAAATTAAATGTATAGTTGAATTATCCATGGGAAGTTAATGAACATCATAACAAAGAAATTCTAGTTTTTCATCATTGCCTTTATGAGTTGTCAAGCTCTTTAAAAATATCTTAAAATATCTATTTTGGAGAGCCATGCCTAGTAATTCTAAATCATAATTACTTGACAACTATTAAATCTATTAGGGTTATATTTGACTCACTTAGGTTAGGGTTGAACCTATTCCAAGCCTTAACTCCACCCTAACTCACCTTGGGTAAGAGTTAGATCCATTTGATATAAATACAATGCCTTGCCTATTGAATCCTAAGCTATTTTGGTAAAAAGTTATTATGCACAAATATCTTCAAAAAAGCTCTCATAAGCCAAAGTTATAATGTAAATTTGGAGAGAGTCAAGACATTTGATTTAGTTTTATAATGCCAAAATTGCCTTGAAAATAGTGTTATAATGCCAAAATCTTAAGCCAAGCTACATCAAGCGATATCAAAGCCAATGGTGCCAAGGAGAGAAGGAACCAATAAGCTTCATTTTCCAAAGACTTTTATGCACGAGCTGAGCAAGTCAGTAAACAAAATCATTTAGAGATCTCAAAGAAGGTAAAGGATTTGTTGTCTTTTAAATTTTAGTTTTGCTTTCATTTGTCTTTTGTTACTAAGATTTCCCTAAGTTCTAGGCTTGGAGTGTAAGTGTTAGTGTGTTTTTATTTAAGTTTTATTACTTGAACTAATATGTTACTAACCTCCCTTGTTGAATTACTATGATCACAAATGGCATGCCCAGTGGGACACTACGGCATCCCATACAAGCAAGGAGATGAAAATGCTACTCTCAATTTTTCTATTGAGTACTTCACAATCTTCAAAATTTGAGTTTTAACTTATTTTTTTATGTTTTCTATTTTTTAGTGTTACACATAGAGACTGACATTGGTTCTAATAAAATAAATGTTGATCTTTCAAAAATTAAACCCAAGAATTAACATCGACCCTTGTGTGAAGAGCAGGGCATGTCAAAAATGTGATTTCACAAGTTTTTCTTGATTTTTTGGTTTTATTTTATGTTTAAAGAGCTTGAAGATCATTTATCTGACCATTACATTGTAGGATATAATATTATCTATTGATTTTATGCCCATCTTGATAAACATATTTCTTGTGGAAAAACTTATTCTAGTTTCAATTTTTGAAGGAAAGAAGGAACTGATACCGATCCCTATCAATTGATGTCGATCCCTCTGTGGATCGACTAAAATTGATTTATACTAATTGACATTGGTCTCTATGGAAAGAAAATAGAGAACACCTGAGAGAAAAATTTGAAAAATTATTTGTTCATCCATGAAAGTGATTCTAACTAGGAAAAAACTCTCCAAAAATTATAGGACCTAAGATGGAAAAGGACACAAATTTGGAAGTGGTTAAGTTTTGAGCATTTCATTTTGATTCTTAAAAGGAATTTAGACATTTTTATGCTTAGTTATTTGTGAAATTTTTTTGCAAGTTTTTCAACTAAGGCCAAGGGGAAACATTTCATAAACATTTCACTTTGGTGCAATAAAATAAACACTCACACTTAGATATATACTCTTAAGAGTGTTTGTTTTACACTTGTGCTTTCAAAATTGTTTATTTTAATAAAATGATTGATGCATGTATGCTCTCCCTCATCCCCTTTAGAGAACTCAGGTGACAAAAAGCACTCTTTATTTTCATTGATTAATTTTTAGTCTGAAAAGCATGAAAATAACATCATCAAGACCCTTCCCAAATCTGTATGAATTGGATGATCCAAACATGACCCTAAATTATTTTCACTTGTCTTTTGTAGTAACAAATTTTAGCTTGTAAGAGGGATTTCATCACCTCCTCATGAATTCTCTAGGGAAGCATTGACCTAAAAATTCATCTCCGAACATAGTTTCAAACCCACTCCATAGTGGGTTATACAAATTGAGGTTGACTAATTAGGATGTTTGTTTAAGTGATTAAATAAACTCCATTAGTAAGATACTACCTCAAACCATAGGGAAAACTCAGACATAACACTCACTAAGCAAGTGACAGATGTAATGGTTTTGAAAAAGATAATAAATTTTCACAATAATCTAGTTGATGTGGATCTAAATGACATTAGCATCCCTTGTGTTAGCCACACTTGGGACCATCTAGAAACACATAAAAATTGATAGTTTAGAACAACCCCACTTGTTGTAGACATATTATTGATACATGGTGAGTAACCCAAAGTTATATGTCATAGTACAAACTCTTGGGAGAAGGGGCCTAAAAAACTTAATTTTCATGAGCTTTTATTTTTGGATTAACACTTAAAATACTCTCAAGAGAGAGTGTATTGACAAAATTTGACATTTTAATGCAACCTTATCAGTTTTAGGATCTAAGATGTTACACTTAGGTGTTTTATGTCATTTTATCCTTCATTGCCTAGTTTTTGAGTCTAATCTATCTATTTTTATTTATCTTACCATGTCAAGCTGAGTTTTAGTTATACATCACTCATTTGTTTGAGGAAGCATTATGTTGTCCATTTTTGACACCATACTTTTTGCCTTAGTATTTTGACAAATCTTTGTGTATGTATCACTTGATTGAAAAGGGTAATGTTATGTTGCCTAATTCATTTTGAGTCTTTGTGCCTTGGAGTCTTGAAAAAACCATTATTTATATCTTTAGAGTGAGATAACATTGGTATGTTGTTCGAATAGTTTCACAGACTTGTTTGCCTTGTGCCAAATGCCATTTTTTGAAACCAAGCCATATGTGCCTTTTTTTGATTTATATCTAGTGTTGTTATGCCATTTAATTTTGTCTAGATTGTTGTTTGTAGAAGCCTAATTATCATTATTGTTTTTGCCTTTATTTTAGGAAAAATAGTCTATCTCTCCCTATGCCTTTTATTTCATGCCTTATGCCAATTGAACAAGTTCCTGTTTGATTCTAAATGCCTAGCCTATGCCAAAGTGTTTTAGATTTTTTAGATTAAATCTCTCACCTTGTTTTTAAAGTCTAGATTTTGTGCCACATTTAGACAAAAGTCATAACAAATGCCTATTTTGAGCTTAAATTTTGATTTTGTGTTTCACCAAAAGATCTAGAAACTATTATTTTCTTAGATTAGACTTGTTGGAACACTATGGACCTAGAGTTTGGCATGCCAATTTTTATTCAACCACTTGACCTTTTGTGTAAGATATTTGATGTTAAGTTGTTTTATACCAAGTTTTAACACAAACTATTTTGGAGATACAAATCCACCCTTAGACCAAGTTAGATCATGTTTGGACCATTTATCCTTTGGAAATTATTTTTAAGAGTTTTTAAAACTCTAGGCCTTTTAATGAAGTATTCATTATTGACTTGGATATCTCTTGTTACACTTATGGTGGAGTCATGTACAATCCAAGTTATGATATAATGGACATAAAAATTGAGTTTGTTTGAGACCCCTATGGTGAAGAAATTGTTTATGAAATGGATCCATATCTTCCTTACAATACTGATTCTGGGGAACAAATCCAAGCACCATGTTCAGTGGTAATTATTTAGTTTAGTTGACGTATGATGTTCACCCTATCACTACTCATGGTGTCTATTCTTCCACCTATATCATTAAATCTCTTTCAAATTTTGTGAGTTAATAAACTCCATCACATATAAGAAATACCATTTCTATACCATGACCTCATCTTTTGGCTAGTGATAGAAACCAAGCTTCATAACAACCTACCATTTCTATACTAGGACCTCATCCTTTGGCTTAAAATAGTAACCAAACTTCACAATGCTCTACCATTTGCATATCAGGACCTCATCTTTTGGCTCGTGATAGTAACCAAAATTCACAATGCCCTACCATTTCTATTCTAGGACCTCATATTTTAGCTCATGATAGCAACCAAGATTCACAATGACCTATCATTTTTATTCTAAGACCTTATCTTTTGGCTTATGCAAGAAATAAATATTCATAATTCCCTACCATTACCATTCCCAACCCTTCCATATATGGAAGCTTGTTATCCCCACCAAGTTATCTAATCATAACTCAATGGGTCACAATTACTATCTTAGGCCATAAACCAACCTTTATTAAGCCTATCATTATCCAACCACTAGCCATCCTTAATCCATTACCAACCATCCCCCACTTTAAAAATCCCATGCTAATCATACAGACCTGACTGAGCCAATCATTACCTCTCCAACCAAGCTAATCATTCAAGGACCAAGATGTGATCAAAATTGGTATTTTATAACTGATTGTAAACCAAGGCCAAGAGAACCAATCAATATGTGATGTTTTTATTGAACTAATCATTTGTGATGAGTCAACTTGTGATGAATCAACTTTTAATACTATCCCTATTATCGAGGAGTCACACTCTAACAAGCCAGTCTTTATTGAGTAACTTCGTAATGATTATAACCACCTTTGGTAAAATAATTATCTTGACCATATGCATATTTTTAAAGAGCCTCCCTCTAGCAAGCCAACCTACATGGAGTTGTCTCTTGACCTTTTTACCATTGTTGAGGTGTATCACTTTGAAAAACTAGTCTTTGGAGACCATTATGCCATCATAGGTTGTTAATTGTCCAATACCAAATGCACAACAAGAAATTATTATAGCAACATCCACATCAAATGAATAATCAACATTTGAGTCAAGTTATACTCTTGAATCAAAATCAAATTTAGCATCAAAATCAGTATCAACATTAGTCTCAACATCAGATTTAGAGTCCCTTGAGTCAAAATCAGATTTAAAATTAGAATATGTTCGTGGTTGTTATAATATTAGTTATGCATGCCTCAAAGATCAATTTGAATATATTTGTGATCCTTCTAAATTTTTTTAGGATGGTTACTTTAGTTTTGATACAAGCTCTCTTAATATATTCTACAAGGATTGAGCTACCTTTTCCCATTCCATTACCATTTCACATGCTATTAACACCAACCAACCTAGCGATTATATTGACCTTCTACCTCCCACAAGTGTTGATTGGGACCAATAGAATCATATCTTATTAAATTACATCCATGGTGATGTATCAGATGTAGAACATCAGGGAGGCCAAGACTACATTCAAGTAAAAGAAGAATAATCTTCTAGTGAAACCTTTTTGAAGGCATTAGGGGACAATCAAAGTCCAAACTCAACATCTTCTAGAGAAACTTTTTTGAAGGTTCTAGAAGAAAATTAAATTCAAAAGTTAATGTTCTTTATTAAAACCTTCTTGAAGGTGCTATGGGACAATCAAGATAACTTCATTGGTGAAAACCTCATTGAGGCACAAATAACTGAGCACAATAGTTCTTCACTACGTGATGAAGACATTATCAAATATGAAATCAATATAGATTCCAATCTATAAAATAACTAGATGGTATCTACTCTTAAGCCCAAACAACAAAAAAAATTGGTGGTCCTATTAGGAGCAAATTCAAAAGTCTTTAACCCCACCACATCCAAAGTTATATCAAATCCATAATCAAAAACATTGTGTGTGCCTGAAAACCTCAATATTCATTTGTTTCCTAACCATTATACATTCCATTATCATCCACATTTACATTTTCAAATCAAACCTATCATCCAATATTTATCCATAATTACCATTCCTGACCATACTTTCCTTCATAGAGGCTACAAAGACATCTTGTCTCAGATTTTAGAGGAAATAGAATCAATAACCAATGAAGACTAAAATGACATTTTTTGCATCCAAATATATAGTAGGTTCTTAACAAATAAACTATTCAAAATAGGTGTGGGATAACAATTTACATGATTGATTATTCTAGTTGTATCATATGCTGACTAGGACATACATCTTCACATCAACAAGAACAATAGAAACATTCATCTTAGCCAAAAACCATACCAAGACATTTACCTTGCCAAAAACCATACTTGGCCATAATAAAAATCCATGCCATTTTAATTTGCCATTTACGATGCAAAAAATCATACCCGGCCAAAAACATTTACCATGCCTTTTATTTTTACATTTACCTTGTCATTTTCATTTGCTATTCCTCTCATTGTTATTTCATACCTTGTCACTTACCTCATTTTCTCACTTGGGGGAAACCCTATCACCATTATATCCATTTTCCATCCTATCATCATCCTAAATAATGTCATACTGTATGTCATTATACCATACCATCTCTATTAAATTGAAGCCTATTTTTAGTTATCCTACCTAACCCATTTTTATCTTGGTTCTTTTGGTTCTTCCCATACCTTCTGTGAGGGGATTTCAATCCAATTTTATCATTTTTAAAATTTCATGTTTAAATAACAGTCTTTGAAATTAGTATGATATTAGATCTAGCAAGTTATCTTTCATTTACATTTGACTGGTGCCACTGATTATAACCACCTATGGATAAATTAATATTTCACCTAGTGTTACTAATTATAATCACCTATGAGAAAATTAGTATCATAGACATATGTTATTATTTCCTAACTATAACTACCTATGGGAAAATTAGGAACAATACCTTTTACCATGCATTGCTGCATCACCTTGCCATAACTATTCTCATTTGCCTTAATTTTAAAATTTGTTGTGACCTAGTCAGTTCTCACTGCCTTTTTTGTGGATGGAACTACTGTGAATTGAGGTCATAATGGGACTATGTAGGCCATGATTGATTCATGTTGAGGTTAGATCGGTCCCCCTTTTCCATACACTCTTACCATTTTGTAAGTAACCTAAGTCAATGCTGTCACCATTTTATGAGTGATATCTTGTCAATCTCTAACGAGCTAAGATACCTCAAATTTTAAAAACATTAAAAATTTTCAACATCCAAAAACATTTGTCTTGTCTAAGCCTAGTCAGTCATCCTTGATCCACCCTACTGGGGTAAATCCATTTTTAGGATGCTTTCTTTTGATTTTAATTTTAGGATTTTTATGTATTTGTTTATTTGTTTATTCTCTTTTAGTGTTGTACCTTGACTCAGTCTATATGCATTCATTGGGTGATTACTCATGCATTATTCTAGAGTCCATCCATATTCATACATCAACATTATCATCATGTTTTTTATCATTAGTTCATTATTTTTAATTTTTATTGGATTGGGAGTTAGTCCTTATGCATATTTCAGCCAAGTCATCACAATATTCTATCATGATGCCTACTGTCATGTGCTATATAAAAAATAAGCTTGAAAAGTCTTACAAGTAATGGATCCACATAAAATTCTCCTTGGTAACCTTAGAAAATATTCCCACCCTCCTTGATTAAATCAACCCATAAACCATTCTAGTTGTATCAATTATAATAAGGATGATCATCTCCACATTGGTAGGTATAATTGAATCATCCACATTAATCAATTTTTATCTTTCTATTCATCTCTTTTATCACTTTGTACATTCTCATGTGCGTGTTTGTTTGTGGCTTATTCAATCATTAAACCATCACATCTACATTTGCATCCACTCATTTTTAATATGTGCAATAGATTATATCTTTGAGTTATGCTTTCTAATCTTCCCTATTGGGGCATAATCAAAAAGCCACTTTCAATCCTGGTCATATTAATGATTATAATCACCAGTGGGAAAATCATTTTTTCAACTCATCAGTCCTAATTGGGGTATATGGCATTTCCAATGATTATAACCACCTTGGAGAAAATTAATGTCTCAAACTTTGTTACTGATTATAACTACCTTTGGGCAAATTAATACTTTTTAAATCAATGTATGCAAGCATTTTATCGATTGGATTAATCTCACTAATGGGTTAATTTCATTCTTCTTTTGTTATATCCATGCCACTGATTATAACCTCCTATGGGTAAATTAATCTCTTCCATCCTTTTCATTTTTTTGGTCCCATCATTTCCTCCTTTCGAGGTACTGATTGCTGACCCTTTTTGTTGCCCATTCCCTTAAGGGGCACCTACAATTCATCTATTACCATTAAAGTCATAGGCATATAGGACATTTTAATTTTTTTAGAAGACATTACTATGCCTATAGCTTACAATACCTTCCCAAATAAGGAAAAATTATAAACACCTAAAATTATCCACCACTGGCCTTCGACTGGACTTCAGACTGATTTTTACCAACTATTGCAAATTAAGCCTAAGAATCATTGAAGGCCCTAAATTTGTTTGCACATCATTTATCAAAGCTTAGAATCATGTTGATACAACCATAATTGGGGTATTCTACCATATGCAACTATAACCTCTCATAGATTCATCTATAATCATCTTATGACATCCCAATAATCAATTTGGCCTATGAACCTATTAAGTGGGGTACATGAACAAATATCAGATCTTGAAAGAGATAAATGGCTAATTAGAATTAATTAACAAGTTAAACTAAATTAAATTCCTAGTTGAATTATCCATGTGTAATTAATGAATATCGTAAAAAAAAAATTCAAAAATTTAAATTATTCTATCCTTTCATCATTGTCTTTATGAGTTGTCAAGCTCTTTGTAAATATCATAAAATATCTATTTTAGAGAGCCATGCTAGTAATTAAAAATCATATTTACTTGATAACTATTAACTCTATTGGGGTTATATTTGACTCACTTAGCTTAGGTTTGAACCCATTCCAAGCCTTAACTCTACCCTAACTCATCTTGGGTGAGAGTTAAATCCATTTGTTATAAATACAAGACTTGCCTATTGAATCCTAAGCTATATTGGTACAAATTTATTATGCACAAATATATTCAAAAAATATCTCATAAGCCAAAGTTATAATGCAAATTTGGAGAGAGACAAGACATTCGATTCAGTGTTATAATTCTTAAATTGCCTTGCAAGTAGTGTTATAATGTCAAAATATTGAGCCAAGCTAAATCAAGCCACACCAAAGACAATGGTGCCAAGGAGAGAAGGAACCAACAAAATTTATTTGCCAAAGACTCTTTGATGCAAAATCCAAGCAAACCACTCAACAAAAGCATTTATAGCTCTCAAGGAAGGTAAAAGATTTGTTATCTTTTATATTTTTATTGTGTTTTCATTGGTATTTTGTTACTAAGCTCTCCCTAAGATTTAGGTTTGGAGTGTAAGTGTTAATATGTTTTTATTTGAGTTTTCTTACTTGGACTAACATGTTACTAACCTCCCTTCTTGGATTTCTATGATCACACTTAGGATTACCTCTACATTAACTTGAGTAGATTTATTATTTGCATGTTTATTATCCCCCATTTATGCCATAAGCTTTGGAGAGTACTATATTAGATTTACTTTACTTTGTTACAAACCTTAGGACCTAGCTAGGGTTATTGTGTGGTATTACTCGATTAGAGGATTTTAAATGCTCTCTATTGATATTGTATGGTAAGAGACTACTTAGTTAGGTCTAGTGGATCCATATTGGTCATGACATCGATTGTCTAAATGTACCAATAAGTAGAATGGATAATTTGATTTATCTTATCTAAGTTAGGATTAATTTATAGATCAAATTCACTTTCCCTTGTATATATTCTGATGAACCTAATGTGAAACTAACCCTTGTATATTTTCTTTCACACTTTCATTTAGTTTCATTTCTCTTTTATTTTATTTTTATATTACTAGATTGACTCTATTGACTTCGTCTAACATTTTGTGCACAAGTTTTAACACATAATTGATCTAATCAACTTTATTTAATTTTGTGCAAGTCATCTTCAATTACATATAATTAGATCGATCCTATCGATATATTTTACTTTTCTACATATAGGTTTTTATACTCAGTCAACTCTATGGTTGAAAATATTCATCTGGAGGACACTATAAAAAATAAAAATTCAAAATTTTTAAACTATTGGGTTCATTCTAACTAAGTCATTTATTTTACTCATTTCAGTCCTCTTTTTAATAGTTTTTAGTCTGTAAAATTGTAACCCTACAGTAAACTAAGTCCACTAGATTGAATTAGTTATGTTGTTGCTTTTTGTCTAAAAGACTCAGTCAACTTGTATGATTATGTTTCTTTGGCCTTTTATTCAATAGATAGAATCAATCAAATTGATTCTATTCTATACTATTTTCATACTCGGTCATCCCTATTGACCCAATACTCTTGAAATAAAAATAATTAACTCACATTGGTAGTAATTAATTCATCTTTTATTTTGCTGCTTTCTTGCTTAGAGTAGCACACATAGTATAACTAGAAAAGTTTAATTAATCGATTTAGTCACATTGATTTTTATTTTATTCACACACTACCAAATCATAAAATATAAAAAAACATTAAAAAATTCTACTTACGAAGGGGGAAGCTGACTCGATTTTCTAATTGAGTATAAATATGTGGTTAATGGTATATATTAACAAAGTACCTGACACCTTTATTAATACGAGATTGTGAAGTGAGGGGGTAGGACCTAATATTAATCCAATACCATCACCAATATAGATATCTTTCAGCCTTAACAACCAACAATCATCTTTAATTTACTTCTTTCTAGTTCTTTTCTAAATCTAAATACCCTATAACATTTATTTTTAAATCTATAATTTAAAACATTTAGGAATGACTAGATATATTATCATTTCTATTTTTTAGAATTATTACTTACTCTCTGTTAATTGTATGATGTATTTTAAAACTTTTACTGGCCAATATTGATACAAGGGTTTTGTTGTGTGCCACATTAGATCGACTAGGTCAACCTAGTTGCCTGTTTATTTATTTCAATTTTTCTATTAATTAATACTAGATCATCTATAGTCATAACTATAAAAACCTATTTTTATCCTCAAAACATAATTGACCCACTTGAATGTGTCTCCTATAGTTTTATATTTTAAATAATAGAGTTATCATATCTGATCCAATCTCTCATAGGCTAGTATTTTTACCCTTTTACAGAACATAATCATTTTGTTTGACCTAGTCTCTCAAAAGCTAGTTTTCAGTGCTTCTCAATAGAGAAAAACTAACCCATTCGATTATGTCCCTCTTGTATATTTTGTTGGTCTACCTTCCAAACTTAGTTGAATTGGTTGACCCCATACCACTTGGGTGATTTATTTATCTGTCCTAAAATCCCGCTTAAGCGATCCAATTCAGTATCTAGTCAAGTTTGATTCAATATTTCACCTTTTCTCATTAGTTTTATATCCTCATTCCAAACATCATTAAATCCCATATTAGAATATTTTTAGATAACCTTAATCCATTTAGATGATACATGAAGTATTTTTTTCATTCCTACTTTTGTTACCCAAGAGGATACTCACTCTTGGTGCACCTTTTCTCACCTTTCATCTCTAGATTGTAATATGGTTTAAATTACCCAAAATGACGACACCGATGGATCAAATCTATTTCAAACTTATTAGGACACTTTTATCTACAAATTAACTTATTACATTATAGGAGTAATTAACACAAGCTTAACCAATAACCCCATAGAAAATTATTTAAACACCAATAATCCTCCATCTAACAATCCTCCACCCAACAACCCATCCCCTAATACCAATATAGGGAATGATCCTCCTACCAATCCTAATAATCCAACTTTAAACACTAATAATCCAAATCCACCAATTGACACCACTCAAATTCTTGCACAAATAGTTCAACAAATGAATATTATGTAAACATCTAATACTTATCAAATTATGCGAATACAACATCATTTATTAAACATGACTAATCAACCTCCTATTATCCTACCTCAAAATGACCAAAATTTTATCCCTTCACCTCTTAAAGATTCCATAGGAAATACCATTCCCCAACCCCTTATGGATAACAATATGTTTCAAAATATTCAAAATGAACCTTTAGCTCCCTTCATTATTTCTATTGATATTGGAAATATCTCTCCAACTATTAAATATGATGGGACTAAAGACACTGCATCTTTTCTTAAAGCATTTGATAATCTCTACAAAGAGTGAATTCAAAAAATAACTTTTCTACCACCAAAATTCTACTCAAAATATTTACATGAGATGTATTAGAATGGTATAATAAACTCCCTCAACATTCCATATGGAAACTAGAGGATTTAGTCAATCCTCTAGTAAAATAATTTCAACACAATGATCTTCCTAAAAATTATCTTAGTCATTTTATCAATGCAAAATTAATCTCTTTCTGAATCATCTCATGACTTCATTAAATGATGGAAATATTTATCTCACAAAGCTAATCATAACATGACTGATGATAACTTATTTAAACTATTTATAATAGCCTTAACATCTTACCTTCAATATAAGGTTCAGATTTTTTCTCCATAAACTCTTAATGTTGTTATTTATCAAGCTAAAAGATAAGACTTTATTAAGAAACAATTTGAGCCAATTCATAAATCCATCAAGGGATCCTTCCAAAATTACACTAATGTGATTACTAGCAATCATCCTTAAACAAAAATAGTATTCAAAGTAGATAATTCACTTACTTCCCATACACCATTAATAGTTCAAAAAATGAATTAATTATTATCTCCCTCTAAACCTTTCACATATATTAATAATCCACCATGATCATAATAATTTTTTTTGATTTCATGCCACTATGGGTGATTTTCATGAAAAATGTCATGGGATCCTCAAATTTGCTATCTCTTTTATGTTAGGAGATACATTCAACCATGATGCTATGATCAAAATACATCATCAATATTTTGTCAAAGCCTCTCAAAAGAAATAAGTTACCAAGCCTTCATCCTCTAAACCTCAAAAATATTTCTCTAATTTTATCCCAAAACATTCAAATGAAGATATATATGTAATTGATGATGATTATGACCATTATTATACCAATTCTCAATATGTGAATGTAGCCAAAGTAAATTAGAGATGTAAACCTACCCACAAAGATCCTGTCACTAAACCTAAAAACCATCAACCGAAGAAAAATTACTTAAAGACACCATAACTACCACTACTAGACCTTCTGAACCAAATGAGGAAACCCTCCCACAACCAGAACCACAATCAACTTCTCATACTATTATGAAAAACATTATACTTACTAAACCTCATGTTGGTTCTTCATATTTTCATGGACGAACTCAATTCAATGCCTTTTAAAATACCCATCATTGACTTATTTTGTACTTCTCCATATCATTGTAAATTTATAATGTATAAATTATAAGACATTGAAGAACCACCATTTCTTGATGTGGAAAATTCTCCTAAAGACCCTTCACCTATAGAATTACATACTATTGAAACTATTTGTACCTCGTATAAACCTTCCATAGAATTTCTTGAAGAAGACATGATTAACAATGAAATTATTTTTTGATCTGATGATCCACCTCTCTTTATCAAAATTGTAATTAATAATACCCTTATCTAAAAAGTCTTAGTAGATGAAGGATAAAAAATTAATGTTACCTCTCTTTGGTTAATATAACAGATTGAATACACCAAAGATAATCTTAAACCTATTTGTTTCACATATATTAGATTTGATAAAAAATTTCAAAAACCACTTGGTTGTATTTGTCTCCCACTCACTATTGGACCCAAGACCATATGCACTAAGCTCATGGGTCTTGACTTACCACTATCTTACAACATACTCCTAGGTCACCCATGGACACATCGTATGAGGACTATTGCCTCCTTAGGTAGTCAATGTATTAAATTCATCCATAATGGAAAATGATACAAACATGAGGCTAATCCTAATATATGGAGTATACAAATACCAAACCCAAAATCTTAATATCATATTCCAACCACTTCATGTATTGACAATACACCTCTACCTAAATTTTTTAACATGAATCCATATTTACAAGTCACTCTTTCTGATTCTAATGATGATGAACCTAATGATTTACAAAATACTTGTAATACCACTAAATTACCTTCTTGAATTTTAGAGTAGCTTCCTCCTCATTTACTTCCACATGATCGTACCATCCCTCTAATTGATGATATCACTAAAATTCCTCATTCATGTAATGTATATGAAGTTTCTTACACTGAAGATGATTTCACATGTGATGAGTATGGAGTGGCCAAATTATTTCAAGATCCTCTAACAATGTCTCCCTAAAAATTTATCAAGTCAGACACATCTACATCCAATTATCTCATAGAAATAAATGCATGCATTATTTTCCATACTTATGATTATAATTATATTATGTCCCAAGATCAATCATGGGACTTAGATGCACAATAATATCAATAGATATTAGCCAAAATACATACCTTCAACCATGATGTCCATGCCATTAACATATCAATTGATATTAAATCTAAAATTGAAGGTCATGTATCTCCCATTAATCATCCACTACTGGATACCCTGTGTGTACTTGAATAAATATCAACTCTAGAAAATTCAAAAAATTCAAACCTTTCCACACTTGCTACACAAATTAACACACCTATCACCAATACGGTTGACTCCATTCAACCTAAAATCAAACCTACACCTAAAATTATTAGTATCACAAAAATTTTCATTCTTTTAGGAAGTTGTTCAGACCTCTCCAAATTTGGATAACATGGGATTACCTCTAGACTTGTGGGTTGCCTATAGTAGAGGTAAACCTCTAGATTATAGGCTAGCTCCCTTGATCTATATTTTGGGCTCACACACTACACTAGAATAATCACTAATGGGGGTGAAAAGGGAAGAAGGAAACTAAAATTAACCTATAACAATAGAGGTGATATACGAAAGATACTTCCACAAACATACTTGCATTTGCACTAAGAAGACTGCTAAAAGTGACCTCAACTCAATGTTCTCCCAGCATAAGTGTTTTTACATGGAGGTAGATTACTATACATAACCAAAGATGGGTTAAAAGGATGTCTAATATTAGACACTGCTAATATCTCTCACACTTAAAATACAACTTAAAAAATAATACATTTCATGAGACTTTTTATAAGAGATGCTACTCATACAATGCATACAAGAGTAGAATGAAAGCAAGGAGAAATAATATTCATCACTTGTCATCTGAATACACTACTTGACATACTTAGGCAAGAATTATAGATATTAAATAAACTTTATAACTTTATTCAAAGGTAAAATAAGATGGAAAACCAATAGGGATTCACCATACTAGGTGTGTACTAGATATAAATGCCAAAATAGCTTACGTATATAGAGCGTATGAGAGGAGAGATAAGAAGAGAAGTTAGAGGGTCATAAGGTCAAGTGTCAATACTTAGAAACTAGTAAAAATACAAGATAATGAAGTGGAAAACATATCATGAAGTCCCCTTGGACAAGTGTCCATCTAAAATATAACATCTTCTTGAGGTTGGTGTAGAGGTCTTCATTATCTTTTTTTGTAAACTGCCCTTTTCAATGAAGAGTCCACTTATCTGTTCCAAAATACCGTAAGAGTCATTGAAACATATCATCTAAGCTAAAGAGGTGAAAACATGATTGGTTTAAATAATTAGACCCCTTCAACTGATATATTTCTTTGTTACACCTATTGTTCACTTGCAACTACTCACTAGCCCCTTAGGCCTAGATCTTCACACTTGTCACTTAGGTGACTTGCATATGTTCAATAAAGTTAGTTACAGAGGTGTTAGACAAATAATTTAAATATTACTTTTCCTCTAATATATCAAATAAACCTCAATAAAACTCTAAACATAGTTCTCACTATCAACTTTGACAGTCACATTGCTTATCACTATGTTATTCAAGACTGTCTGTAATGACCAATCTAACAGAGGGGTCTCCAGGCATGACCAAGGTAAGAATTGAGTTTTAGGAGTTATATTACATCCATACACACATACCACAATAAATTTCACCTATCAATTCTCTTTTATACCTACAATTAAACTCAAATCCTATAATAAACACTAAATTAAACCTGCCCATACAAGTGACAGTACAAAATGAATGGATGGTGAGGGGCCTGAGAGAGTGAAAAACAAGTTCAAATTTTTTTAAGACTAATTGAATCCTTATAAATAAATTTATGACCATATATTTCTCATCAAGTTTATATAAGGGGTTTAGGAGGGTTTTGGGTCATTCTGGTTCTTAGTGATGATTCATAAAAGTTAGATGTCTAACTATCAAACCAATTCCATAAATTTTGAGTTCAAGACACTCTTCAACTACCCCTAAGTTCTTAAGATACCATGTGTTGGAGATTTGTTAATAATGTCATGATCATGTCATGGAGGTGTCTTAGTGAGTGGATGATGTGATTTGATAGCCTAAGTAACAATGACAAAGTGTGTAATGTGCTTGTCGTAGTGTGCTTGAAGTATCCTTGGTTGATCTCCAGAGTTAGACTGTTTAGAGATGTTTAAAGAAGAGTATGGTGATTGCAGCATGTTTAAGAGGTCCCTAAGATGTTATCTATGCTTTAAAATTTTATGTGCATGTGTGGTATTCATCTGGTTCTTTATTATGGTCATCTTGGCAGATTGGGTCCAATGGTAGAAGAACTGAGTAAACATGTTGATGAGGTCAACAGTCACATGTATAGAGTGTTGGGAGGAGGAGGTGGAAGATAAATCCAAGAACAAACACACCTGTTCTAATTCCACCTCCTAGGATCTTGCTCCTCAGAAAGAGCACAGTATGATTACCAAATATAAGCAATTGAATATGCAGAAATAACCAGAAACACAAGTAACTAGAATTCACCAATAGCATAGAATATGAGAGACAATACACTATCTTGTATTAACACTAACAGAAAAGAATACAACAAAGAGCCACCACACTCTTTCACCTTACAGAGATTCACCACACCTCAAGTGTTCAGTAATTCTTCTCACACACACTCTCCTACACAAAAACGGTCCCAACAACCAACTCACACACAGAATTGGTGTTCACCTCACCAACCAGTCAGTAATAACCCTGCCAGTACACCAAGCACTCTATAGCACTTCAAGCTGATCTCTCATGAACCTGCAACCTACAATTCAAAGACCAAACTTACATGTAGATCCCCAATGAGCTTGCAATAACCTGCAACTCACAGATCTTACAACTAGAAGGAACTCTTCCTTTCTATCTCATGCCCTAAACAATACATGCCAATGGGTCTATAAATAGATCCCTAACTCAAACAATAACTTAGACTCTTAATTTAGACAATTGTCCTCGCAGCCCAAGACTCTAACTGGTCTCAACATGCAAACTCTTCGTTCACTTAACTAACTGTCCCTGAAACGAGTAGTTCTGGAACACACAGGCGACCGATGTCTGTCCCTGCTTGTCTGGTTCTGCCGACGTCGGCCGACTTCCTACCGTCGCCGGTGGCCTTCTGCACTGGACTCTGCCGATGTTGGTCCTGATGCCGATGCCGATTCTTGTAGAACTCAGCAACCATCTGTTCCTCAGTTTGCAAAGGGTTGAAGCTTTTAGCTCCATAACCTAACAATCTCCCACTTGGAGATAAATAGCTGCAACCTGTACCTGTACCTGTACACCGTCTAGTTTGTTCCCTTGGCTATGTATCCATCTTCAAAATCACCCTTGAAGACCAACCACCACAAAATCCATGGTACAAAACCTGTCATCCAAATTACCTGCCACATCCGCATCTACAACCATGTAGAAAAAGAACTTGACCCTGCATAGCATGTGCACCTGCTGCTGGTCCCACTGAACTGCCCTTCAGTATTACTTTCTCGGATTGACTCCAACTTGTGATAACTCCCACTGCTTGGGAAAACTCAGGTTTAGTACATACCATGCACTCAACCTCATTATGTGAATCAAGACACCTGTTCTATGAACTGTCTAACCATTGGCGTGCTAACCGGTTTCACACAATCATCCTGAAGCAAAGTCAACATATGACCTACCATGTCTCTAGAACACACTCTTGCCAAAGAATCTTGCTGCTCCCAGATTCTCCATGACAAACACCTGAACTAGCTTTACCTTTAGTTCAGCAATACCTGTATATGTAACCCTGCAACAAGCACATCATACAGAAAATAGGATAGTGTAGCTAATACTATCCAACCTGGTAAAGAGAAACACAATGAACAAACCTCCATTGCCCTACAGCTAATACAAGATCAAATACCCTGATCTTCCATCTCACATATCCATTTCCGCTCTTCTTTATCCTTAACATCCATTCGTCTCTCAGTGCTTACTTCCAGCTGGCCACACTACCCAAAACACCTGTTTGGTTCTCCTCCAAGGAATCACATCCTCATTCATGCCTAGCTCCCACTGTTTCCTGGATCTACCTGTTCTGCTTCTTCAATAACTTCTTGGTCCTATGCCATAAGTGAGCAACAAGTAGTGTAAAGAAGGGAAATGATGAATTTAAGAACTTACTTACACCTTCAGTCCTCCATATGGGCGCTTGAGACTCCATGACAGCTTGCTGCCACCCAAAATTCATCTCAGTGACCGATGCCGGTCGCATCTCAGTCTACAGCTGACCGATGTCAGTTCCCTGTGACTGCCTCCCTGCCGACGTCAGTTTCCCCTGGCCGACGCCGGTCTCTGTCTGCCCCGAGTCACTGACGTCGGGCTGCACATAGCCGACGTCGGTCCCTGTCTGGACACCGATGCTGGTTTTCCTGCCGACGTCGGTCTCTGTGTTTTTCTTGTGAGACCTGACTTTTTCTCGCGAGCTCCTTTTGGATTAAACCCTTGTCCAAATCACCCTTGCTCTGCTCAGAATTCCTCTGCATCTTATGCTGAACTCTGTCCATCAGTTTCTCCTTGAAAACCAAGGCTTTCCTGTTCTTGTCACTAACATCGGTTTCCTCAAGAAACCTCACCTTCTTCTTCTGCATACAGAAATCACGATCCATGCCTTCTAAATCTGAAAGCATACTCTTTGACTCAAGAACCAGCATCTCCTTCTTATCTATGTGACCAAGCCTATCAAGCCACATCTCTGAATCTACAGCTGAAGTAGATAACCCAGAAGAAGAATCAGTAAAACAAGTAGATAGATAAAGCGTACCTACTTTTTTACCTCTAGCTACAACAAGTGTACCCTTGGTAACCTTCCAAGAGTCCGCTGTGAGAGTTACTGTGCAACCCTCTTCACCCAAGCTTCTAACAGAAATCAAATTCCGCTTCAGAACTAGGACGTGCATGACCTCCTTTAACACCCATGTGTTACCTGTCTGCAGTTTCAGCTTCACTTTGCCTTTGCCAACAATCTGACAAGGCTTACCATCCCCTACACAAATTTCTCCAAAATCTCCTTGGACATACTCATGAAAAAATTCTCTATGTGGGGATGCATGAAAAGAGGCACCAGAATCTAATACCCAAGATTCTACTTTATCCAAAGAACATACCAGAGCATCCTGTGCAACGTAACCTGCAACATCTGCTTCTTCTTCATGTTCTTCATGCTGATCTGTACCCGATCTGCAATCTCTCTTTAAGTGCCCTTGCTTTCCACATTTCCAGCAGGTTATTCTGCCATACCTGGACTTAGATCTCTTGCCCATCTTCGACCTTGATCTCCCACGCTCTATCTTCTCTCTTGGCCTTCCTCTTCCTTCAACACTCAAAGCATCTCCAGATGATTCACCTGTGCTTTTCCTACGTATCTCTTCGTTCAAGATCACACTCACAATATCATCCACTTTTAAGACTTTTGAAGGAGACACAGTATTAGAAACTGCCATTACCAAACCTTCCCAACTTTCAGGTAATGAACACAAGATTAAGAAAGCTCTTATTTCATCATCAAATACAATATTGACTGAACTTAACTGGTTTACTAAACCATGGAAATCACTAAGATGGCTATGAACATATCCACCTTCCAACATTTGCAAATTAAATAAACGCTTCATAAGAAATACCTTATTCGAAGCTGAGGGTTTTTCATATAAATTTGCCAAAGATTCCATCAACTCCACCGTTGTCTTACACTGTGATAAGCTGGAGATCACAGATGATGCAAGACTCAATCTAACAGATCCCAGAGCCTTCCGATCAAGAACCTCCCATTCTTCATCTTTCATATCCAAGGGTTTGCTAGCAACCCCACCCAACGGTAAGTACAAATTTTTCTGATACAGATAGTCCTCAATCTGCATCCTCCATAATCGGTAGTTCTTGCCATTAAACTTTTCCATTCGTAGTTGACTGCTTTCTGTCATTGCTCAACTCCCACTCAAATAGAAACCCTGTGAGTAACCTGTAATCAAAACACACTACCCAGATCTACACCAATCTGTTAGTATCCCAACCTAAAGCTCTGATACCAATTGTTGGTATCAAGCTTAAGAACCTACAACCAAGGCTCTGATACCACTTGTTGGGAGGAGGAGGTGGAAGATAAATCTAAGAACAAACACACCTGTTCTAATTCCACCTCCAAGGATCTTACTCCTCAGAAAGAGCACAGTATGATTACCAAATATAAGCAATTTAATATGCGGAAATAACCAGAAACACAAGTAACTAGAATTCACTAATAGCACAGAATATGAGAGACAATACACTATCTTGTATTAACACTAACAGAAAAGAATACAACAAAGAGCCGCCACACTCTTTCACCTTACAGAGATTCGCCACACCTCAAGTGTTCAGTAATTCTTCTCACACACACTCTCCTACACAAAAATGGTCCCAACAACCAACTCACACACAAAATTGGTGTTCACCTCACCAACCAGTCAGTAATAACCCTGTCGGTACACCAAGTACTCTATAGCACTTCAAGCTGATCTCTCATGAACCTGCAACCTGCAATTCAAAGACCAAACTTACATGTAGATCCCCAATGAGCTTGCAACAACCTGCAACTCATAGATCTTACAACTAGAAGGAACTCTTCCTTTCTATCTCATGCCCTAAACAATACATGCCAATGGGTCTATAAATAGATCCCTAACTCAAACAATAACTTAGACTCTTAATTTAGACAATTGTCCTCGCAGCCCAAGACTCTAACTGGTCTCAACATGCAAACTCTTTGTTCACTTAACTAACTGTCCGTGAAACGAGCAGTTCTGGAAGACACAGGCGATCGACGTCGGTCCCTGCTTGTCTGGTTCTGCCGACGTCGGCTGACTTTCTGCCGTCGCCGGTGGCCTTCTGCACTGGACTCTGCCGACGTCGGTCTTGATGCCGACGCCGGTTCTTGTAGAACTCAGCAACCATCTGTTCCTCAGTTTGCAAAGGGTTGAAGCTTTTAGCTCCACAACCTAACATAGAGGTTTCAGGAAAAATTGATCATATGGGTTTATTTATTTTTGTGCCTATTTTATTTTCACTAATTTTTAGATCATTCAATGAAGCGCATCAAGATATATGCATGTGTAAATTTGGGCTCCTAGGTAATTTGATTGTGTTTTTCCATACTTAGCTATTTTTGCAATATTGCAAGAAGAGTCAAGTGATCATTTTGATGGTGTTATATCTTTCACATGTAAAAATGTTAAGAGAAATTGATCATATGGGTTTGTTTAGTTTTTAGCATAGTTAATTTGTGATAAATTATAGATCATGCACTAAAGCATGATAAAAGTTATGAAGGAGCAAATTTGGTTTTCCAAATAAAATCTTGACATAGTTGGCTCTATGATAAATTTTTTTGAGAAGGATTTTTAATGGCATTATATATCACATGTGCAAAGGTTCCAGGATCTATTTTTTATATGGTTGGATTATCCTATGAGAGGAGATCATCTAGTCCAAATTTGAGATCACACATTAAAATGTAGAAGTTATTAAGGTTAAAAAATGGCTGCTCAGGCATATTGAAAGGGTCCCCATACTTAGTCATTTCTACACTAGTTAAAGTTTGATCAAGATCGATGTTGCACATTTCTCTAAGAAGTCAAGAAGCAATGAGATGAGGATAGGTGCTTGATTTTTAAAAACTAAGCAAAGGTACAAGATAAGTATCCAATGGCAAGCGAGTGATCGTATAGTTTGATCTAATGGTGAACATTGTTTACTAAAAACCTAGTTAATCTGTAGAGATCAAAAAAGTACATCAAGTCAAAATTTTAAGATTGCATGAGATGAGGTAAAAGTGACTATTGTTTAAAGTTTGGATTTGGAGGATTATGCATTAAAGTTTAGACATGATTGATGGTGTGACATTGATTCAAAACTGAGAGGACACGAGATTTGATCATGGTGTTCGAGATTTAACTATGACCATTGCCATTTGAATATTTGAATTTGCTAAGGGAAAAATCAATGCTTAGTAATTTATCCATATATTTTGATAGAAGATGAATTTACTCATGTAGTAAAAGGAAAATTGGTAGAAGACTCCAAAGCACATATGTCAATATGGATTTGAAGATCTAAAATTGTGTGCAAAGTTTGGCTTTGGAGGACTATGCATTAATGTTTGGACATGATTGATGGTGTGAGATTGATTAAAATCTAAGAGGACACAAGATTTGAGCATGGTGTTTGAGGTTTAACTATGATCATTGCCATTTAAATATTTGAATTTGCTAAGGGAAAAATTAGTGCTTAGTAATTTATCTATATCTTTTGATAAAAGATGAATTTGTTCATGCAGTAAAAAGAAAACTGGTAGAAGACTCCAAGGCACATCTATCAATATAGATTTAAAGATATGGAATTTTGTTCAAACAAATATATTGAGCTCCAAAGTTGACTATGTTTTTGTATATGTTCTACAAGTAACCTGAGAATGATATTCAAGCTTATGTAGATGTTGTTTTGGTGTTTTATGGTGAATTAGATATTGGTGAGTGTTGTAAACTCCATGAGGATGCTCTGTGTATATTTTGGAAGTGTGATCAATCTATTTTGAGTATGAAAAATTCTTACTAAGTTAATTGTATGTTCAAAAATGGTATTCCTATGTATAAGGTCTCTGTTTGAGTTGATTGAGCATACACAGAGGCAAGTTAAGATAACTATGATCATTTGAGGATGTCCTAGGGGACATAAGGAGTGGACCTATGTATTTATAAGTGGTCTTGTGTTCTTATTATGCTAAAAAAAGTGTTAAAGATATGAATGGGTCTCCATAAGACCTAAAAGTGACTTAGGCCTATTTTGAAAGTGTGTTGTGCTTACTTTTGATCCATGTGAGATGCCTTAAGGGTGAAGGCATGTATTGTGGTTGATAGGAAATATTATGATCTTGTTAAATCATGATTGATCTATATATAGTGAAACTAAATGTGTTGGTTTCTAGACTTGTGAGTGAGACTTTTGAGGTGAATATTTGAGAGAGTTGGAAGCAAAGGAAAGGAAAGGAGAGTGAGAGTGCCCAACTATTGAGTTGATGAGTAGAAGAGATTAAGGACTATGTGTATGATATGTAGATCATGTTTCTGATGACAAAATAGTGTTTTTATAGTTTTAAGTTATGCAAAGATATTTGTGTGTACATATGAGGACTATTTGAATGAAGAAGGAGAGAGATTGTGGCATGCCTATGTGAGAGGCTTGTATGAGTTAGAAAGAGTTTATGTAGTTATTAGATAATATAGAGGTCCATCATCAGGTGTTGAAGACATTAGTTTTCAAGTGGAAGTGTTCACCTCAAAGAGGGTATAAAGGACTTGGTTTCCTTAGGGGCAATTGCTCCTTATGAAATAGGGTTTTAATAAAGACCTTTGATCAGAAGGACTCGATCAAGGTTGTCGGTCAGAAGGACTTGATTAAAGGTTCTTGATTAGAAGGACTTGATTAGTCTCTTATTTGTGATCATCTTATAAGACAATAGTCCATGTGTTTGTAGGCTTGAGAGTGGGTTTTATTCCCCAAGAAGGTTTCCCATGTAGATCTTGTGTTGTGTATGTGATTTTATATTATGTTAATTGTTTACTACTATGAATGATCTGTATACTTCATGAATGATTGTGTTAAATGATTAAATATTTCTAAGGGTTTGGATATTGAATTAGATTATTTTCCACCATTGATTCACCCCTCCCCTCTCAGTGAATTGTAACTCTAACAATTGGTATCAGAGCTAGGTCTTTTGGTAAAAGCTTGATAGCTTGAAGGTGATCCAAGGTACAATGGCTAGTTAGAATATGTAAGGTGGTTTCTCTACTAAGAAATCACCATTATTCAATGGATCTAATTATGATTTTTGAAGTGATAAGATGAAGACATATATTATGTCCCTAGGGTTTGATGTATGATAACATGTTTTAGATGGTTATGTTATTCATGCTATTCCTCCATCTAGTGTTGTATACAAGAAACTATTTGAGAACAAATCCAAGGGGGAGAAAGTTCCTATTGTGGGAGTGCTTGAAGAGAGAGAAGGTGAGTTGTATATTGCTATATATGATATGAGATGTCATTGGAGAGTTATTGGTGAGATAATTGGAGAGTTATTGGTGATGTCATGGAGATGTCCTAGTGAGTGGATGATGTGATTTGATAGCCTAAGTAATAATGAAAAAGTATGCAATCTTATGCTAGTGTGCTTGAAGTATGTGTAGTTGATCTCTAGAGTTTGACTATTTATAGACGTTCAGGGATGAGTATGGTGATTAGAGCATGTGAAATAGGTCCCTAAGATTTTTTATATACTTTGAGAGCTTATGTGCATGAGTGGTATTCATCTGGTTCTTCATTTTGGTCATCTTGGTAGATTGGATCCAATGGCAGAAGAGTTGAGTAATCATGTTGATGAGGCCAGCATTCGCACACATGGAGGTGTCAGGATAAAATGATCTTATGGGTTTGTTAATTTTTGTGCCTCATTTATTTATTCTAATTTTTACATCATGCAATGAAGCACGTCAAGAGATATGCATGTGTAAATTTGGGCTCCTAGATAGTTTGACTATGTTTTTCCATACTTAGCCATTTTTGCAATGTGGTAAGAAAAGCTGAGTGAGAATTTTGATGGTGTTATATCTTGCACATGTGAAAGTGTCAAGAGAAACTAATCATATGGGTTTGTTTAATTTTGAGCATAATTGATTTCCACTAAATTCTAGATCATGCATTGAAGTGTAGTAAAAGTTATGAAGAAGTAAATTTGGTCTCCCAAACAAAAGCTTGACATAGTTGGCTCTATGACAAAAGATTTTGAGAAGGATTTTTAATGACTTTATATCTTGTACACATGAAGTTTTCAAGAGCTATTTATTATATGATTGGATTCTCATATGAGATGAAATCATCTGGTCCAAATTTGAGATCATACATCAAAGTGAAAAATAAGTTATTAAGGTTAAAAAATGGCTATTCAGGCATATTAAAAGGGTCCCCCTACTTAGTCATTTCTACACTAGTTAAATTTTGAGCAAGATCGATGATGCACATTACCCTAATAAGTCAAGAAGAAAAAAGATGAGAATAGGTGAATGATGTTTAATGAATAAGAAAAGGTATAAGATAATGATCTAATGAAAAGTGGGTGGTCATATAGTTTGATTGAATGATGAGCATTGTTTACTAAAGACCTGGTTAATCCATAGAGATTGATAGAATGTGTTAAGTCAACATTTCAAGATTACACGAGATGAGGTTAAAGTGACTACTATTTAACATTTGGATTTGGTGGAATATGAATTAAATTTAGGACATGATCGATGGTGAAAATTAATCTAAAGCTGAGAGGACATGAGATTTGAGTATGGTGTTTGATGTTTAACTGTGACCATTGCCATTTGAATATTTAAATTTTATAAGGGAAAACTAGTGCTCAATAATTTGTCCATATATTTTGATAGAAGACAAATTTACTAATGAAGTAAAAATAAAAATGGTAAAAGACTCTAAGGTACATATGGAAATATGGATTTGAAGATATGAAAGTGTGTACAAATAAATATATTGAGCTCTAAAGTTGATTTGTTTTTGTATATGTTTTGCAAGTGACCCGAGGAGGATATCAAGCTTATGTAGATGTTATTTTGATGTTTCATTATTAATTGGCTATTAAAGAGTGTTGTAGACTCCATGAGGATGATCTATGTGTATTTTAGAGGTGTGATCAATCTATATTGAGTATTAAAAATGCTTAATAAGTTGACTGTATGTTTAGAAATAGTATTCTTGTGTATAAGGTCTCTATTTTAGTTGATTGAGCATATGCAGAGGTGACATAAGATAACTATGATCATTTAAGGATGTCCAATGGGACATAAAGAGTAGACCTATGCATTTATAAGTGGTTCTATGTTCTTATTATGTTTGAAAAAGTGTTAAAGAGATGAATGGGTCTCCATAGGACCTAAAAGTGACTTAGGCCTATTTTGAAAGTGTGTTTTGCTTAAGTGTGACCCATGTGAGATGTCTTAAGGGTGAAGGCATGTATTTTGGCTGATAGTAAATATTACAATCTTGTTAAATCATGATTTCTCTATATATAGTGAAACTAAATGTGTTGGTTTCTATACTTGTGAGCAATAATTTTGAGGTGAATATTTGAGAGAGTTGAAACATTAAAGAAAGTAGAGGAGAGTGAGAGTGCCCAAATATTGGGTTGATGAGTAGAGGAGATTAAAGACTATGTATATGATATACATATCATGTTTCTAATGACAATATAGTGTTTTTGTAGTTTAAGGTTGTGTGAAGAGATCTATGTGTGCATATGAGGACTGTTTGAGTTAAGGAGAGATATTATGGCATGCCTATGTGAGAGGCCTGTATGAGTTAGAGAGAGAGAGAGTTTGTGTAGTTGTCAGATAATCTAGAGGTCCATCATCAGGTGTTGAAGACATCAATTATAAGGTGGATGTTTTCATCTCAATTAGGGTTTAAAGGACTTGGTCTTCCTTAGGGGTAGTTGCCCCTTGTGAAAGAGGGTTTCACTAAAGACCTTTGATCGGAAGGACTTGATCAAGGTTGTAGGTCAGAAGGACTTGATTGAAGGTTCTTGATTAGAAAAACTTGACCAATCTCTTATTTGTGATCATATTATAGGATATTAGTCCATGTGTTTTCAAGCTTGAGAGTGGGTTTTAATCCCCAAGAGGGTTTCCCATGTAGATCTTATGTTGTGTATGTGATCTTGCATTATGTTAATTGTTCACTGCTATGAATGATCTATATGCTCCATGAATGATTGTATTGAATGCTTAAGTATTTTCAAGGGTTTGGAAATTGAATTAGATAATTTGACACCACTAATTTACCCATACAATTTTAATGGATTATACCTCTAAGACCATGCAAATCATCTGTACAAATATAATCAAATGAAGTTGGCTCTCGAGCTCCTAGACTACATTATGGATAGGCTTAAGACATGTTTAGGATAAAAATAACCAATTTGAATTGATATATATAAATGGGTCTAATACATCCATTACTCTCCCTTTAAGGTTCTCTCATTCCTTAAAAATATCATGTAGATATAGACGTGAAGTTAAGCACCTTGAGGGTTTAGGTCTAGTTCTAGGCCAAATGTGCCTAGACTATGTGTTTTGAGTATTTAACCCTTATGAGTGTTTCAATGACTTTAGGTTCTTCTTAAAACCTATCCAACTTAAAATAAATTAAAAAAATCATCCAAAAAGGCTTATTGTCTCTTCGTTTCATCCTCTCACTCTTCATATACTGAGTTCGCAAGTTGTGTTGAATGTGGAGTGGTCTCTATCTAAGATAGAACAAGTAATACCTCCCTTATTTGTCTGACCAAAGTGAGACCATATAGATATTTAATGGATTCATGAGGACCCTCTGTATCAATTCTCAAGTCTTGACTATGCTTCTATAGGCCTCAACATCTCAAAACATGAAGACTATCTTTTAGGTTTGTGCAATATGGTAAACCATAGATGCACATTTAGGAGAAACCAATAGGTTTTTATAGGTGCTGATTCATGTTTTGAGTACTATGATTCAACTCTTTTTATTCCTTTTAAGATCATTAAGGTCATTTCATATCTGGATGGGCTTATTCCTACCTTGAGACCATGTTCCATCTATCTACTAGGTTAGACTGCTAGACTGTAGGTGGAAATTAAGGAAATCAAAGATTCCTGTAAGTGTTGATTAGGTTTGAGAATTGTATTTATATCCTTTGATTTCCTCTAAAGTTATTATTAAAGATATATCATAACTAGCTTATCTTTACCCTGATATCATGCTCTCATTTTTCCACTATCATCAACACATTATGTGCTATTTACAAGATACAAGTTTCTCTTGGCCTAATTACACTGTAGTCAATTGTCTTTAGTATAATCTTGACTAAGTTAAGACCTCATTCACCATCACCTTATATTGACTTGAAAAATTCCACTCATGTTAAGAGGTGACATCTCCATATAGGTTAAAAAGTGAAACTACTAGTCTTTTCCAAACCTCATAGACCTCCACCAAGGGATAACCCTATATGAAGCCAAGTCTTTTTTTAGAAAAGTTAAGGTAAACTTCTCATTTTGTAAATTTTTAAATTTTGAGACATGCAACCTTATTCCAATCTATAAACATTGGTTATAATTTATTGATCTTTGGTTGGAGTTTGAAGATGTTTCCCTATCTCAGTAAGTAGATATGATATTTCTCTTGTGATCAAATTTAGAATCCTCAGTCCTTGTTGAATCTCTTTCTATATATAAATAGAGTAGTATGGAGACTATGTTTCCACTTATGATTGTGTGATCCATTGTTGGATTATCACCTTTAATACCTCTTTAATTCTACCCTAAATGTATAAATTAACTTTCATACTCTGAGGGGTTGAACACATGTGTGTTACCTTTGATTTTAAGTCATTCATAGAGGGTCAAAACACTAAAATTCTCAAACACTATCTTCTACCTTCAATGATGCTCACTTCTATCTGAATGAGATGCTCTTGATTATCTCCTCATGTTTACACATGAAAAACCAATTGAAAACAACCTAAGAAGGATGAACATGCTCTAAAAGACTACATCCACTTTTTGGTTCATAAAGACCATTATAACAAATGAGGAAACTGAGGTGTTGGGGATGTGTAGGTAGCTTGGAGTCACTAACAGTCTTAGTGATTTTTCATGAAGCACAAACCACTAATATAAAAACCATGACCATGAAATGGAATTCCATAGGTGCTATTAACATCCACCAAGTGCACTCAATCTAACTCATCTCCTCTTGTCCGTACTGTAGGAAAATCATTTGACTTATTTAACCTACCCAAAAGAGTGATGAGAAAGACAAATTAGTTTTTGGAAAATATTTATCAATTAAATCTACCTAATCATAGAGAATACCTATGAGGATCTGAAGAGACCTCCTTGAAGCCTCCTCATGTGCTAGATTAATCACTAATCTACACAACTAACTAAAACCAACCTTATTTTTAGATGATCTCCTTCTTTGTACATTAAACCTACATCATGTCAGTTTTGAAATAGTTCCTTTGACATTTTATGACATGTGGAACATTATATAACTTCTTGACACACTTGTCTTTTCATGGAAAACCATACAATTTCATTTAAATGACCAAAAGATGGCCAAAAAGGACATGAGACAAACTAAATAAATGTGACCAAGTTAGAACATATCAAGTAACATTAAAAACATGATTTAACCAGACTTAAGACCATTCTAGGCATTTTAAACCTAAGAGACCTTATGAAAAGTTTTAAAATGTAGGGGGGGGTTGACTTAATCTGACCTAGGTGTAAAATTAGTCAATATTTTGGTGATTGCCTAGGGATAACATGCTTGCTATGCTAAGGACCAGTTGCCTTATCCTATCCTTGGGAAGTGGAGTCACCTATACACTATAATATACATTGATATGCCTTTGAAAGGACACCAAAATACCACCAAATAAAAAATAGGGAACAAAAACATAGAACAAACACATTGTGCTCTCTAAGAACTTAAAGAAAACACACAACAACTAAGTAAACTAGACTATATATAAACTAACCTAAAGAAAACATTATCCTCCTGGATCAATGGGAAATTATTTACCATATCTTGATCCATGATATGAAAGAGTGTCTAAAGCATGTTTCCTTTTGAGCATTGGCCTTGATGTCTTTAATTTCTTCATGTTTGCCAATATCTTTGGCATGATATTCAATACAAGCACAACAAATACAAACATATCACCTATGAAGGTGAAATATTATTTCAATTAAACAATTTAAATCTTCTCATGAGACCCCTTAGCTACAACTTGACTCAATTACGCCTCAACAAAGCATGTTTCTTTGACTTTTATGGTATTCTTAATGAGATCAATTTTTTTACCAGCTGAAAGCTCCTTAAGCTCTTCAAGGAGCTCTACATAGTCAATCAAATATTCACCATTGTGCTCCATGAGGATATCCTTTTATATCTCCTTATGTTCTTAACTTTTAGCCTTTTAAATGTCCTCAAGTTCTTAGATAAGTTCAATATGCTATTGCCAATCATCTTTGTTTTCTTTCTTTTTAAGAACCACAACCTCTTTAAACTTATCCTCTTGACCATGATCATGAATGTCATAGTCATCATAGATTGTTCCATCATGTATTTGAAACTCTTGGTGATGTTTTTCAAGACATGTTTGTTCAGTAGAAACCTTACATTCCTCCTCAACTATCTCATTTTGCTCTCTTAGGAGTATTAGATTCTCAAGGCCTTCATATTCCTTGAACATGTACAAATAGGTCTACCACATGCCTTGATCAAGCTCTTTGTGAAAAAATGTAACATGATCTAGATCTTCTCTTTCTTCACTCAAAAAGGTTGAATTGGGCTTGCCTTCAATAGGATGAGTCCCTATAGTGAACTCTTATTCATGGACACTTGTGTTATCTTCTTGATCAAATATAAATTGAGCTTGCTCTTCTTTGCTTGCCTCCCATAGGATAAGTTCTCTTTCAAGAAGGGATGAGGTGGGAGGGTGGTGAAAAAGTTCATGGTTTGGAGAGGGAGAATGAATGGGAATGGGTATGGAAGGAGACACTTAAAATAATTCTTGGAGAGAGAGAAGGATATGTTGGGCTATAGACATTTTATTTTCTTCAACAAACACCTCACCTTTCTCATAGCCTTCTTGAGGCTCTTCAATAGTTGTAACTTCATCTCCCACCTTCTCAACAAAGATCTATTTTTGATGCTTAAAATATTCTTAGGTAAACCTCCAGGATAGACAAGCTATAGGTTTTTGAGGAGAAGGCAATGGGGATTGAACACACACAAGCTTTTCTTTTTGGACATAAACTTCTTAGTCCTTACTCTCTCCATATTTTTTTCCCCAAGAATTAAATACTTAGTTCTAAGTTGGAAATTTGAGGCTATTAGGCTCTTTTAGAGGCTTATATTAAGGATGATGAATGATTAATGAGGATAAGGGGCATGAGAAAACTAATGTGGAACATAAGAAAAATCTTAAGGATGGGAGGGAGAGACTTATTATTAAAATATATTTCCACCTTCTTCATTGTATTCTTAAGGCCCTTCAACAGCTTCAAATTGATTCTAAACTTCTTGGTTTTCCCACCTTTCTAACCTATCTACCCACCATTGGATAGTATATCTCATTTCATGCAAATCTTCTTTGATGACATAGTTAGATTCTTCCTTAACCAACATCCAATTACTCATAAGGAATTGAACTAACTTTCTCATCTTCTCTATAAGAAGAATAGGGATCATATCAAGCTCTTTATCTCATTTCTTCATCACCCTTTTTGATTTTAGGATATCTATCATGAGTGCCAACAAGGATTTATCTTGAGGTAGAATTGAAGTAGGAGAAGGATAAGAGTATGAGTTTTGGTATTGACCTTGAAAAGGTTGTCTAAGAGATTGATATGATGGATAGGTCTATTGGGGAAGAATGCCTTCAAGAAGCTCCCTCTTAAGAGCTTGGATTAATTTTTCAAGAGTCTTAAGATTATATTCTTGATAGCCTTCTTCATAGGCTTATTCACAAGGCTAATAAACAACATCATGATCATATGGATAAGGAATGGGTTGACCATAGGGATGTTATGGCTCATATGATTGATAACAACCTTGATAGGGTTGTTGAGGAACATAATATGGGTCATGAAAATGTTGATAAGGAAGTGTATAGTAGGAATTCTCAACATATCCAACCATATAAACTTCATTAGTCAAATGAAACACAAAACTTGATAAAAATATTTTAGAAAAAATATGTGGGATACTTATGACCAACATATTGCATTTAGATTCACCATTGGTGTTAGCTGGAATGCTTCCAAAAGATGATAGTAGGAAGAACACACCAAAAATCCTTAAACTTTTTTGGACCTTAGTCCCATTAGGCATGCTAAAAATATTGTGAAAAAATTTTACACCATTGTAGGAGGTTTTTTAGACCTCTCTAAATTTGGATAACATGGGATTACCTCTAGGCCTGTGGGTTTCCTATAACAGAGGTAAACCTATAGATTATGAGATAGCTCCTTGATCTATATTTTTGGGCTCATACACTACACTAGACTAATCACTATTGGGGGTGAAAAAGGAAAAATTAAATTTAAAGTAACCTATACATATGAAGGTGATACACCAAAGATAATTTCATAAACATACTTATATTTGCACTAAGAAATAAGACTGCTAAAACTATCCTCAACTCAATGTTATCCTAGCATAAGTGTTTCTACATAGAGGTAGATTTATATGTATATACAAAGGTGGGTGAAAACGAGATTTTATCCTAGACACTGCTAATCTCTCTCATACTTTAAATACACCTTAACAAACAATACACTTTATGAGATATTTTAGAAGAGATGCTACTCACATAATGCATACAGAGCAAAATAGAAGTAAGGAAAAATGATTTTCATCACTTGTCATCCAAATACAGTACTTTAAAAGATTAGGCAATCATTTCAAAAATTAAATCAACTTCAAAAATTTATTGAAAGTCAAAACAAGATGTCAAACCAATAGGGCTTTACCATAATAGGTGTGTACTACATACAAATGCCAAAATGGCATACATATATATAGTGTAGGAGAGGAGAGAGAAGAAGAGAAGTTGGAGGGTCACAAGGTAAAATTTAAAGACTTGGAAACTAGTTATAATGCAAGAGAATAAAGTAGAAAATAGATCATGAAGTCCCATTAAACAATTGTCCATCAAAAACATATCATCTTCTTGAGGTTGGCATAGAGGTTTTCCTTATCTTTCTTTGAAGCTGCCCTTCTCAATGAAGATTCCACTTGACTATTCTAAAATATCATAGGATTCCTTGAGACATATCATCTAACCTTAGGAGTTGAAAATGTGATTGGTTTAAGTCATCATATTCCTTAAATTGATATCTTTCTTTGTTACACCTATTGTTCACTTCCTTGCAACTAGCCCTCTATGTCTATATCTTCACACTTGTCACTTAGGGGAACTATATATGTTTAATAAGGTTCATTTAATAGGTGTTAGACAACTGATTTAGAACTTATTTATCCTCTGGTATATCAAATAAACCTCAATGAAACTCTAAACATAGTTCTCACTATCAACTTTGATAATCACATTGCTTATCACTATGTTATTCAAGACTGCATGTAATGACCAATTTAACAAAGGGGTTTTTAGGCATGAACAAGGTGATAATTGAGTTTTAGGATTTATATTACATCCCTACACACCTCTCATAATAAATTTCACCTATCAATTCTCTTTTATACCTATAATTCAACTCAAATCCTACAAGAAACATTGAATTAGGCCTATCTATACAAGTGATAGTTAAAAATGACTAGATGGTGAGGGGAATGAGAGAGTAAAACCAAGTTCAAATTATTTTAAAGACTAATGGACTCCTTTTGAATGCATTTACCACCATATTTTTCTCATTGGGTTGATGCAAGGGTTTTAGGAGGGTTTTGGGTCATTCTAGTTCTTAGTGATGATTAATAAAAGTTAGATGTCTAACTCTCAAACCAATTCCAAAAATTTTGAGTTAAAAAATCTATTAAAATACCCCTAAGTTATTTAGGTATAATGTAGGTTGTTCATAAAAATATGAGAAAATAAAGTTGGATCTCGAGCTCCTACACTACATTTTGGATAGGATTGAAACATGATTAGGTAAAAAATGACTAATTTGAGTTGATATTTAAAAAATAAAGGGTATAATCCATACTAAAATTTCCCCTAAAGGTTATCTCAGGCATTATAAAGATCATGTAGTCATAGAAGTGAAGTTAAGCACCTTGAGGGTTTAGGTCTAGTTCTAAGCCTAATATGCCTAGATTATGTGTTCTAAGTATTTGACCCTTATAAGTGTTTTAATGACTACAGGTGATTAATAACACCTATACACCTTCAAATAAATTATATACATAATACAAAAATTCTTCTTGGATCTTCATTTCATCCTCTTTCTCTTCATATACTGAGTTTGCAAGTTATGTTGACTATGGAGTAGCTTCTATCTCAGATAGAACAAAGAGTACCTACCCTTTTTTTTGACCAAAGTGAGACCATGGAGGGATTTAATGGATCATGAGGACCCTTTTTATAAATTCTCAAGTCTTGAATATGCTTTAGAGGCCTTAACATCTCAAAATATTAAGACTAGATTTTAGGTCTATACACTATGGTAAACCGTAGATGTGCATTTAGGAGAAACCAATAGGTTCATGTATGTGTCAATTCATGTTTTGAGTACTATGATTCAAATCTTTTGATTCCACATAAGGTACCTGAGTTCATTTCATATTTGGATGGGCTTATTCCTGCCTTGAGACCATGTTGCCATCTCTCTACTAAGTCAGACTAGTTTATTTCCTTAGTCAGATTATAGGTGGTAATTAGGGAAATCAGAGATTCCTATAAGTGTTGATTAGGTTTGAGAATTGTATTTCTATCCTTTTATTTCCTCTAAAGTCATTATAGATATATCTCAACTAACTTGTCTTTGCCTTGAGATTATGCTCTCATCTTTCCACTAGCATCATCACATTATGTAGAATTTGGAAGTTATAGATTTCTCTTGGCCTAATTACACTATAGCCAACCAAGTGTCTTCAATATAGTTTTGACTGAGTTGAGACCTCATTCACCATCACTTTATCTTGACTTAAAAAAATTCCTATCATGTTAATAGGTGACATCTCCATCTAGATTACAAAATGAAACTACTAGGCTTGTCCAAACCTCGTAGACCTCCACCAGGGGATAACCCTATATGAAGCTAAGTCTCTTTTTAGAGAAGTTGAGGTAAACTTATCATTATAAATTTTTTTTAATTCTAAGACCTGCACCTATATTCCAATCTATGAAAATTGGTTTCAAGGTATTAATCTTAGGTTGGAGTTTAAAGATGTTTCACTATCTCAACAAGTAGATATGATATTTGTCTTATGATTAAATTTAGAATCCTCAGTCCTTGTTAAATCTCTTGCTATAAATAAATAGAGTTGTATGGAGACTATGTTTCCACTTATGAATGTGTGCTCTATTATTGGATTATCACCTTTAATACCTATTCAATGCAACCCTCAATGGAGAAACTAACTTCCATACTTTGAGGGGTTGAACACTAGTTTTTTGCCTTTGATTTGAAGCCATTCATAGAGGTTCAAAACACTAAAATTCTCAAACACTATCTTCTACCTTGAATGATGCTCACTTCTGGCTGACTGAAATGATCCTAATTACCTCCTCATGTTTACACATGCAAAACTAGTTGAAAACAACCTAAGAAGGATGAACAGGCTCTAAAATACTACCTCCACTTCTTGGTTCATACAGACCTCTACAATGGATGAGTAAATTAAGGTGTGTAGGTAGATTAGAGTCACTAATAGTCTTAGTGATTGTTTATGAAGCACAAACCACCAATCTAAAAACCATGACCATGGAATCTAAGGCCATAGGGACTATTAACATCCACCAAGTGTGATCGGTCCAACTCATCTCCTTCTATCCATACTAAAGGAAAATTGTTTGACTTCTTTGACTTACCCAAAAGAGTGATGAGAGAGACAAACTATTTTTTGGAAATTTTTTATTATTTGAATCTATTGATCTTAGAGAATACCTATGGGGATCTGAAGGGACCTTCTTATATCCTTCACATGTGTTAGGTCAGTCACTAATCCGTACATCTAACTAAAATTGACCTTATTTTTATATGGTCTCCTTATTTGTACATTGAACCTAGATCATGTTAGTTTAAAAATAGTTCCTCTAACATATTATGACATGTGGGACATTGGATAACTTCTTGACACACTTATACTTCAATGGAAAATTGTATAATTTTAATTAAAAGACGAAAATATGGCCAAAAAGGACATAAAATAAACTAGACAAATAAGACCAAGTTAGAACATATTAGGTGACCTTCAAAAAATGATTTAATCCCACCTAAGACCATGATGGGAATTTCAAACCTAGGAGACCTTATGACAAGTTTTAAAATGTAGTGGAGTTGACTTAATTTGACCTAGGGGTAAAATTAGTCAACAATTACCTTAGATGCTAAAGCCACAAATATACAACAAATACATTTTAAATATGATCATAATGGTAATAAAATCATTGATATAGAAGTAAATGTCAAATACTATGGACCATTACCTAATCTCCATAGTGTTGAAGCTATACTTGAACTCCTCCATGTTAGAGAACCTCAGCTTCCCTGACAACATCACAAAATTAGAAACTTCACACAAAAACCTCCTTATTTTAATATTTTCATTACTAGCATGGATCTTAAAATAAATCCTATTTCTTTTCTTCCTCATGCTCCATATAATTTCCAATACATAAATGTTATGCTCATTGAAGAAACCATAAAAATAGAATACGATACACCAATATGTCCTTGACCTATCATGGTCTTTAAAGAATTCACTCCAACAGAGCATGTTAGCTTTAGCTTATTCTTTGAAAAGTATCATAAAAAATTTGATTAGTCTTATGAAGATATTATAGGTATTGATCCTAGCATAATCATACATAATATCATCACTTACCTAGATGTAAAACTTGTTAGACAAAAATAATGAAAAATTTCCCCTTGAAATTTCTACCTTATGTCACAAAGAAATCATTAAACTTTTGGATTCCAAATTCATCAAACCTATTGACTACTCAGAATGGGTATCAAACATCATTCCAATTCATACAAAATTCACCATGGTAATTCATATATGTATTGATTTTCATGATCTTAACTTGACATGTCCAAAAGATAACTTTACATTACCTTCAATAGATGTTATAGTCAATTCCACCATTGGATATGAAATGTTATCACTTATAGATGATTTTTTAGGGTATAAAAAATTTCACATAGCTCTTGAAGACCAAAATAAAATAAAATTTACTATATAATAAGGCACCCAATGTTATGTCAAAATGCCTTTCGATCTTAAAAATGCCAGAGCAACCTATCAACCTGTAATGGCCCACATTTTCCATGATCTTATACAGAAGATAGTAAAAACTTATGTCAATGATCTCATTGACAAATCTAAAATTTATATAATGCACCTCACTAATTGATCTATCATTTTTGATCAACTAATCAAATGTAAAGTTAGACTTAACCCATAAAAATGTGTATTTGGAGTTATATATGGTAAAATTTAAGGGTTATTAGTCTTTATTTGAAGTATTTATGTCGATACAAACTAAATACATGCTATCATTAACATGCCTATTCTTCATTCCATTCCTGACATACTCAATTACCTTATAAAACTTTGGGTAATTCGACAGTTCATCCCAAAAATGTCTTACCATATATACTCTATCAATTCCCTTCTCAAAAAGCTAATGCTCTAGAATGGACAGATTCATGCCAAACATCTTTTGATAACATGAAATAATGTTTGTTCCATCCTCCTACTCTTTAATAACCTTCAAATGACTATCCTTTAATATTATATACCTCCTCTACCCCTATATCAATTGGGGTAATACTTGCCCAATAAGATGATACTAGTAGAGAATACACTATTTATTACATCAGTCAAGGACTCATTGATTATGAAAAATGTTATACTAAATTATAACGTGATTGCCTTGCTATTTATTTCATAAATGAAAATATCTATCATAATATGCTTTACCAAACCACATATGTCATTATTAACTCTGACCCGCTTCATAATCTTTCTCCAAAGCATTCTTACATTGAGATAGAATTGGCAAATGGATGGTCCTCTTGATGAAATTTGACATTTGAATTATTACACAATAATATGTCAAAGGAAAATTCATCACCAACCAAATTATGATGGCACATATACTAGATACAAATCACCTTTAAGAATCTCCCTAATGACAACATTCTTTATATTAAAGGTCTTAACGAAGTTATCTCTCTCAAATATTATTTTCATAATTTCACTACTGATCTAGAAGCAAATATTCAAGAAGATACCAATATCACTCCTAATACTACTAAACCCAAAGTAGTTATTGAGGAAATACCTAAAATTATCATTGATTTACATGAAGACACTTGGACACTCCACTTTGATGGTGAAAAATGTATCTAAAGAGTTGGGGTACGATGTATTCTAATAAACCCACATGGTAAAACCATGCCTTTAGCATTTTGGTTAAATTTTGATGTCACTAATAACATGGTCAAATATGAAGCTCTAGTATTAGTCATGGAATTATCACTCGACTAAGATATCCCATATCTACATGCTTTAGGCGACTCACAACTTATCTATCACTAGGTTAATGGTGATTATCAATGTAAAAGAAAAAATATAATTGCATATCATTAGATGGTTACCACACTTGCCAAAATTTTTTCCTTTTTTACCATTGAAACAATTCCAAGAGATAAAAATACCATAACTAATTCTCTTACTTCATCAACATATTTATTTCACCTTCATCAAGTACTTAATTATTCCCAATTTCTTGTCCAAATAAAAAAATCACCTTCTTTTATCAAACCAAATGATTCACTCATCTATCACATTGAGGATGTCATTATTTAATAAAGCCCATGGTATAAATATTTAACCCAATTTCTTAAACATCAAACTTAACCTCCAGACATGAATTCTCTTAAAAATAATCAAATACATAAATAAGATTTCAAGTATGTCTTTCGATACAACACCCTTTACTACCGTAATGTAGAAGATACCCTAGTTTGTTGAGTAATGAAAGAAGAGGTTCCTACTCTCTTAGAATAACCAAATGTGGAAATTTATGGTGGTCACTATAGTGGACATGCTATATTCCACAAGTGATTATTTATAGGTTAAGTTAGCCTATCGTAAAAAAATATGTTATTAATTTTGTTAAAAAGTGTAATCCTTGTCAAATCCATGATGATCTAGTCCACTCACCACCAACCATACTATAAACACTAGAGTCTTCATGGCCATTATATATGTGGGGATTAAAACTCATTGGTAAAGTACCTTGATCATAAGATGACCATGTCTTTATCATTATTGCTACTAAATATTTTACCAAATGGGTAGAAACGATGCCTCTTGTCAATGTCACAGGAACCACTATTTCAAAATTTATTATTAACCAAATCATTTGTCATTTTGGATTTCCCCATTCCATCATCTCTAAAAATGGTGGAAATTTAAAAAATAAAGACATGAAATAAGTATGTGCTAAATTTAATTTTCCACAAATTTTCCACACCTTACTATCCTCAATCTAATGGTAAAGTAGAGCCTACCAAAAAAATTCTAAATAAAATATTACAAAAGACTATTCAATAAACTCATACTAATTGACACCTGAATCTATATTCTAAAATTTGGGCTTACTGTATTAGCATATGTACTGACATTGGGGCAACACTATTCTCACTGGTATATGGTTCTGAATCAGTATTACCATTATAATTCCAACTCCCATATTTACATATATCTCTCCATTCTATAATTCCTAATGAAAAATTATGTGAAGCTAATCTTCATGCCTTAAAATTTATTGATGAACACCATTTAACTAATTTATAACATAAGCACCAATACAAGGCTTGCATTTCTAAACAACATAAAAAAGGTCAAAGTTTAAATATTTAATGTTGGTGACTTAATCCTAAAATTTGATTACACACATGAAAAATATGCCCAAAAATGGTGGGGCCCTTATTAAAAGACATTCTTGGTCCTAGTACTTATATATACATTCTAATGAAGGACATGTTTTCAAAGAATCCATTGATGTGTAATTTTTGAAGAAATATTTTTCCTAAATATCTCCCTTCTTTTCATAATTCTATATAATATCCTACTAACACATTTTTTAGGATATCTCCAATAATATCTCCTTTTTAGTAACCTATTCTATACACAAAAATTAGTCCCATTATTTGGTTCTTTGGTTTATATTTTTCATTTAATTCATGAGTTGAATTGTAATGCCATGGATAGGATCCAATTTTCCTCGAGTATATTTTCTTTCATACAACCATTTTTAACACCTTTTCTCTTTTGGTCGTAAGTTTTTTTATTTCGTAAACCTCTTTCATTCTTTTTTTTTGGTTTGTTGTAGTGTAACACCATGGATAGGACTAGGCATTCATCACAAATACCAATACCACTCTTTTCACCTACTTAAGTTTATATTTTATGAGTTGTAGTGTAATACCATGGATATGATTAAATTCTCCTCATAAAATCTATGTATTCTTTCAAATTTTTCTTATAAATAGAGTGTTCTTTTTAGAATTTAAAGAGATGGTTCAAAGTTTGTGATTCCATATTATCAATCTTAGTTTTTGTTTCTTTTATAGATAAAACTTTCACAACAAACTATGTTAGCATGTTTGCTTACACTTAAATACATTATTATGATAAGGAATTTTAGTTACCTATCATTGTATCCCTTTTACATCGTTACATTTTTTTGTGATTTGAGTTAATTTAAATCAAATTATGTTCATTTCCCCTTGATTTCCCTTGATTTGATTCCACTTTGGATAAAACAAGGTCAATATCAAGACAAAACTTTTATTTAACATGAATAAATAAGAATATTAGACGCCATGCTCTATAAATTCCTCTTTCCTAGAAACCAAGTTTAATTTTTTTGAATAAAAGTTATTTTAGCACCCATGATTGGTTCTCTAAATCCATATGGAGGAGGAATAGAAAATTACATCAACATATTAAAAGCCAAATCATTGAAATAAAAGGAAATGATCAAAAGGAAATATAAAATCAAAAATTCACATTCCCATCAAAAGATGTGATTCATAACACATTTCCTATTCCTAATGAAAGTTAAAAATCCATAATTGGCCTCATAATAGATCTAAGATCCATTAGAGTGTGGTAGGGCAATAGATTGGGAGAGGATAATTCAAAATTATCTACAATGCTACCTACATTCTCACATAAGTACACAATATTCATGGTAGACTGACATATCTATAAGGGGTCTTGAAGAACAAGGAACATGTTGTGGGAAGGTAGGTCCATTTTATTTTTTATGCATATAACCTTCATAGGATTATATTCATACTTCATTTGATAACCCAAGATTTATGTGTTTAGGAGTTCTTCAGAGTACTTAATGTCGAAAGTCCTCTTATTTTTACAAACTTAATTTTAATGTCTTGAATTCAATACAGAGTCTCTCTACCTTGATTTTTTCTACATCTCCTCTACCACCCAGTTCATTCCCCCATTGAAAAGCAAGTTTGATTCTAAATTTTTTTCCGTACTTCTATATTCACTCTCATTCACATATTATAACATGCTAACCCTACTTTATTTTAGTTTTATCTATCTTTAGAATAAAACATTATGATTGAGTGACTATGTATTATCTTATTTACACCATTTCTTTACATTTTAAAATTTTGCCCTGGTTCCATTTAAAAATTTAAAACATTTGTTATCATTCCTTTTTTTCAAAAATTGCATCCATTTCTATATTTTCATACTTTTTCCATCATTGAGTGAGTTTGGATTGTTACTTCTCACTCACCAATGTTTTTTTTACTTCATGTATTTTTTCCATTGTTGAGTTTGGATTGTTACTTCTCACTCCTAAATGTTGTTTTACTTTTACCTTTCCATATTTGTCTAAATTTTGTTTTGTTATCCCTTTATACATTGATGTTAGACTTATCATACTACTTTTACACGTTCTTGGTTTGATTTAGTGTGCCACTTTTATCACCTAAGGAACACTTTATAATTAAGTTTTTTGGTCATTTAGTAGCCTTGGATTTTTGGTTACCTGATTTACTCTAAATTTTTTTGGCTTGATCATTTGGTCTTAACTTAGCATTTATAACCTTAACTTACCAATTTTCCAAGTACATGATGCCTACACATTTCAGTTATCTTGACTTTCCTAAGTTTTTGAATGTTCTTAACTCTTACTCCTCTTTTGTTAGTAGATATATTTACATGTGTAATGGTTTATGAATGTATTTATATCTCCATACTTAGGATAACCTCAATATTAACTTGAGTAGAGTTATTATTTTCATCTTTATTGTTTATTATCCCCCATTTATGCCACAAGCTTTGGTGATAACTAGATTAGATTTACTTTACTTTGTTATAAATTATAGGACCTAGAGAGGGTTATTGTCTTGTATTAATTGACTAGAGGATTTGGAACACTGTCTAGTGATATTTTATGGTAAAATACCCCTTATTTAAGTCTAGCAGATCCATATTGATCATGACCCTAATTATCTAAATGTACCAACAAGTAGAATGGCTAATTTGATTTATCTTCTCCGAGCTAGGATTGATTTATAATCAAATTCACTTCCCCTTTTATATAGAGACTAGTATGATATACTTATGTTGATTTATTATACTTTATTTATTCACATTGTTATTTCTTTAAATGTTTTTTATTTTTTATTTTATTTCTTATGAAACATTTGAATGTGTTCCTTGCTTGTTGGCCCCAATGCCACCATATGGTTATTTCTATCTAGACATTTAAATATGTCATTTATTTGAGTGTAAACATTTGGATATGCCCCTTATTTTTAGTCTCCTTATGTTTATTTTGTATGACATTGAGTGATATTGTGTGTGTAATTTATTATTTGTTGAATTTATACTATTACTTTCTAGATGGTTCCATGATCTATATCATGCATCTTAGGGTTTGTTGTAATCACATAATATGAGATTCATAGATATATATTCTTAGATATGATACTCATATATGATACATTATTCATACACATATTATATAGTTATCTTCATTGAACATTGTCATTGGTTAAGGAGGAGATTATTGAGTATTATCATTGAGTGTTGAGCTTTGATCTTTAATATTATAATTGATGTCAAAGGTTATTATGAAGATACATGGTTATTTAATTGATATCAATGGTTCTTGGTCAAGTAAGCCTCGAGGTATGTATATGAATGAGTTAGATTTTAAGCATAGTGAGTGTTGTTGTTGTATGAGAGCAGTGATGAGAAAATGTTATTTGAAGAATGTTTTAATATCAGCTTGAGCAAAATCTTTGAGAAGTAACATGAATGAGTATAGGTCAATTTTTAAAGTGTAAAATATCTTGTAATGTTTTGTTTAGACCTCGTGAGATGGTATTTTCAAGTGGCATGATGATATGAGTGAGATCCTAAAAAGAAGTTGTATGCTTTAAAGATTTGAGTAAGTAGTTCTAAAGATGATTAGAATGAACTACGAAGAGGTAAATGATACAAATAATAATTGATAGTGTTTGAGCATGAGAGAGATTGGTTGAGTTTGTACATGAGGTGCTATGGACCTTACAATTGATCAAAAGGTTAACTCTGAAGATCTTTGTTTGTAGATTTAAAGATCCTACAAAGATCCTAGTTGAGTTTTAAAGATATGTAAGCAACTTTGTAGAAGTTTTGTTAAATTTATGAAGAGGAGTGAGTGTATGAGATTGATTGAGAATACACAAGAGACATTGAAACATAGGAGATTTTCAAGGTGAATTATATAGGGTGGTTAGAAAGTCATATTTAAGGCCTAATAAGACTTGCAAGTCAAGGCTTAGAAAGCAAAAAGAGAGATGGTGGCTAGATGAAGCAACAAGATCAGTTTATATGGCATAAGTGAGTAGGTAAACATTAAAATAGTTGATTCAAGTTATTTTTAGTATGTGCATGAATTTTTAGTGTATGGTTTGTAATGAAAGGCTTGAAAAGTGTTTTGAGGTTTCTCATGTGCACAAAATGAAGATTTGTCTACCCGAGAAGATTTTATCAGTGCTCATTGACACATGCAGATTTTGAATGAGAACCTAAGATATTAATGATAGATTAAAAATCTAAAATTTCAAATCATTAGTTTTTGGAAAGAGGAGCCAAGTTTTATGAATGATCGTTAAGATTGAAAGATGGTCTAAACCCTCATAAAACCTTAACTATGACCCGATGTTGAAGATATCATTCTTAAGAGCTTAGAGTAATTTGATATGGTTAGATAAGTTATTTTAGGTATAATTAAACTCTCATAATAATATATAGATGTGATTGGTTTCTTAAGTGAGTGAGTAGACCCTACAAAAAAGTGCTTGTCTTTTAGAGATTTTTTGTAGAAGATAGAGTTGACCAAGTCAAAGTTGCTAAGTGGATAAAGATCAAAATTTAAGACTTGTAGTTTTTGTTCATGAATATTTATGTATATTATATATATATTAATTATGAAAATTTAGTGATCAAAGTTGGCCAGTCGTTAATAGACCTAGTGGTGCAAATAGTAAGGAAATCAGATAGATGTGAGAAGATGTTTATTGATATGTTTTCATGTGAGAGTGATGAACTGAAATGCATGATTATTTTTTTTAGGTCCTAAATTATCTATCCATGCTTTATATAATCTTAAAATTTATGTAAGAGGTTGAAATATTGAATCCAAAATGGCTTATCTGGCTAAGTAGAGTCTGTGAAAGAGAAGGTCAGAAGATTGGTCTATAAGACCAATAGTTTTCATTAGATCTCATGATATGATTGGTTGAGGTTTATCTAAATATGTGATAATATATTTTTCATGCATAAAAATCCCTTGAATTTATTCAATCATATAACAAATATTCATGTTTCTTTGACTATGTTTTGGAGATAGTTGGTAGGTTTGAGTGAACATCTTACAAAGAAGTGTTTGATATTGTTTACCATAATTTGAAGCATCAGATGTATTTTTTAATGACCCTAAGGTCATGAGGTTATTTAATATATATATTTTTTCCATGTTTGTTTGGAAAAAATTGAATATATGCCTTAGTTTTTCAAGACATAGTTTATGTATATGCGTAGGCTTTTTATATGTGGTGATTTGATATAGGGTTCAAGTGGTGATTGGACCTAAAATGTGTTATAGAACTAATGTAAATTAGAGTGTTTTATGATGTTTTCATATTGTTTGAGGTGTTTGGATATGATTCAAGAGAGATCAAAGGGTAACGTGTTGTTAAGGAAACCTGTTAGGTCTCCATAAGACTAGAAGAGGAGTAAGAGATAATTGATGTATGGATGACCTAATTGATTTGAATATGTAGCTAACCAAAAATGATATGATCAAATGACTTATATAAAAACAAGGTATTTTAGGCCTATTTTATGTGAGCTAAGTGGAATGTTTAGAGGATGCTAAGTGCGGAAGAGAAAAAGAGGATAAGTGAATGATATAGATAAATTTTAAGAAGAATGAGATCATTCATACTATCAAATAAATGTTATGATTATCTAACATAATTTCTATGTATGAAGATCAAGGTCAAAACACCTAATCAAGCCATGAAGAGGGCTAGTGGAGTGAAGAATGTTAAAGGCTAATTTGAGAGGGGGAAAAGTGAGTGAAGAGATGGAGTAGATCATAATATATTATAAAATAAATAAGGATTTATGAAGGTGATCAAATAATTAGGTGGCTAAGTTAGTGCTAAGTCATCTAGGGGGTTGGTACCTCCTTGTAAGTGGGGCTTGCTAAATCCTAGTTGAGTTAGTGTTAGGTTAGTAGGGGTTGGTGCTCCATGTGAAATTGGTGCTTCATTAAATATTGATGTTTATCTTATAGGACTATATTCCATTTTCTTCATTAGTGTATTTTCTTCCCCCAGAGGTTTTCCCATGTATATGTTATGTTCATGTGTTTCATGCTTTTATAATTTGATGCTTATGATTGCTAAGATGTACATACATGTTAGAATGGTTCATACATAGTTAAGTGGAATTGAATGAGTTTTTTTGAAGACTGATTCACCCCCCCTCTCATTCATCTTATTTCCAATAATTATAATCATAGTGGGTCTTTTGGAATAGACTTGAAATCTTAAAGGATATCCTAAGAAGCAAAGATGACTATTTAGCAAGCTCAAGGTGGTTTCTCTACCAGTAAGAATCTATTGTTTAATAGATATAACTATGAATTTTGGAATGTCAATATATATATATATATATATATATATATATATATATATATATATATATATATATATATATATATATATATATATATATATATATATATATATATATATATATACGATGTTACAAGGACATGATATGTGGCAGTCAATTATGGATTGTTATATTGCACCTCCAATTTCACCAATAGATATAAAAGGTAAGAAGGCTAGTGAAAATAACTCCAAAGAAATGAATGTCATTATGTGTGGCCTATCAGAGGTAGGGCTAGTAAAATTAATGGATTGTGTTTCAGCCAAAGATATATGGGACAAATCGAAGACCATCTATAAAGGAGACACTAAGGTGAATTTAGCCAAATTACAAATCCATAGAAGATAGTTTGAAAGTTTAAAGATGAAACTATTTCATCCTACCTATTGAGGGTTGATAAAGTTATCAATATCATAAGAGGATTAGGAGAAGAAGTGAAAGAGTATATTATTGTTCAAAAGGTATTAAGATAACTAAATCTTAAGTTTGAATCTAAGGTGTCTGTAATAAAAGAGATGAAAGATTTGGAAAAGCTATAGATGGATGCGCTTCATGTCATATTGAATTCCTATGAGATGACAACAAATGAAGGAAAACTCTCAAGAAGGAAGTAACTTTCAAGGTTGAAAAGAAGTCAAAGGCCAAGAAGGTCAAAGATGAGGTATGTTTAATATTGATGATGATGAACTCATATATATGTTTGATATAAAATTAAGGTTTGGATTAGGTAAGTAAAAGGGTAAGTTACCCTTCAAATGTTTTAGTTATGACAAGATCGATCACTTTACAACCAAGTTACCCTTCAAATGTTTTAGTTATGAAGAACATGATGAATCTCATGAAAATGATAGAAAGGCCTATAATTTGGACAAGAATAAGAAAGAGTTAAACAAGAATGAAGGAAAGGGCCATTCAAAAATAAAAAGAGATTCTATACCAAAGAAGATAATTCATCTGATGTAAGTAATTCAAACACATCTAATAGTGATGATGGAAGTAATGAATCTGTGCATGATAATAATGAAACCTTGTTCATAGGCATAAAATAAAATAATGAGGGCTATTATAATGGGAAAGGCCTCATGATTTATGTAAAATTAGATGAAGAAGTATACTATGATAGTGAAGAAGATGAAATGGATCTTGAAGCAGAACTAATAAGTGCCTTAGAAGAGTTGAAGATTGTGAAGAAGAACAAAAAATTGAAGTCATTAGTTCAAGACTATGATGAATAGATTAGATTATTTTAAAAAATATTGAAAAATACTTCTAAAAAAAGAAGAGATCATCAAATAAGTTGAAACCCATATAGAAATTGTGGTAGCAAGCCTAAAGGCTAAGGAGAAATATTCTAGCAAATATGAAACTGAAAGAAAATATATGAAAATTGAGTTGGATCAAGCATCTAAAAAGGTAAAGAACTTTGTGAAGTTTGAAAAGAGCATTGAGGATCTAGATGATAGTTTAAGCAATCAGACGTCTACAAGTGATAAGACATGTTTTGGATTCAAAGAAAACCAAAAGAAGGCACCTTAAGTCAAAGAGAAGACTATTGAAGGCAAAAAACTACCTATCAAACAACCCAATTCTAAAAGGTATGATAATTATTTTAATGATTTCTATTTTGTATGAAGTTAGTTTGGACATAGAGCAAGAGAATGTAGAAAACCCTCAAAGAATGAGTACTCATGGAACTATGGAAGGAGAAGAAATTGGTCAAAAGAAGATCATAATCATTATCATCCAAATGGTATGTATAAGATGGTTTGTTATAGTTGTCGCAATAGAGGAAAAATTGAAAAATTATGTCCTAACAGAGTTAAAAGGTCATCAATTCAGAATAAGAAGTTTGAAGCTCTTAGAGTGCAATAAAAAAGGAAAATGAATGTATAGAAACCAAAGGCATTAAAGATAAGTCATGATCAGTCTATAAGATCAAGTGGATTGCTTGCTGAGATAGAGTATACCTTAGGTAAGAAATCAAGTAAGGGATGCCAAGAATACTTATTATCTACATGTGTTGTCAAGGCAGTCAAAGAAAATAAGAAGGATGACAAGGTTGATGATGAGATCAAACCTATAGTTCTAGTCATGTCCATAAGAATGTTGAAGAATATTTAGTCTTGTGAAAAGATGGAGATCTGATAATCTCCCGAGTTCATATTATTTTAGGTACCTATGAAGAAGGGGTGGCTCCATTAGGCTTCATGGAGACATTCTTATATTAGTAGAAACATGAGGGTGCAATCAAAGAAGGATTCTTTTGAGAAGATTTTAGGTTGTATATGCTGCAAACAATAATATGAAGATGGATATTATCCATTCCTATGTTGATAGCTTTGTGGTTTGAAGTAACATCATGTTGAGATATCTAAAACTAGTATCAGGTATGTGAAGTCAAAATATGCATATAAATTGGTATATAAGATGTAAACTTTTGATATCTATTTATTTAAGTAGTTGAGCTTAATCTATGAAGACACAAGGGGAGTACCTATTTCTACATTTGTTATCTAGTATGGGATAACCATGCATATGGTCAAGATTTTGGTATTTTCTTCTACCATGTCAAGAAAGGTATGTAATCTAAGATTCTATCTCTTTAAAAGAAAATATGCTTGGTTTAACGGGGATCTTGGTAAATTTGAGTTCTTTATAAATAAAGTGATTAATTTTGATATGCATAGAGTTAAGGAGAGATTGAGTCTAAGATGTTTCATAGACTCTATACTTTGAGCTTTTGATGGATCAATTGAGAGAGTGACCTGATTAATAAGTCTTTGAGAATGGTTGTCATAGTTTCTGAAGACTGTGTATCATCTAGTGTCTTTGAGAGAGAGTTTTATCTCATAGGGAGAAGAGTATGATTTCAGTAGTTGTAGATGATCTTTGATGTTTACTATTAATAGAAGCATGGTGGATACTTGGTTTGAGAGGGAACTATCCAAATTGTTGACTGAACCTAATCTATGTTGAAGTGGTCTTATAATTTGAAATTAATTCTGAGAGAGATGATAGTTGTAAAGGACCTTTGTCACTAATGTAAAAGGGGGAGAAATATTAAAAAAGAAAAGAAAAGGGAACATAAAGTAAACATGCAAGAGAGAGAAGAAGTAAGAACTAGGACTGAGAGATGATTGCCATCAAGAGTGGTTAACATAATTTTCTAAGTATATTTGCCATAAATGACAAGGGGGAGATTGTTAAACATTATCATTGTTTAAGGAGGAGATTATTGAGCATTGTCATTGATTGTTGATCTTTGATATTTAGTGTTGTCATTGATGTCAAAGGTTCTTATGAAGATGCATGGTTCTTTAATTGATGTCAATCTAATATCATTGATGTTAAAGGTTATTGGTCCATTAAGCCTTGAGGTATGTATATGAATGAGTTTTATTGCAAGAATTGTGAGTGTTGTTATTGTATGAGAGTAGTGATGAGAGAATGTTGTTTGAAGAATGTTCTAATATCATCTTAAGTGAAATATTTCATAAGTAACATGAATGAGTATAGGTTACTTTTTAAAGTGTAAAGCATCTTGTAATGCTTTGTATAGACCTTGTGAGATCATATTTATAGGTGGCATGATGTTATGAGTGAGATTCAAATAAAAAGTTGTATGCTTTGATGATCTAAGTAAGCAATTTTGAAGATGATCAACATGAGCTGAAAAGAAGTAAATACTCCAAAGAATTCTTGACAATGTTTGATCATAAAAGAGATTGGTTTAGTTTTTACATGAGGTGTTGAGGACCTTATAATTGATCAAAAGGTTAGATCCTAAGATCTGTGTTTATAGCTTTGAAGATGCTACGAAGATCCCAATGAAACTCCAAATATCTATAAGTAGCTCCAAAAAAGTTCTATTGAAATTTTGAAGAAGAGTGAGTGTATGAGATTGCTTTAGCATACACAAGAGACATTCAAACATAAGAGAGTTTCAAGGTGAAATATATAGGGTGGCTAGAAGGTCAGATTCAATGCCTAATAAGACTTGTAGGTCAAGGCTTAGATATCAAGAAGAGAGATGGTGGATAGATGAAGTAACATGATAAATTTCCATGGCATAAGTGGGAAGGTAAAAATTGATAAAAGTGAGTCAATTTATTTTTAGTATGCACATAAATTTTTAGGGCATGGTTTGCAAGAAAAGGCTTGAAAAACATTTTGAGGTTTCTTGAGTGTAAAGAATGAAGATTTATCTACCCAAGAAGGTTTTCTCAGTGCTCATTGAAACATGAAAATTTTGCATGAGAACCCAATCTATTCATGGTAGATAAGGAAGGGTTCCATCTCAAAGTTCCAAGAATTAGTTTATGAAAAGAGAAGATAAGTTTTATGAATGATTGTTAAGAATGGAAGATGGTCTAAACCCTCATAAAACCCTAACTATGACCTGATGTTGAAGATATTATTCTAAATAAATTATAATGGTTTGATATGGTTAGACAAGTGATTGGAGGTTGAAGTCAACTTTCCCAAGCATCTCTAGGTGTGATTGGCTTATTAGGTGAGTGGGTAGACCCTACAAAAAAGTGCTTGTCTTTCAAAGATTTGCTATAAAAGGTAGAGTTGACTGAGTCAAAGTTGATAAGTGGATGAAGGTAGAAGTGTGAGACTTGTAGTTGTTCATAAATATTTATGGATAGGTTCTAGATCTTAGGTGTGCAAAGTTGGTGATCAAAGTTGGCGAGTCACTAACAGACCTAGTGGTGCAGATAGTAAGGAAATCAGATAGATGTGAGAAGATTTTTCATAATATGTTTTCATGTAAGAGTGATGCATTGAAATGCATGATGATATTTTTTGAGTATTTAATGATCTATCCATGCTTTACATAAGCTTGAAAGTCTATGTAAGAGGTTGAAACATTGAAGTTAAAATGGATTATCTAGTTGAGTAGAGTCAGTGAAAGAGAAGTTTGGAAGATTAGTTTGTAAGACCAATAGTTTTCATTAGAGCTCATGATATGATTAGTTGAGGTTAATTTGAGGATTTCATAATATCCTATTCATATATTGAAATCCATTGAATGTATTCAATCATATGATAGATGTTCATGTTTCCTTGACTGTGTTTTGGAGATGGTAGTTCTAAGTGAACATCTTATAAAGAAGTGTTTGATCTTATTTACCTTGAGTTAAAGTATTAGATGAAGTTTGTGATGAACATGAGGTCATGTGGTTCCTAAATATGTAATTTTTTTCCATAGTTTTTTGGAAAAATTGATTATATGCCTCATTTGTTCAAGATAGAGTTTTTATATATGTGCAAGGTTTTTATATGTAGTTATTTGATATAGGGTTCAAGTGGTGATTGGAACTAAAATGTGTTAAATACCTAAAGATAATTTGGATAAGTTATATTAGAGTGGTTTATGATGTGTTCATACCATGTGATGTGGTTAGATATGATTCAAGAAAGATCAAAGGGTAACATGTTGTTAAGAAGCCCTGTTAGGTTTCCATAAGCCTAAAAGAGGAGTAAGGGCTAATCGATGTATGCCTGACCTATTGTAGGGATTGGTTCATGATTAATGCATGTTATTTTATATTAAAATACCTATTCATGGTCAAACTAAGTGATTTGAATATGTATCTGATTAAGAAGGATCTGATCAAGTGACTTGTGTAAAAGCAAGACATTTTAGGCCTATTTTATGTGAGCTAAGTGGAATGTTTAGAGGATGCTATATGTGGGAGAGAATAAGAGGATAAGTGAATTATATTTATAATTGGTGAGAAAAAATAGGTCATGTGTATCATCAAATAAATGTTATTAATATCTAACATAGGTTCTGCATATGAAGGATTCATAAATACACTATAAGGATTCAAAAATACACTATACTAGAAGGATTCAAAAATACACTATTGTTCATAGACTATAAGGTTATGTGTACCAATTAAAATTTCTTATACTAGAAGGATTCACAAATACACTATATCTCATAGACTAGTTTAGTTAGCTTCATAGACTCATAGTCCTACTCCACAGATAGTTTTAGCTACAAATCATTTAGTACATCTAATTTTTAGATACCAGATACCTCATCATACACCACACATGATCACTATCTCTCTATTTAATACATGACACATTGATTATGAGTCTCTTACAAGACTCATTGGTTAGTAGTATACCTCCTCTTATCTTGTTCCTTATATATATTTTCATTTTTATGATTTCTTTTACACAGATTATATACTCAAAATACACAAAAACACTCAAATATTTATCAAAAACACAAAATTTATATTATTTGTATATCTATGATTACATTAGTTATACTTGCCAAGTATCACATATGCTAGTTATATTAGTATAGTTAATTTTATCATATATACGTGATTCACTTGGTACTTTTCAGTGTTCATAGATTCTTAAAATAATAAGGTCCTCTACATAGATTCAAAGTTGTTACTATTTACCTATTGTGGGCACATACATAACTACACAGATTCATCAATGATACATTCACCCATTAGGGGCATCATACTACATAAACTATGGTATGCTAGGTTACATCTCTCTATAATCTATATCACATATTTAACATTGTTTATATCTTGATATTAATCATCATATACTAATATTTTTACTGACTAATACTATTATAGACTTAGTTTATGTACATATTTACTCTTATAAAGATTTGTACCACATGTTTATGCATACTTTCATTTCTAAATTTCCTAGTTTAGACTTGATTGTGTTGAGTTGTGGAGCTAAAAGCTTCATTGAATGTGCAAATGTGGAGGTTGCTAAGTTACATAGTAACCGACATCGGTCAGAGCCAATCGACATCAGTTAGGAGTCAACCGACATCAGTTATCTTTAGCTACACAGTAATCGACATCGGTTATGGTCAGTCAGCATCAGTCAGACAGAAATTGACATCGATCACCTGTGTGTTTCTAAAACTATTCTAATTTTAGAAGAACAGTTAGTTTGCATGTAAAGACTAATTTTTGTCTTGAGTCCACTTTTCTAATTATTATTTTCTTTGGGTTCTATTTAAGAGACCCATGGGGCTGTATTATAAAGTAAGCAAGATCAATTAGATCTGCAAGTGTGCAAGATCAAGAAGATCTATGGAAGGTGTGTGCAAGATCAATTAGATCTGTGGGGTAGCAAGATCAAGAAGATCTGCAACACAAGGGGTGAGCAAGATCAGTTAGATCTGCAAGGTGCAAGATCAAGGAGATCTGTTGGAGAACAACTCAAGATTTGAGTTGGTTGTAATTGATTGAGAGAGAATTTTTAAAGGAGAATTATTGTACATCTAAGAGGTGTGAGGAAGAGAAAGATATTTCTTCATTGTATTTCCTTCTGGAAGAGTTTAATACAAGATTGTATTATTTCTTGTATCTCCTATTCTTTGCTTTTTTTGATTTCTAGTTACTTATTACTTATGGTTTAATTCCGTGTTTAGTTGCTTATACAAAAGTAATCAATTGTGATCTAAGATCCTGACAAGTGGTATCAGAGCTACTATGTATACAACTAACAATTGGTATCAGAGCCCAAGTTTTAGAGCGTGTTAGTGTTTATTGATTACAGAAGTCACTCACAGGGGTTTCTATTTGAGTGGGAGTAAAGCAATGGCGGAAGAAAGTAAACTAAGAATGGAGAAATTCAATGGCAAGAATTATCAATTATGGAGGATGCAGATAGAAGATTATCTGTATCAGAAAGATCTGTACTTACCATTGGGTGGGGTTTCAATGAAGCCCACAGATATGAAAGATGAAGAATGGAATGTTCTTGATCGAAAGGCTCTTGGATTTATAAGGTTAAGCCTGGCAGCTTTTGTGATTTCCAACTTATCACAGGCAAAGACAATGGTAGAGTTAATGGATACTTTAGCAAATTTATATGAAAAACCCTCAGCTTTGAATAAGGTATATCTTATGAAGCAATTATTTAATTTGTAAATGTAGTAAGGTGGATCAGTATATAGTCATCTTAATGATTTCCATATAATTGTAAATCAGTTAGTTTCAGTAAAAATAGTTTTTGATGATGAAATTAAGGCTCTCTTAATCTTATGCTCTTTACCTGAAAGTTGGCATAGTTTGGTAATGGCAGTTAGTAATACTGCATCTGCTTCAAATATCTTGAAAGTTGATGATGTTGTTAGTGTAATCTTGAATGAAAAAATTTGTAGGAAAAGCACAAGGTAAACATCAGGTAATGATTTAAGTGTTGAAAGAAGGGAAAAGCAAAGAGAGAAGGGTGAGCAAGGGAAATCAAGGTCAAAGATAGGTAGAAGATCCAAATCCAAAAATGGAAGAATAACCTATTGGAATTGTGGAAAGAAAGGACATGCAAAGAAAGATTATTGGTTGAAAGAAGATCAGCATGAAAGTAATAAAGAAGCAAATGATTTAGGTATTGTTGCATAGGATGCTCTTATATTTTCCTTAGATAAAGTAGAATCATAGGTTTTAGATTCTGGTGCCTCTTTCCATGCAACCCCAAATAGCGAATTTTTCAATGACTATGTCCATGGAGACTTTGAAAAAGTTTATTTAGGGGATGGTGAGCCTTGTCAAATTGTTGGCAAAGGAAAAGTGCAGCTGAAATTGTAGAATGGAAACACATGGGTGTTGAAGGATGTCATGCATGTACCCATCCTGAAGTAGAATCTGATTTCTGCAAGAAAGTTGGGTGATGAGGGTTACACAGTAACTCTCATAGCTGAATCTTGGAAAGTTTCCAAGGGTGCACTTGTATTAGCAAGAGGTAAGAAAGTAGGTACACTTTACCTATCTACTTGTATTACTGATGATTCACCTTCTATTTTATCTACTTCAGATGTAGATGTAATGTTGTGGCACTATAGGCTTGGTCACATGAGTGAGAAGGGAATGGATGTTCTTAAGTCAAAAGGTAACCTTTCAGATTTGAAAAGCATAGATTGAGATTTCTGTGAGCATTGTATTTTTGGGAAATAGAAGAAAGTGAGGTTTCTCAAAACTGGGTCAACAAAGAAGAAGCACAATTGGAGCTTGTTCACATAGACATGTGAGGACCAGCTCAGGGAGCTTCTATTGGAGGATCATAGTATTATGTTTCTTTCATTGATGATGCTACAAGAAAGGTATGGGTTTATTGTATAAAGAGGAAATCTGATGTTTTTGACACATTTAAGAACCAGAAAGCCTTGGTTTTCAATGAGAAGGTGATGTATAGTGATCAACTCAAGAGGCTGAATAATTTTGAGTAGGGCAATCTTGATTTGGAAGAGGTTATGTTCCAAAATGATCTCGTGGGTAAAAATCATCACTCATAGGAAAACACAGACACTGACGTCGGTCAGGTAGAGATCGACGTCAATTAGGTAAGAACTGATGTCAGTCAGGTCAAGACCGAAGTCAGTGATGTCAAGTAGGTGGAAACTAACATTAGTCAGATGGCAACTGACGTTGGTCAGATTGGTCAGATGGAATTGACATCGGTTGGGTGCAGATCGAGAGATGATCGGGATTGGTCATAGTCAAAATGAAATTTGGGAGGATAGCAAGCTATCAATGAGTCTCAAACACCCATGAGGAGGTCCAAAAGGGTAAGTAAACCTCCAATTTGTTATTCCCCTTCTTTATACTACTTGTTGCTCACTGATGGTGGAGAACCAGAAAGTTTTGATGAGGTAATGTAGGTAGAATCCAAGAAATAGTGGGAGCATGGCATGAATGAGGAAATTGATTCTTTGGAAGAGAACCATACATGGGATTTGGTTGAGTTACCAGCCGAAAAGAAAGCACTAAAAAATGAATGGATATACAGGTTAAAGAAATGAGAGAATGGACAAATGAGACATAAGGCCAGGTTGGTGTTGGAGACGTTCAATATGTAAGATGTAAAATCGGTAAGCACATCTAGACTAGATATTGCCCAAGCAGTGGGAGTTGTCAGCAAGTTTATGGCCAATCTAGGAAAGAAGCACTGGAAAGTAGCTTAGTGGATTCTTAGATATCTGAGAGGGACTAGTACTAGGGATTTATGCTATGGAGGTTCAAACACTTCTCTACATAGGTATGTATATTCGGATATGGCAGGTGACTTGGATGGTAGGAGAAGCACCACAAGATATGTGTTCACTATTGGTGGAATGATGGTTAGCTAGATTTCAAAGTTGCAAAAGGTTGTTGCCTTGTCTACTATAGAGGTAGAATACATTGTAGTCACAGAGGCTAGTAAGGAAATGATATGGATGACTTGGTTCATAGAAGAGTTGGGAAAGGAGCAAGAGAGTTACAGATTGTACAGTGATAGTCAAAGTGCAATTCATTTGGCAAAGAATTCAGCCTTTCATTTAAGAACCAAACATATATAGCTTAGGTACCACTTCATTAGATAGGTATTAGAGGATGGACAATTGAAGCTGGAAAAGATCCATACAGATAAAAACCCTATAGATATGTTAAAAAAGCCAATAACAAAGGAGAAGTTGAATCTTCATTCAACTTTTGTTGATCTTCAAGATTGAACTTGAAGATGGAGAAACAAGCTAGAAACAAATTAGAGGATGTTGCTATATAGGTACAGGTGCAGCTATTTATCTCCACGTGGGAGATTATTGAGTTGTGGAGCTAAAAGCTTCACTGAATGTGCAAATGTGGAGGTTGCTAGGTTACATAGTAACCGACATCAATCAAAGCCAATTGACATTAGTTAGGGGTCAACTGACATCAGTTATCTTTAGCTACATAGTATTCGGCATTGGTTATGGTCGGTCGACATCGATCAGAGAGGAACTGACATCGGTCACCTGTGTGTTTTCAAAACTATTTTAATTTTAGATGAATAGTTAGTTTGCATGTAAAGACTAATTTTAGTCTTGAGTCTACTTTTCTAATTATTGTTTGCTTTGGGTTCTATTTAAGAGACCCATGGGGCTGTATTGTAAAGTAAGCAAGATCAATTAGATCTAGAAGTGTGCAAGATCAATTAGATCTGCGGGGTAGTAAGATCAAGAAGATCTGTAACACAAGGGTGAGCAAGATCAATTAGATCTACAAGGTGCAAGATCAAGGAGATCTGTTGGAGAACAACTTAGGATTTGAGTTGGTTGTAATTGATTGAGAGAGAGAACTCTTGAAGGAGAATTACTGTACATCTGAGAGGTGTGAGGAAGAGAAAGAGATTTCTTCATTGTATTTCCTTCTGGAAGAGTTTAATACAAAATTGTATTGTATTAATTTTTTATATTTAATGACATGTGCTCATGTCCCTTGTATTATGGACCATTGGCCTACTTTTTATGCTTCACATGTGTTATATGTATGATTTCATGTATGTGTCATGGCCATGACGCTTATCTCTTGATTATTACACTTACACTCAATTTTAGTGCCATGAGGGACCTCATGCATCTCCCCTTCCTCCTTGGGTTCCTTAATGGGAATCATGCCCTATCCCCCTATGTAGTTACTCATATTATTCTTAGATTATGTAGTTCATACACATTTTTACATTGATATATCTATCTTGACAACCTTGTGAATGTTAGATCAAGCATACGTCATACATTACCAACTTATGATTAGATTATCATACATTGTGATTCATGTATATACATTATATTGGTTTATTACATAATATACCATATGTTTTTAACCTAACACACATCATGCAAAGATTTTATTTTGAGGAAAATTATTGTATAGGTAAAAATTCCCTCAAAAGAGGGGGAGTTCATAGTGGTTTGCCGTAGAGATCAGGACATCCAAGTGCACTCATATTATAGTTTTTAGCATGCAAACATAGAATTATAGAGTTTAGAATCAGGAAAACATAGTGGAAAATAATCAAATAGAGATCATAGTTAGTTTGGTGGAAAATAATAGAGAAGACACTAGTGCTAAAATTAGAACACTTGCATTGTCCTCTACTACCTAGTAGCCTAGAAATAGGAAATTATAGATTTGATAGAAGAACATAGTATTTACAACCCGTATTTTCATAGTTTCAAACACATGTTATCACATTTGATTAGTTTATGCTCAGTTTTACATAGAATCATACCAAGTTTTCTTAGATTAGGGGAATTATGCACGACATGATACCTCCCATTTCAATTTTAGATATACCTAGACACCGATTGATATAATAAAGTCCAAAATCCATATGCATAGATATCAAAATTGGGGGCATGTGTGAGGCACATTGTTTTCACATGATCAATTTTACACCACTTCATCCTAGATGGAATGGAAAACTCCATATCATTATATATGTTATATACTTTAGACACATTTTACACTAGGTTTCACACAATATTGATACCTTATTATGCTTGTAGTGGTTGGAATTTCCACATAGTGTTGGGGATCAACCAACAATATGATTACACTTATGAAAGCAATAAACTGTGAAATTAAATTAGATAGATAAGTAACTAGAATCAGATAATAGCAAAGAACAAGAGATACAAAAGACCACCCTAAAAACTTGTATTAAACTCTTTACAAAAGGAATACAATTGAAGAAACTTCTTTCTTCCGCACCTCTCTCAGATGCACAAGATCTCTCTCTAGATCTCTATTCCTCAAGAGCTCTCTCTCTCAAGTACAATCAACTCTAATAACCTGGATTGATGCAACTCTGTACTGTTCTTCAACATTCACATACAATGAACTACTACAATAATCACACTAAGCTAAGAAGATCTAATTCTACATATAGAATTAGGAAACTTGAGCATGCACTTACAACCAACAGTTAGGCCTCTTGAACAAGGGCTCTAAAAACAATCTTACTAATAATAAAAACATGAACTTAAGACTAAGACTTAAACTCATCATGCAAACACTCACTTTTGTCCTCGAAAATAACATTCTGGACGCACAAGTAACTGATGCCGGTTCTTGCCTGCTTGCCTATGACCGACATCAGCCGATCATCTGCCAATGCTGACGTCTCTTCAACTACACCAGACTGACGTCAGTCACTCCTGACTGACGCTGGTGACTGTGTAAACCTACAACTTTGGTAATGTGCTCATAAGTGAAGCTTTTAGGCTCCACACCTTAACAATCTCCCACTTGGAGATAAATAGCTGCACCAGTACCTGTACAACAACATCTTCTAGTTCCTCCATCTTCAACTCAATCATGAAGACCAATAGAAGTTGAATGAAGATTCAACTTCTCCTTTGTAACCGGCATGGTTAAAATATCAGTAGGATTCCTATCTGTATGGATCTTCTCCAGCTTCAAATCACCATCTTCCAATACCTGTCATATGAAGTGGTACCTTAGCTGTATGTGCTTGGTTCTTGAATGAAAGGCTGAATTCTTAGCCAAATGGATTGCACTTTGACTGTCACTATATAATCTGCAACTCTCATGCTCCCTTCCAAGCTCTTACATGAACCGTGTCATCCATATCATCTCTTTGCTAGCTTCTATGGCTGTAATATACTCTATTTCTATAGTTGACAAGACAACAACCTTCTGTAACTTAGATATCCAGCTAACCACCATTCCACCTACAGTGAAAACATATCCTGTAGTGCTCCTCTTGCCATCCAAATCACCTTCCATATCTGAATCTACATAACCATGTAGAGAAGTATCTAAACCTCCATAGCACAAGTGCCTACTTCTGGTTCCTCTTAGATATCTAAGGATCCACTGAACTGCTTTCCAATGTTCCTTACCTGGATTGGCCATATACTTACTTACAACTCCCACTACTTGGGCAATATCTGGTTTAGTACACACCATTGCATACATCAAACTTCCTACTTCGAAAGAATATGGAACCTTACTCATGTACTCTACCTCATCATGTGAATTAGGACATTATTCTTTACTCAACTTAAAATGTCCAGCCAAAGGTGTGCTTACCAGTTTAGCATCCTGCATATTGAACCATTTCAACACCTTGTCCACATAATCCTCTTGAGACAATATCAACCTGTGATTTTTCCTGTCTCTCTTAATGCTCATGCCAAGGATTTTCTTTGCTGCTCCCAAATCCTTCATAGCAAAAGTTTGAGCTAATTTCACCTTAAGCTCAGAGATATCCTGCATGTGTGATCCTGCAACTAGCATATCATCTACATACAACAATAAAATAATATATCTACCATTATCCAATCTCTTAAAATACACACAATGGTCAGATTGACACCTACTGTAGCCATGCTCAGTCATAAACCTGTCAAATTTCAAATACCACTGTTTAGGAGCTTGCTTGAGGCCATACAAGCTTTTCTTCAATCTGCACACTCACTTCTCCTTACCTTTGACCTCAAATCCTTCCAACTATTCCATATAGATTTCCTCATCCAAATCTCCATAAAGAAACACTGTCTTAACATCTAGCTACTCAAGATGCAAATCCTCAACAGCAACCAAAGACAGTACAATCCGTATAGAAGTCATCTTAACAATAGGAGAAAAAATCTCACCAAAATCAATACCTAGCTTTTGTGTAAATCCTTTCACTACCAATCTGGCCTTATATCTCATCTGTCCATTCTCACATTCCTTCAACTTATAGGTCCATCTATTCTTCAGTGTTCTCTTACCAGCTGGCAATTCAACCAAATCCCATGTTTGGTTCTCTCTTAAGGACTCCATCTCCTCAACCATGCCATGCTCCCACTGACTCTTAGACTCCTCCTATTTTGCTTCTTCAAAACTCTCTGGTTCTCCACCATCAGTTAGTAATAAATAGAATAATGAAGGAGAATATCTAATTGGAGGCTTACTTACCCTTTCAGACCTCCTGATGGGTGTCTGAGACTTGTTCACAACACGCTGTCCACCCAAATTCTCTGACAGTGACCAACCTTGGTCACCTCCAGACCTGTTACTGGCTGATGTCAGTTCTACCTGACCAACACTCGTGCCTGTCCTGCCGACATCGGTCTCTGTATGACCGATATCAGTTTCTATTCTGTCGACGCCTGTTCCTATCCTACCGATGTCGGTCTCTGTGTTTTCCTGCAAGTGATTATTTCTTTTTCCCATGAGCTCATTTTGGACCATCACCTCGTCCAATTCACTATTGCTCTACCCAAATTGATTTAACTTCTTCAGCTGATCAGTATACATCACTTTTTTATTGAAAACAATGTCATGGCTCCTAATTATCTTGTTAGTTCCTAGATTCTAGAATCTAAAACCAAAATCATCTGAGCCATAGCCAATAAATGTGCACCTCATAGACTTAGCATCGAGCTTCTTTCTATTTTCCTTATCTATGTGCACAAAGGCTTCACAACCAAAAACTTTGAGAAAAGAGAGATCTACCTTTTTACCTATCCAAGCCTCTTCTAGAATTCCACCATCCAGAGCTGTAGAGGGTCCTCTATTAATTAGGTACACTGCAGTGTCAATAGCTTCTACCCAAAACTCTAAGGGCAAACCAACATGTAATCTCATACATCTTGCACACTCCATGATTGTTCTGTTCATCCTTTCAGCAATTCCGTTCTACTGAGGTGTCCTTGGAACCATCCTTTGCCTATGGATTCCATGCATGTAACAATACCAGTTGAACTTATAACTACAGAACTCTCCACCATTGTTAGATCTCAGGCACTTTAATCTTTTGCCTGTTTCATTTTCAACCATAGCTTTCCAAATCTTAAAGGTCTCAAATACATCAGATTTCTTATTAATACAGTAGATCCATACCTTTCTTGTAGCATCATCTATGAATGAAACATAGTACTGTGATCCTCCAATAGAAGCTACCTGAGTCAGTCCCCACACGTCTGTGTGAATAAGCTGCAACTTATGCTTCTTATTTGTAGACCCAATCTTGAGAAAACTAACCCTTTTCTATTTTCCAAATACACAGTGCTCACAAAATTCTAGATCCATGCTTTTCAAATCTGAAAGCTTACCTTTAGACTTAAGAATTGACATCCCCTTCTCGCTCATGTGGCCAAGCCTTGAGTGGCACAATTTTGCATCCACATCTGAAGTAGATAATACAGAAGGAGAATTGTTAGTAACACAATTACACAAATAGAGAGTACCTACTCTCTTACCTCTGGCCATAACAAGTGCACCCTTTGTCACCTTCCAAGATTTTGTTGTGAGAGTTACTGTACAACCCTCATCCCCTAACTTTCCTGCAAAAATCAAATTTATTTTCAAGCTAGGAACATGCATAACTTCTCTCAACACCCATGTGTTGCCATTCTGCATTTTCAGCTGCACTTTACCTTTGCCAATAATTTTACAGGGTTCATCATCCCCTAGATATACTATTCCAAAATCTCCATGGATATAGTCACAGAAATATTCCCTATTAGGGGTAGCATGAAAAGATGCACCAAAATATAACACCCAAGATTCTATATTATTATGCAAAGAGAATATTAAAGCATCTTGTGCAATACCTGCAACCTTTGCTTCTTCTTTTCCTTCATGCTGATTGTCCTCCTTAGGCCTTGACCAACAATCTCTGCTTATGTGCCCCATCTTTCCACAATTTTAGCATTGTGGCTTCCTGCCATTTCTGGATTTGGATCTACCTCTTCCCTTAGACTTAGATCTTGATCTCCCTTTCTTGCTCTTCTCTTTTTGCCTTCCCCTGCTCTCAAAACTTAAAGCGTTCCCAAATGTCTCTTTTGTACTTTTCCTACGAATTTTATCATTCATGATAACACTAACAACATCCTCTTCTTTTAAAATATTTGATGCAGATGCAGTATTGCTAACTGCCATTACTAAGCTATGCCAGCTTTCAGGCAAAGAACATAATATTAAAAGAGCTTTTATTTCATCATCAAATACAATTTTGACTGAACTTAATTGATTTACAATACCATAGAAATGATTCAGGTGATTAGATACAGATCCACCTTCCTGCATGTGCAAATTAAATAGCTGCTTCATAAGATATACCTTACTAGAAGCTGAGGGTTTTTCATACAAATTTGCTAGAGTAGTCATCAACTCTATCGTTGTTTTTGCCTGTGATAAATTAGATATCATAGTAGATGCTAGACTCAGTCTTATAGACCCCAGAGCCTTTCTGTCAAGAACTTCCCATTCTTCATCCTCCATGTCTATGGGATTCTTTGCAATCTCACCTAATGGTAAGTATAGATCCTTCTGATACAGATAGTCCTCTATTTACATTCTCCAATGTTGATAGTTTTTGCCATTGAACTTCTCCATTCTCAGTTTACTTTCATCTACCATTGCTTCTCCCACTCAAATAGAAATCCCTGTAGAAACTCCTGTGAGCAACCTGTAATTAATACACACTACACAGATCTGAACCACCTGTTAGTGAACCTGAGCTTTGATACCAATTATTGGATATCAAACTCTAAACCTACAACCAAGGCTCTAATACCACTTGTTGGGGATCAACCATCAATATGATTACACTTATGAAAGCAATAAACCATGGAATTAAATCAGATAGATAAGTAACTAGAATCAGATAATAGCAAAGAACAAGAGATACAAGAAACCACCCTAAAAACTTGTATTAAACTCTTTACAAAAGGAATACAATTGAAGAAACTTTTTTCTTCCACACCTCTCTCAGATGCACAAGATCTCTCTCTAGATCTCTATTCCTCAAGAGCTCTCTCTCTCTCAAGTACAATCAACTCCAACAACCTGGATTGATGCAACTCTGTACTGTTCTTCAATATTCACTTACAATGAACTACTACAATAATCACACTAAGCTAAGAAGATCTAATTCTACATATAGAATTAGGAAACTTGAGCATGCACTTACAACCAACAGTTAAGCCTCTTGAACAAGGGCTCTAAAAATAATCTTACTAATAATAAAAATGTGAACTTAAGACTAAGACTTAAACTCATCATGCAAACACTTGCTTCTATCCTCGGAAATAACATTCTAGATGCACAGGTAACCGACGCCGATTCTTGCCTGCTTGCCTGTGACCGACGTCGACCAATCATTTGTCGACGCCGGCATCTCTTCAACTGCACCAAACTGACGTTGGTCACTCCTAACCGATGCCAGTGACGTTGTAAACCTGCAACTTTGGTAATGTGCTCATATGTGAAGCTTTTAGGCTCCACACCTTAACACATAGTACCCAAGCTACATTCCCAAGTACCCAAGAGGCCCCTTGGCCATTTTTAATTTTAAATTTTTTGAGTGGCCCCAAGGCCATCCTACATAGTTTTAGTTACATCATTTAGTTTTAGTCATAAATGCATCTACTCCACATGGGTAGGTAATGATGGAGTCATAACCTATTTAATTTCTTGATCCACCTACATAAGAGGGTTGGACAAGCCATCAATTCAATCCAAGTTATTTATAGTATATGATCCACTAATCAGGGGTGGGTAATGATGGAGTCAAATTGGATTGAGTTATTGAGACACCCACACATGGGAATTAAGCAAGCCATTAACTTAGTCCAAGATATTCATTGTTTGATCACTAGTTATACAAACACATAGGATGTCACTAGGTTTTTGCATTGGTTCACATACCTAGTGAGGTGTATTCATTCCTTTCCTCTCTCTCTCTCTCTTATCTATTTAATCAATTTTGTCTTTGTTTTTTATATTACATAAGTAATTATTGATTCATTAATGTTTCATTTGTAGGATATGTAATAGATAAATCAATGAAAAGATGATAGAAAAAACCCAAAAGGATCTAGGTGGTCACTTTGTAATACAATGAATATTTCATATAAGACAACCAATTCAAGATAAATACAAAATTTTTTATGGAAGTGTCCATAGGGTGATGAAAGTGTCCAAGCCTTTGAGAAATAATATTTATTAAATATGATGATTAGATTTTGGTCTTGCCCTTACCTATTTACACGTATATACATTTCATATCTGCCAATACATTTTTAGATAAGTTAAGTATTATATCTCTTCATGTTTATGAAATCAAACTATTTTTTGAGTTTACTTTCTATATTTAGCATAACTCAATAATTTAATTCAAAATATTCATTTATCTTAGTTTTCAATTAATTGGCCTGCTCTATAAATTTTTATTCATCCTTTTATATAAACTAATTTACCCCTTTAATGCTCCATACATATTAAAAGTGTTAAATAGTTATAAATGTGATGATAAATTCACACCAGGTTAATGAGGTGTGGAGAAAAAACTATACCTACTTGATGTATAGTTACCTCTAAAATTTGATGAATGAGAAGATACATTAGAATCCCTAGAGGAAGAAAAGGAAGATGAACATGATATCAGAGAGGACCCTATGCCATAAATTCTTATACACACATTGGTTGGTGTCATGTCACCACTCCTCAAAAAATCTATGTCAAGTGGTACAAATATCCCTACATAATACTAATCAATTGTGGCACCACATATAAATTCATTGATTCTCAAATTACCAAACAAGCTGATTGTTATGTGTATCCTTATTCAAGTTTTGAAGTCATGATATTAAATAGAGGAACCTTAACTTGTAAAGGAAAATTTCATAATGTCCCAATCTCAATGGGGTATTAAAAATTTAAATTAGACATGTTTGTTCTACCTCTAGGAGGTTGCAATGTAGTTTTGGGAGCATAGTGGCTTCAGACACTATGACCTATTTTATGGAATGTTTTTGAGTTATGGATGTAATTCATTGATATGGGATACAAATGCACCTTAAAATGCCTCACTTTGGGATCAAAAAGTATTATTAGGTCTCATTATATGGATAAGTTTATGAAGAAAATATCTCATGATATTTTTGCTGAACTTTGTGCTATTAATCTCAATAAATTATTTGATCCCAATCAAGAATTAGAATTGTATTGTCAGACACAAATGTATTTAAGTAATGCAATGGGTTACCTACATAAAAACTATAATATTATGCCATTTAGTTTTTTTTAGGAACTTTACCTTCAAAATTCATCCTTACTAGTACCCATTTTTATAGAATAATTAAATAAAAAAATCTAAGAATTATTGAAAGTTGGAGTCATTAGACCAAATATCAATCCATACTCTTACCTCATATTATTGGTACAATTAAACTATGGGTCTTGGAAAATTTTTATTAATTTTTGAGCACTAAATAAACTCACCATCAAGGACATCTGTCCCATTACTGTGATTGATGAGTAATTGGATGAATTGCCTAGAGGTCATTTCTTCTCAAAGCTCAACTTAAAGTTAGGTTATCATCAGATACACATCAAGGAAGAAGATATTCCTAGGATAAAATTTCAAAATCATGTGGCCATTTAAATTTTTCATCATGCCATTTGGTTCACTAATGCTTCATCTATATTTTAAGGCTTAATAAACAATATCTTCTATCCATTTATTTTTAGGTTCATCTTATTATTATTTAATGACATCATTATTTATATTTACACATGGGAGGAAACTATACTACATCTATAACAAACCTTTCAAATTATTTCAAAGAACTAGTATGTGCTAAAAAATTTAAGTGCACTTCTATCTAAAAACAAATTTAGTATCTAGGGCACATCATCTCTAATGAAGGCATCAAAGTGGATCCATAAAAAATAAGGCCATAAAAAATTGGCATAAATCCAAAACACTAAAGTTCCTTCACAAAATTTTATGCCTCACTAGTTATTATCAAAAATTCATCTAAGACTATTTAAAAATTGAAGTTCTTTTGATGGCCATGTTTAACAAATATGCCTTTCATTAGTTAGAATTCACAAAAATGGATTTTGAACTACTCAAGTAGGGAACGTGTACACTAGTTTCTACTATACCTAAATTATCCAAACTTTGTCATCATATTTGATTCCTCTAAAAGTGTAATTGTAGTAATCATAATGTAGGAAGGACAACCCATTGCTTTCACCAACAAGGAACTTATAAGGAAAAACTTCATCCACTCAACCTATGAGAAGGAAATGCTAACCATTCTTCCTACAGTAAATAAGTGTCACTCATACTTAGTTGGGAGATATTTATGTATCAAAATATATCATCATAGTAATAATTAATTATTTAAGCAATGAGTCTCTTTTTCTAAGAAAAAAAGTGGGTAACCAAGTTGATGGGCTATGAACATAATATTACCTAAAATAAAGGTAAAAAAATGTTATTGGAGATGTGTTAATTTTCAAGTATGAAGAACATGCAATTTTATGTGCACTATCCTTCCTCATTATAGAGTGGGTACACAAGGTACCACAAGAATTATCCTAAGACACCCAAATGAAATGACTCACCTAAAAAGTCTTCAATAATTCTTCATCTTGACCAAATTACCTTTGGGATGGTCAATAGTTGTGGCATAAAGGTCATTAGGTACTGGTGCCCAAGTTGGCACAATGAGAGAAATTTATACTAGAACTATATTCCTCACCATTATCCACCCATTCAAGGTTTTTAAAAACATATGAAATGGTTTGCCTGATATTTTTTGGAGGGAATTAAACATGACATCAAATAGTTTATGGTAAAAGGTGAGACTTTTTGATGTAATAAATGAGAAATAGTCTTTACTCTAGGCATGCTCCAACCCTTGCATGTTCTAATCTAGGTATGACTCGATATATACATGGAATTTATTGAAATACTCCTAAATTTAGGTAGAAAATAAGTGATTCTAGTGGTGGTAGATCACTTCTCCAAGTATGCCCATTTATGTTCCTTCTAACTAGTGTTTTACAACCTCTAACGATTCCCAAACCTTTATCAATTATATGTTTTGCCTCCATGGGATAAGTAATTTCATTGTTTATGAGTGTGATTACACTTTTATTAGTAAAATTTGATAAGAATTTTTGATTTGCTATAATACCCAACTTAAAAATGAGCCCATCCTATGATTCACAAACATATGGTTAAATGGAAAATATCAACAAATGCTTGGAGATTTATCTATGTTGTTTTTGATTTAGTAATATATAATTAATTTTTCAAATGTTTAACACTTGCTAAATGATGGTATAAATCCAGATAGCACATGTCCACAAGGTTGATGTCTTATGAATCTATCTATGATTAACCACCACCTTTCTTTAGACATACATTCCAATAAGTTTTGAGGTTTAAATAGTGTATTCCACACTAAGAATGTAGTAAATATACTTCAAATTCTCAAGTATAACCTCCATATGGCACATAAACACATGGAACAATATGCTGATCAACACTTATCAAAACCCACTTTCAACATAGGATATATGGTTTTTATTTAGCTAAAACTTTATAAACAACCCTCCTTGAAGTTAAAGGGTCATAAAAAACTAGAATAAAGTTTTATGGTCCTTATAAAGTTCTCTAGAAGATTTCTCCCTTGGCATAAAAATAAGAGCTTCCATATTCATACAAGATCCATCTTATTTTTCATGTATCCTATTTGAAGTAGGTCATTGGTAAACATATTTGAACCTAAACTACAATACCTATATGCAATCAGAAATGCATTATGTTTATAAATCAATCCTAACTCAGAAAAGATAAATCATACCATACACTTATGATGATAGGGGATACATTAGATAGTACAGAACATGACTAATATGAGGATTTGATAGACCTAATTAGGGGATCTCTTATCAAAATAAACAATGCTAGGGAGGGTTTCAAAGCCTCCAATCAAGCATAATCACATGATAAACCTAGCTAGGTCATATGTTTTATATTCACTAAATTAATAACAATTAAAGTAAAGTCTAATCTAGTGCTCACCAAAGCTTGTGACACAAAGTGGGGTTTAAAAATAATAAAAGTAAACATGCATAAGAGACATATACTCATGTAAATGTATATATAATCCTAATGCATGGAAGATAAGTAAAAATTCATATCTATCTACTCTTACAAAGGAGGAACAAAGTTAGGAATACTTACCTTTGAAGATGAACTAGTCAAGCCTCAATATCTCCCTTGGCCAAGGTGTTTCACAAGAGGTTAATGTGGTTTGTAAGGATGATAAGGACAAATTAGATCTAAAATACACAATGTATAAATACATCCAAAAGACTTCTCCATAAGACAAGATCCATATCTCAAAAAAAAGCATGAAACCCTAAGCTTGATCCTCAAGTAGAATGGTGAATAAGTAGATGCACAATATATCTTACTTTTTTTAGTTCTCTAAATAATGGTGAAATGTTCTTGTATATATAGGTGGATTTAACCTTAAGACCTTTCAAAAATTTTGGCCAATAGGGCCAACCTAGTCAACATACTATAGTTATGGACAAGAATTCACTAGGTCACGGGCTAGGTTGGCCAAGATTCAACCTAGACCCTAAATAAATTTTACCCAAAACTATATAGGATCGACCCAATAAACCTAGTATAGTGAATAGTCAAAAGGGGGTTAAGGTTAGGAAAAGGGGGACAAAATGTATAAAATGACTGAGGAGTGTGCAATAGAGAATAAAAAGCTTAGGGATATGTTTTTTAGGAGATAGGTGTGTAGATAAAAATTGGCAAAAGGGACAACAATCGTAAGAAGCAGCAATGATCTATCTGCCCCTTTCTCAGTGCACCCCTTAAGGCATACACAGAGAGATTGAGATTTGATGGGTTCCTTAAAGATAAAAAATATCAATAAGTGATATAAGTTTGAAAATATTATGTGTATACATATACCCCACTTGAATCTCATCACATTTCATGTGAATGCAACATGGGATGGTGCTTCAAGAATAGAAAAAGATAACACATAATGTTGATGCTAAGTAAAATGTAGTAAGGATCAAATAAGATAAATGAAAGGATAGAATTGAAAAATACATACCTTTACTTACCTTAGTGATGTAAATATAGAAGTAGACTGTAAGATAAGTGAAGCCATCCAAATGTGAAGAACATTAGGTGAACCTATAGAGATTAGTGTAAAAAATAGTGAAAAATTGAAAATTTTAGAATATAGGCACATAGTAATGGAACATATTCTCTACAATGTCATGATTACAAAACATTTTATAGTTTGGGAAAAAATTTAGTAGAGACAAAGATATGAGGGTCTTAGAAAAATTGGCAAATTAGGATTGTTTAAGGCAAAGTTAGAACATAACTATTGAGGGCAGATGATTGACAAAATGATGGCAAATGAATGAAAACATTATGGAAAATGAACATATTAAATCACATTGGAAAACATGTAAAATATAAATGGAAAAAAGGAATGTAGAACATACTAAATCATGTTGGGAAGTATGTAAAACATGAATGACAAATGAAATATCAATACAAAAAAAACTTTAACAAATATATGTAAGCAAGTGAAAAGTAACCCCATGTAAGATAAGCATGTCAAATCAAACATAAATTAAAAATGAATGACTAAAAATGAAATGTAAGCCAAGATGGAAGAAAAACATGAAGAAGTAATACATAAAGAGAAACATGTAATAATGCTGAATTCCATATGTAAGACAAGAAAAATCTGCAAAAATCAAACAAGAACATGATGGAGAAATGAAAATCAAAAGCTCTAAAGCATGAAAACTCAAACTTAGTGCTTTTTTGAAGATATAATGTAAGAAAACACAACCACCTAATGACATGACTAGTATGACAATGAGATGGTATGGTAAGAAAATGGTAGAAGGATGTTTTTGAGGAAGGCTTGGTCCTCTCTATGGTCTTACAATGAAACTCACAAACTATAAACCAAGAGACATAATAAGGTATATGTGATAAGATAAAAAAAATATCCAAAAAGGGGAAAATAAGGAAAATATGATGTAAATATAGAATGTGAGGCACCACATGGGTGATGTGAACATCCTTAGCAATAATGAGACACACTAGGCAAGTGAGAAATGCTAAGAGCTATCAAAACTAGGGACTTAGGACACTTTGACTAATGAACACAAAGATTGGGCTAATAAGTAAAGTACATAGATCATCCCATAAAGGATATATACATGAAAATTAAAATGGACATACCTTCCCACAACATGTTCCCCATTCTTCAGGACCCCTTATAGAGTTGTTGGTCTACTCAAAGATTGGGTACTTGCATGAGAAAGTAGGTGGCACCAATTTTATTTATTCTCCTTTTATAATCTACTAGCCTACCGCACCCTAATGAACCTCAAATCTATTGTGAGGCCAAATTTGAAGTTTGATATTTGACTAGAAGAAATAGATGTGATTTGAATCATGTCTTTTAGTGTGATTTAAATTTTGAGAATTTTGAATTTTTACCTTTTTCAATCATTGCCTTTTGTTAAATGATTTGGATTTTGAATATTTTGATGGATTTTTTCTATTCCTCCTCCATACAGATTTTGAAAACTAAACATGGGTGTTAAAGATGACAAACACAAGAGAGCTTACACTTGGTCACTAGAGAAAAGGACCTAAAGACCAAGGTGTCTAAAAAATCCTAGACTTGCCTAAAAGTAAGTGCACAATCTCAAAATTGACTGTTGTGAGCCTCAAATAAAAATAAATAAGGAAAATATGGGGATCATGAGAGATAAGTCTATGAAATAAGTGATATAATGATGAATATTCTTGTAGTTGATCACAATAAGGTAAAATAGTTCTATGAAAGGTATGTAATTATGATATGATAGTAATGTCACTAGAGAAGTCATACTAACCTACAATGGATCTAGTAAAATCACCAATGAAAGTAGTAGTCATCCAAAAAAAAGTGGTTTAAATATATTTTAATGTGGTAATTTTTAAGGAGGGATAGGTCCTATCCATGGTCTTACATTACAACTCACAAGGTGAACACCAATGAGGTGAATGGTAAATAAGGGGAAAAATAATCATAAAGCTAATAAGGCAAAAAAATGACATAAAAAGATGAGAATGAAAGAGTTATATAAGGACCAAAATAAAAACAAATGCCAAATGTAATGTGTAATAAAAATAAATAACCCAAAGTCATTACTAATGCTAGTAAAGTGTGACTAAAATAGGTAAAGTGCATAAAATTCAAAGAAACTTGAGAAAAAAATAATAGGTAAGATCTATGCTAACATATATATCAAATATGAGCATGTGAAATACAAGTATATAAGTCTCAGAAGGTTTATTGAAGTTGAATTTATTTGTTATTAGGCATTTTGGAATAAGAGTGGGAATCATAAGATGCCCCAATGGGTCATTGGATGTAGGGATGGGCATCTCAAGATGCCTCAAAGTTTGAAGGGACATGTGGATGGGCATCACAAGATGCCCAACATGTGAGTTAGAGTGAGGTAAAATTAAATAATTAAAATGATTTGCATTGGGTTGGTAGGTGCACTTGGAGATAGGTAAATATATTGGTTTGTAAGATTTAAGCATGTTGAATTTGACATAAGATGTGTAGGAGAGGTATTAAGAGGTAAAGGAGGTAAACGAGTAACACATATGATATGATTTGGAGTAGGCATTTAAACTAGGTAATCTTTTGGTTCATATGAATTAAGAGGTTAAGGTTCAATGGATGCAATGATAGTTTTAAAGTTGTTCATGTTAGCTATCATTTCCTTTTTGGTGTTGGAAGAAGGATCAATTTTGGTTTGAACAAAATTATTAGATAAGGTATAGGTATGGGATAATTGTTTTTTTTCATTAGGTGTTGATGTTGATATGATTGTGGTTCTTGAGATTGAAGTTGAGAAGCTTGAAGATAGTCTTGATAACATTATTTTATGATAGTATCAAGATTGAAATGTGGACCAAGCAAGGAAGATAGAATAAATCAGTGAAGATCATGACAAGACTCATGAAAATGACCTATAGTAGTATGCCACCAACAAAATTTATTATGATTGTACCATTTTGGAGGAGGTTTGGAATGATCAAAGCACATGGGTTTAGAGGGTGGTGATTTTTTCTTAAGTTGTTATGGACTCAAGGGAGGGTGGGTTGGGTTAAAATTGGTTTAATTGGATGCTCCATTTTGAGGTTGGGGAGGCTTGGATGATTCAATGCTATGATAAAATGATTGGAAAGGTTATTTAATAGTTTTTTGAGGTGTTTCAAATTGAGTCATACTAAATTCTTACCTTTTTTATTGGTCTAAGTCTTCTTTTAAAGTTCTAGGTGAAAAGATTCAAAATTTGTATTGAAGGGGAGATTTAAGAGAAGTAACAAGTAATTTTAAAAGATTATCATCATTCATGTTATGGTCCAATTTATGAGTGAGATACTTATATTATTTTATGAAAGTGTGAGCAGATTCATTAGGAAGTTGCTTGGCATTGATGAAATGGCTAAGGTAATTTTAAGGAAGGTTATCATGTTGAAATTCCTTCATTAGAGCATTGAATAAATCCTCTAGTTATGAGATGAAATGTTTAGGAAGTTGGTTGTACCATTAAATTTCATCACACAAAAAGGTTTTGGATAAGATTTTAGTGGTAGCAAAGGTGTTAGTTCTGACCCATTCCTTATAGAGATTACCAAAAGACTTAAGAAAGATAGCAGGGTCCTTAGTCCCATTATATGTGATAGTTGGAGAAATGCTTCTAATATCTATGGATGTAATGAATGGGGCTAAAGGTTCATTTTGAATATGTTAATGTATTTTATGATTCATTGGAGGTTGAGGGATGATATCACCATTGGTATCTCTAAGAGGATGAGGAATTTTTTTTTGATTTGGTTGAGACATGATAACTTGAGGTGTTTGACTAGTCATGTGTAATAAATGTTGTTGTAGTTGCATCATTTGGGAATGATTATTTGTTTGCATGATGTTCATTTATTAAACTATTTGTGAAAGAATTTTAGTTGTGTTGATTTGTGCATTAGTATTTAAAGGTAGGGTATTAGTGTTGTTAGGAGGAGGATTATTTGTAGGTGGAGGATTCCCAATATTAGTGTTAGTTATCTTAAGTTTGGTAGAAGAAGAAGGAAGCTTGGTAAAACCACCATTCTTAGTATAAGTATAAATAATATTATCATCAAGTTTTTTGAATAATTGGGAATAATTTAGATTATCAATTTGAGTGGTTTCAACCATGTTAATTTGGGAAGTGATAAGGCTTGTTGATCTTGTTATGCATGCAACAAGAGGAATGTGAACATTGGCTGTAAGAGGTGGAACATAATGTGAGGTTCCAATGTTTGATGTAGATGGGTTGACAAGTTTATGAATTTTATGCTTAGAAGTTATAAAAGTGGTAAAGTATATGATTGTCATGGTTTGGGATTTGTCTAATAGGATTATTTGGATCTACTATATGGTATGGGGTAGATCGAGATTGAGAAGATTTAGAACCATGTGATGAAGATCTTTGCCATAAAGATTTGTCTTCTATGGTGGATAAGTGGGGTAGGAGGAAATAACCAATTTACATTCAAAATGAATTGTGTTTATATTTTTATCCCAAAAATATCATAAAACCTGATACCTAAAGGGAGACACCCTTCATTTTTTGGAAAGTCCCTTAAAACCCCCCAAAAAACCCATTTTCCCTTTTGCATTATGGAATCTGGGACTTTGGATGCAATTTACAATTTTGGAAATTACTTTGTAGGTTCTGTATCCCATAAAGTAACTAGCCTTTTTAACTAGTGGAATTCAAACTCGACATGTAAATTACAATTTTCAAAAATTGAAAAATGCATGTCGAGGCCTAGATCTCATGAACCTTTTTAACCAATGGAATATAGAACTTGACACACAATTCACAATTTGAAATATTGTAAATTACATTCCAAGATATAGATCCCATGAAAGCCAAAGACCCCTTCTCATAAGATGTAGAACTCGATGTGTAATTTTAAAAATTACAAATTATGTCTTGGGTTTTGCCTCCCACCAATCATCCAAGCCACAGCATCCAAAAATCTAGGTGAAATTTGCAAGTTAAAAAATTTGAAAAATGAACCATGGGTTCTTCCTTCTACCATTCAAAGTGAACCCAAACACCCCCACCTCACAAATATGGGACTTACTCCAAACATATCCTATCTTTGTAACTAACTGACATTAATGCATTAATTATAGGGGTTATCTTATTTAAAATAAGCATTTTAGTGATTTCTTATCATTTGTTTAAATTTATAATTGAGTTTTTCAAGCTGTAATGACCTTTGCCATGCATGAAATCCTTGAGCTATTTGCAAACAAGTGCATTCTAGTTGAAGCCACATCTACAAATCTCAATTGCCACATCATTTTTGCCCTTGCATGGTATATCTACTTTATATTTTTGCCATTATTATTGAGATTTTAAGCTTTTCAAACTTATTTCCATTTATATGAAAAGATTTCAAGTAATTTTTTTAGGGTTTCAATTGTTTTCTTTAGCATCATTTAAAGTTTCTTTGAGGTTAGGCATTGGTAGAAATTATTGCTTGACTAGTCATTTAAAAAGAAATTGTAGTTAGAAGTTTAGGTATTCCTAGGATTTTTTTTGTAAGAGTTTCATTGTGAGGGTTTTGGATTTCCCCCAAAATGGTCATCATCAAAGGTCTTGAGTTTTCCCTCTTAATTTCACAATCATAATCTAGGTTTTTACCTAGCTAATCAAATATTCCATAAGCATATTGTCCATTTAAAACCTAGTGAATATTTCCTATAGATACCTACAAGGTCCCTATAGGCATTGGAATTGAATAAGGCACCTAAAATTTCTATGGGTTTTACCATTTTCCTAAGCACCTAACATCTCCACAAAGTTTTAAGTCCTTGCAGATAGTGGACTTGCTTTGAACACTTCCCATCCCCATGGTAATCCACATTGATTTTGACACCTTGCATCTCCATCAGAGATCTGAAATTCATCAAACACATCCTAGATCTATGGAATTATCACCTAATTTAAGCACCTCCTAGTTCTATCAAAATTTTTAGCTGTAGAGAATACCTCCCATCTCCATCAAAAATTTTACTTTTTGGAACACCTACAAACCTTGTCATCTCCCATAGTTGGTTTCTCAAAAGTAATAAATCCAAACTCCATGCCTCTAGAAGAGATGAAGTTTAAATCCAAAGGCCCTAGAGTAACTCTCAATTTATATTCCAATACAAAAAATTAATAGATACTAATTTGGGTAATATTGAGCTACGAGACTTTTGGACTAGAATAGGTGCAGAGTTTAAAAATAATTAGGTCTAGAGTATTTATGATTTTGGCTTAACATAAACTATAAAATTTTCACTATCAGTTTAAAACTCTGATTTAGTGCTCACACTAGCCCAACACTATGATCTTGATAGAAGAGAGGCCTTGAGTGAATAAGGAGAGAGGATTCTAAATCTAGACCCTGACTACATTAATTCAATATTTACAATCCCAAAATTTGAAAGTTATCTTGAAATAACTCCATATACATCTACATAATTATTTGAAGATAAAAGAGATGGGTGTTAGAAGATGATCAATAAACAATGGCTTAAGTCCCCCAAGGCCACTTCCACTAGATTAACAAAAACCTTGTATAGGGTTGATTTCAGTGATGAGGTGGGAGACATTATATTATTGCAAAGAATCACTGGTAGTGATGATGACATGAGTTTCTTGGAGTGGATGTACCAATACATTTGGGTCATCTGATAAAACATCTAATACATTCACTAGGATCAATTAATAAGTGATTGCCTCCTCAAGCAATTGTTGGAGGTTCAAACAACTGAAATTTTTTATGACTTCTTACCTTGTATACATTTTGGACAAAGGAAGATCTTTCCCAAGCCTCAACACAGTCCCTATATAAATTAACAAAGTATATAATTACTATCCTGACCTCACATTAGAGGCCAATAAACAACATTTTAGGAGGGTAAATGATGCTTTCATCTATTGCATCATTACCATGTTTGATAAATAACTAGGGAAAAAAAGGTTCTCATCAGTGGAAATTGAGGAGATTAGAAAATGGGGCTCATATTTCATTCAGTTCCCCATCTATTCCTATATCAGAGTAGTAGGTTTCAGTGGTTACCCATTTACCATTCCCATATATGTTAGTGATAAATGGGCACTGATGGAGTTGGTCAGGCAATTTGTAGAGACCCATAAGCTCTTTTCTAATAGGAAAAAGGCAAGAATTCATTTCCTAATTTTTATTGGTAGATACACATGTCCCTCCCTCCTTAAGGCCAAATGTGTTGAAATTGAAATGTGCTAAATAAATTTAAAGACCTTAGAGTCCAGGCCATTTTTTGATGTTTGTGGGAAGATTTATAGTATACTGGAACTTTCAACATATTCTCACATCCCATATTATAAAGACTATTGGGAAGACTATGATGATGAGGAGAGGGTCAAAATGAGGGATTATTCTAGAATGACCCTATAATAGATCAAGGATTATGATTTGGCACCAGTCCCTGATGACTTAGTGGATGATGAGTCCAATGTGGACCCAATTTATTATACACAAATCATCACACAACCCTTACAACTAGTAAGGTGGTCAACTCTTGAATCCTTTTCTCTATTTAATAAAATAGTAGGTGTGATTAATATAACAATCAATTAGCTAAGGAGAAAGGGGGTATAAGTAACAAGAGAAATAATAGGAGTTAGATAGAATATTTTAAAGCTTAAATAAGAATGGATTTATGTATTAGAATAGGGTCCAAGTGAAACAATAGGAGAATCATTAGAGGAGCTAAATAAGAAGAAGAAGAAAAAGGCTAAATCTAAAAAGGGGAAATCAAGCAAAGATGGGGTAGCTATAGAATAACTGATGGACATTTCATCTAAAGACACAATAGTAACATGAGCTTCAAAAAAATTTATTCCCATATCCATCATAGTAACAACTCCAATTTCCATTATTCTCCTTCCTCTTGTGTATATCACTGTGTAGGCTCCAACACCTCCACCTCCTGTCTCCACTTCTCCAATATCATAGGTCTCCATTCCACCTCCTATTTACACTCCCTTACATCCATAGTTTCCACTCCACCCATCATTCCCACAACATTTCCTATCATAATAACCCAAGTTCAACCACTACAACCAATTTAAGTGGACACTTAGCTTTCCCCATTGGTGGATTCTCAAAATTCCAATCCACTTTCTCTTCTTCCAATTTTACCTTCCCATTTCATTCCATTCGCTCTTTCCATTCCATTAATAATTCCTTCCATTTCATCCCCATTAATTTCCAACACCACTTAGTAGTAAAAATCCATGGACTTAGTCATCCTAACTTTAGTCCCATAGGCCACCCCAATTCCTATGGTAAGTATTGTTTCACTTTCATCCCCACTCACTTTCCTTACATCACTAACCCTGAGTGATCCCAAACATCTCATTGATTCATTTAATGATTTGGATTCCACCCTCACACTTGTTCCCAATTTACAATCCCTATGCTTATCCCATCTTCCACACCACCAATAGACATAGTTATTTTTATTTCCCTCACCTCTTCCACTTCCACTTTTCCACAATGTCTTTATTTGAGATTGGAGAGACTCAAGTTCTTGATGTCAATATAGATTTTCAATCTATTAATGGGAGTGGATTTTCACATGAATATCCTAAGAGATAAATGGTAACATCTACACAAGAGTTTATAATTGTCATAATGTCTACCAGTGTAGTAACATCAACTATTGATTCTTTGGTAATAGTGCCCAAGTAACTAGATGCTACCCTCAACTAGCTAACACAATAAGTAGGGAAAAAGAGAAAATAAATGATTGACCCTAACACATTGGAATTTGGTCATTCATAAGTCAAGAATAAGTCAAAACCTACTCCCATGACCTTTTCTAGGATATTCAATGATGAAAAAGGGGAGAGGTATGTTGAAATTTTAGTGCCCCCATTAGATAAATCAAAGGAAAATCTTGTGGTGGGAGATTATCATATTTCCAAGATCCAGCTTAGACAATTGATAAGAGGGTTTAAAACATGATGTGAAATATGGCATCAAATCCCTCTTTGAAAGAGTTGATCATAATAAGGCCACCAAGGATGAATTAAAGAACAAAGTGGATCAACTTATGGCTACATTAAACCAATTTTTAGAGCCCAGTTGATCATTAGAATAACCACAGTCAGTGCATCCAATCAATCAAATTCTAGATCAAGCTACAATTGATTTAGTTTATGAGATTTCTCATATGAGAAGGGCCACCAAAGAATGGTTAGATGAACTCATTTCTAAGGGTAGTAAGGTTATTTCTTCAATAATGGACTAATATGAAATAATCAAAGAGAGAAAGAATATTTTTAAAGAACAAGTCAATAAATATGAAGGAAAAATTCAAGCCTTAAAATTATATTATCCCAAACTGATAGTTATGGCTTCAATTGATATGGATACTCTCATTGCTGAGAAGATACTATAGAATGATGCTAAGTATGAGAAATTACTTAAGGCAAATCAGTTTTAGATAAGGATACTCATAAAATATGCTTACAAGGCTAAGGTGGCACATTATAAAGCTATTGATATGTTGTATGACATTGAAGGAATGATGAATATGATGTCATGCCAACTAGTAGATGATGCAAAAAACCTCTTTTAAGTGGAAGAAGTTAAAAATAAGTTCAATAAAGTGGTTTAAAATTAATTTACAAAGACTACCGTCTTCACCTTGAGTTCTATCTATAGGTTTATCAAGTATGAAAGAACAATAAATAAGGAAATAATAGAAATTGAGGGAATTAAGACTTTCAAGAAGGAATTGTTTGATATTTAAGCAGATTGTACAACCTCTCACCTCTATTCTTAGGGACTAGATGAAGAAAGAATAAAAGAAATTTTCAAGGTATTTGACGCATATGTTGAAAAATTGTAGGTTAAGAAAGACGAGAAAGTAGAGGAAATTTTGGATATTGATTAATCTCTTTTTATTTAAATATTTCCACAAGTTGTAATTTCATTTGAAAAAACACTTTAATTTGTATATTTTAAAATTAAAACTAATTTTTATAACTATTTTTGAGAAAGAGAAGCATGTATTTTACACTTTATATTTTTGATAAAGTAAAAGTTGTAAAAAGCAATTTCAAATTACACTTTCTATTTTGCCAAGTTATAAATTTCTAAAAAGTGTAAAAGCATGTATTGAAAATTACAAAGTCTATTTTGATAAAGTGATATGACTTAAATAGTTGTAAAAGTCTCACTTGTGTTTTAAAAGTTAGGGTTTTACCAATGTGACTTTAGTTATCTTTTTGAAAGTCATGTTTTATTTTGGGTACTGCCAATTTACATGAGGAGATATTTTTAGCTACACAAAGAAGAAAGATCATTGCATTGAGATCTTTTAGTTTCATCCATGCCATTCTAAGCAAAATACCATGCCTAGATATTGCATGTTATTTTCCAAGTTATCCTACAAGTCAAATACACTAAAAATAGAAGACCTCACCTCCTTTTGCATAAAGTTCTAGATCTGTATGGTTCTCTTTAATGGGCATTCAAGTTTTGATAAATTCATCTCATCTATGAGATATATTTGTATAAAGATGGGTAGACCCCATGGCCCAATATATCTTTTTGTTTTTAGCGATATATTTATGCATTTTGAATGTATTATCTACAAGCTGTAACCTTGAGAATGAAATGAATTGAAGATTTGCCTTTCTTGTATGAGAAATATTTATATATGTAGAATTATTCAAGTATTTGTGGATATTTTACTTCTTATTTTAGTCACAAGAAATTCTTTTGTGGTATTTTACCCTTCTTAAATATTGTTTGATGAAAATAAGTGAATCTCATTCCTTTTATGAGAATAATGAATATTGCCTTTGATTTTTCATTTGAATGAGTCTGTGCTTATGTTGTGTTTATAAAGAAAGCATTAAGATGATCTAAAATATTTGGTGCAATCACCATTTCAATTTTCACAAAAGTTTCATTATTTACTCTTTTCCCAGTCAAAATTTAGTTTAGGAAAAAGAACTACTAACCAAAAGTGAAATTTCTATAGAATTGGTATCTTATCAGTTACATCAAATTTAGTGAAAGGAAGTTATCCTTATTTGGAGGTTAATATCAATTTTCAAAATTCCCATGACTTGGAGGTTTTCCTATTGTATCATTAGGTATTGCACAATGAACTATTCTACATCAAAGAATGAGTGAAAAACCTATGTGATAACAGTTTTTGGCATGCCCAGTGGGACATGAAAAGTATAAATAAATTGGTGTTATTATCAACCAAAGTTGCAAAAGATTTGAATACATTCCAAAGGCACTTGTTAAGTTCAATGGTTTATGGTTTCAGGATTTCAAGGGTTATGTATGGCAAGCTGATAAACAAGATCAACTACAGAAGGTAAGAAAATTGATTTTTTAGAATTGTTGTTTCCACTTAAAAAGAGATAAAAATTAATTTTACCTTATTATATAATATATCCAACAAATTTATTTACATCCCCTACAAGTAATCCTACTCCTATCAATTCCTATAATGGCCAAAAAATTCATAGCCTTCAATGGGCCCAACCTTGTCTAGTTGGCTCAATATGATGATATACTAACCTCAACCTTAAAAAACCTATCATATTTCATTAGAAAAACTTCCACTACTCCTATGGAGCACATACAAGATATTTCCAACCTATGTCAGTCCACAACGTGATCAAAAGAGTGTTGCAATCAGACTCCTAGTCTCCTCTTTCAAGGGTAAAGCCTTGTAGTGGTACATAAGTCTTGTTACCAAATATATTCAAGTTTGGGATGATTTAGGCACTATGTTATGTTCTAAATTAAAATATAAGAGTGACCATATTTCTTTGGTTGAATAGTTGAGCGACATTCAATGGGCTCCTCATGAGCTCATGATCGATTTCAATTTTTATTTTTAGAAGACATGGAATAGAATTTTGGCACTAGTCAAGCTAACTATAAATAATGTTTTCTTATATTATTTGAGAGCCCTAAATAGTGATATAGATATTATGATTCATTATATGGGTAGTACCACACTCTTCGATGTTTATGAAATTATGATAAGGGTAGAGAATTATTTAATCCAAGTTAGAAATTTTTTCCCAAGACCACCAATGCCTCTATTTACATAAATAACTCCTACACCACCTATAATTTCTCCAATTACCACTACAAGAAAGTCACTAGCTTTGACCCCCATTCTTATAGATGAACTATATGAGGTTAAGTCATTACTTAAGAGTTTTGGCAATGAGTTAGTAGTAATGAAGAGGTAACAATCTCATAATTATAAGCCTTACCAGTAGGCTAACCCAACATATCAACCCAATAAGTAGCCATATAAGTGAGATAAGAAAAAGAACCAAGGAAATCAATAGCTAAAAGGTCAAAATGCATAACCAAAATCCCCAAATGTTTGTGCCTTACCTGCACCAAATACTTCCAAATCCATTATACCTAGTCAAAATAACCTGGTTCAGGACTATGAATGGTGTTATCCTTATTCGCAACCAAATAATTAGAATACATGTCCCAATGGAATCATCAATCAATATTTGATAGTGTAAGGCATGACAAGTACATAAGGACAACAAGAAGAATCCACTTCCTAACAAGCAGACACATAAGAACCTATTCAAGGAGAGGATACTCTTCTGAACTGGCAAGAGGAGGAATTTTGTGGGATAAATCAAGAAGATGCATTTTTTACTGGTAGAGGTCTAGTGGAATCTAATACATGATCAAAGAAAAGAGAAATCAAGAGCAATCAACCTGTAGGGTAAAACAAGCTTCAACTTCCAAAGTTGTACCAAAACCTAAAAAACATAGAACAAAGGCCACCCTTTATACCTATTAGCTAGCCCAAAGTGAAAGTACCTAATTTAAATATTATGAAAGAAGATATAGCTCTAGCAAAGGCACAAGCAAAGGTTGGTAATATACCTTTAAACATCATTGAGTAAATGAAGAAGACTAATCTAAATGTTACTATATGAGATGCACTATCTATATTGGTACAAAAAGATTTGCTACAAGAGGCTTTAAAGAATTTCCAAATAGTAGATAAGGCTCTATCCAAGGGCCTAATACTACAATTAATATATGCCAACCACAAACTAAAGCTAAGATGGGAAAAATGGTAAGCCTCCCCCTTTCTATCTCTCATTAATAGTTGGGAAGCATCTAGTTCATAATTGCATGGTAGATTTAGGGGCTAGTAGTTCTATTATACCCAAAAAGAGAGCCTTAGCTGGATGGGAGTATTGTTTAGAAAGTAGGAATAATAAAATATTTAAATCTCACTATCTATGATTATTTGAGTTTATCAATCTCTCAAGATATCCCAGTTATTGATCTCCCCCCTTATTTCACCATTTACCTTTATGATATTTTACCATGAAAATGGGAGGATATTTTTCTATGGATTGGTCTCACATGTTACTTAGGATGAGGTATGGGACAATAGTAACAATAAAAGCTGAACTAATAGCTAAGGATCATATTTAACCATATACTCCTCCCCTCATGGTTATGAATTGTATATTACAAGATCAAGAGGAGAAAACTGATCATGAAGATGTAACCACCATAGAATATATTCTAGATATTATCTTAGATGAATGGGGAATAGATTTATATTTTTATCCTTATGACCATGTACAAGAAACTAGGATGGGTACATATTTCATACATGAGAATGATGAAATCATTCCTAATATTCTAAAACTAGTTAAATATCTTCAAGGTATATAACAATTATTCTTTGATGGGTTGAAAAATAGAAATGGAGTAGGTGCAGGTGTCATCATGATCTTTCCCCAAAAGGAGAGCTATTTCTATTCTTTTAGACTTTAATTTAACTGCACTAATAATGTAGCTAAATATGAGGCTTTGATTCAAGGACTATAGTTGACCAAAGAGAGAGGGATAAAATCATTGTAAATATTTAGTGATAGTGAGTTGATTATTCACCAAGTAATATATATAAGCATGACTAAGAATAATTTATTGAGATCTTATAAGCACATGGTTTAGACTTATTTGAATATTTCACTACCTAAATATTTTGGTAGTACCAAGATCATAGAATAAATATGTTGACCATATGGCCTCAGTGGGATCCCAATATAACTTACTTGAGTAAATAAATAAATAAAATAACCATCATGTGAAATTAGAAGTAAGACCATCTGTTCCTAACAATGTCACTAATTGGCAAGTTTTTGATAATGATTAAAAAATTATAAACTTCTTGAGAGAAGAAGCTAAAATCTCAAATAGGAACCAGCCAAAGCTCTAGGATCAATATGGGGATTAGATCATCCAACTAAAAATAAATAAGATACCTATGGGTCTTGTTACATTGGATAACATCTTCAATTTGGATGACCAACTGATAGGAAAGAAGAACATTTTAGTCAATGAAGAAGATTATGAGCCAACAATCATTTTGGAAGATAAAACTCTAAAACTAGAAAAGGTATGTGATGAATCTAAGAAGCAAAATTTTATTAAATTATTCAAATAATTTGATGATAACTTTGCTTGGAGTTATCATGATCTAAGAGGGTTCAACCCTATTTTAACCCAATATACAATAGAGTTGGATCTAAACACTACACATGTTAGATAGAAATAGAGGCCCATTAATCCAAAAATAGAACCCTTGATGAAGAATGATATCTTTAAATTGATAGAATTTAATATAATTTTTCCAATCAAGCACTTATTTTGGGTTTCCAATCTGGTCCCTATCAGAAAGAAAAATATTGAAATTAGGCTATGTGTGGATTTTAGAGACCTAAACAAAGCATTTATAAAGGACCATTATGCTCTCCTACCCATGGAGAAAATTTTATAGATTATAATAAGATCTAAAAGGTTTTCCCTTCTAGATGGTTATTATTGTTATAACCAAATCCTTGTACAAGAGTCATACTAGTACAAAATTTCCTTCACCATAAAATGGGGGACATATGCATACTAAAAGATGCCTTTTGGTTTGACTAATGTTGGGGCAACATTTCATAGATCCATGGATATGGAATTCAAAGGTCTAATAAATGAAATGATCTTGGTATATTTAGATGATATCACAGTCTACTCAAATAATATTGAAGCACACCTATACCACCTTAGAATTTTTTTTAAAAGATGTAGAGAAGTTGGGGTTTACCTCAATCTGAAGAAGTGTGTGTTCATGGTTCACAAAGGTAAACTAATAGGACACATAGTGTCAAAGGAAGGTCTTGTAATAGACATTGAAATAGTTAGTTTTATATTTTCATTAGAACTACCAAGACATAAGAAAGGACTTCAAAGTTTCCTTGGAAAGATTAATTTTGTGAGAAGATTTGTCCCAATATTTTCCTCTCTCGTAAAACCCCTCACTATAATTGTCAGGGAACCTAGAACAATAAACATGCTTCGATGCCTACTTAGTCAGGATCTTGCTCCACCAATTAGAGCACATATGATTACTTCTTGTATTAGCAACTAAACATGGAATTTAACCAGAATCAATAAGTAACTAGAAATATGAAACAACACAGGAATTGAGAGAAAATACATAATTGTATTAATAATCACTCAGAAGAATATACAATAAAGAAGATGCCACTTCTTCTTCCACCTCAAAGGTTTTCCACACCTCAAGACCTTCTTCACTCTCTCTCTTGGTCACAACAATCAACTCCAATACAGAATTGATGTTCACCTCTCCAACTAGTCAATAACACGCTGCCAGTACACCAAGTACACAACCATACTCCGAGTAGATCTCCTGCTCTCTCCTGCTACCTGCAAATCACTAGACCTTACTCACCATTATAGATCTCCTATAGAAAGTCATGCACACATGCTGACCAAGATCATACACATACGAAGAACCCTGCTAATTCTCCAAACCAGTACCCACCTTGGTACTGTGGCACTAGGAGGAACAAACCATTGCTCTCCTCTATCTGAAGGAGCTTATTGCTCTCTTACTCTCTAGCTACAAGTTTTACAATATAGCCCATGAGTCCATATATAGATCTCATGCTTACAATAATTAGACTATCTTAATTACAATAATTAGACACACAACTCAAGACCAAAAATAGCCTTTGCATGCAAACACTCGATTTAACAAACTAACTGTCTATGGAACAAGTAGTTCTAGAACTGCCACAGGTGACCGACATTGGTCCCTGTCTGCTTGGAGGTGATCGACATCGGCCAACATCCTACCAATGTTGGTTTCCTTCCTGTCCACCCTGCCGTCATCAGTTGCCTTGTGACTGCACTCTGCCAACACCGGTCTCCCTAAAACTCAGTAACCTCCTCCTTGTTTACACCAGTTGAAGTTTGTAGCTCCACATCCTAACAATCTCCCACTTGGAGATAAATAGCTACAACTGTACACTATCTAATTTGTACCCTAGCTTGTATCCCTCTTCAAGATCAATCCTGAAGACTAACCACCACACCCTGTGATGCTCTAACCTTTGTGCCTTTGTCATCCAAGTAACCTGCCGCATCCGCATCTACAAACCTATGTAGAAAATAAATTGACCCTACATATCATGTCGACCTACTGTTGATCCCTATAATAATCCACTAAACTTCCCTTCAGTACCTCTTCCTCGAATTGGCTCCATACTTTTTGACAACTCCCACTGCTTGGGAAAACTCAGGTCTACACTAGACCTCATGTGATTTTAAACACTAGTTCTAAGCTCTGCTTGAACTGTCCAGCCCTTGGTGTGCTTTCCGATTTTGCATCTTGAACCTTGCCAACACCTCCACATCAGCCTCTTATTTGAGACAAAATCAATTTGTGATCCTCTATGTCTCTTATGCTAAATAATTTCACTGCTACCAAATTCTTCATAACATACCTCTGAAACTAACTTTGCCTTTTAGCTCAAAAAACTCCCTGCATATGTAAACCTAAAATAAGAAACCACTCCACATACAGTAACAAGATGATGTCGTGACTCATCATCCACTTGGTAAAGAAAAGAACACAATAGTTACACTGACATTGACTAAAGCCATGCTTAGTCATCCACCTGTCAAAACCTGTACCACTGTCCTGCAGCTACCTCAAGACCATGTACCTTGGCCTTCTGTCTCAATTATCCATTCACTCTCTTCTCTAACTTGGGAATCCATTCCGTCTCTCAGTGCTTACTTCCAGCTGACAACACTACCAATAAATACCTATTTGGTTCTTCTCCAAGGACTCACACTCCTCATCCATGCTAAGCTCCCACTGTATTTGGATTCTACCTGCATTGCCTCTTCGCATCTTCCTGGTTCTTGACCATTAATAAGCAATATAAAGAAGGTGAACAATGAATATGAGGTTCACTTACCCTTTTTGACCTCGATATGAGCATTTGAGACCTATTGATAGCTTGCTGTCTACCCACCATCCGCACTAGTGACCGATCTTGGCCATCTCCCAGTCTGCTCCTGACCGATGTCAGCTCCCTATATTGACCCTGAATGCCGATGTCATTTCCCTGGCTGATGCCGATATCCTTTCTACCAATGTCGGTTCCTTCATGACCGACGTCGGTCTTCATGTTGCCGACGTCAGTTACTATATGACCGATGCTGATACTTGTGTTCGTTTGTGAGTGATAACTTTTTACCTACGAGCTCTCCATGGATCAAAACCCTGTTCAAATCAACATAGCCCTGCTCAGAATAATTTAGTTCCCTCACTTGATCTCTGTCTTTCATCTCCTCCATGAACACCAAGGCTTTCCAATTCTTTAGCTTGTCAAAAACATCTATCTTTCGCTTGAGAACCTGCATTCCCATCCTACATATGTGACCAAGCCCATGAAGCCACATCTCTGTAACAGAAGGTGAATCAGTAATATAAGTAGATAGATAAAGGATACCTACTTTCTTACCAACATCTAATTCAAGTGTATCCACTATGAGAGTTACAGTGCATCTCTCATCACCCAAATTTCTTGAAGAAATTAGACTCATCTCCAAGACTGGTACCTGCATGACTTCCTTCAACCACTATGTGTCATCCGTCTGCAATTTCAGCTTCACTTCCCCTTCGTCAATCATCTGACAAGGTTCTCCAACCCCTAAATAAATCTCTCCAAAGTCTCCAAAGACATACCCATGAAAAGATGCTCTATTTTGGGCTGCATGGAAAGAGGCAAAAGAATCTATAAATAAAGATTCCACTTTATCCAGAACATTATGTGCAATATTACTTGCAATACCTACTCCTTTTTCATACTGATCTTCTAGCAACCAACAATCTTTGTTTCCCTACTCTTTCTTTCCATCAATCAGACCATTCGTGCTATTTAGTTTCTCCATTCGTAGCTTACTTTATTTTGCCATTGCTATACTCCCACTCAATCTGAAACCCCTGTGAGTGACCTGTAATCAAAACACTACTAGATCTGAACCACCTATTAGTCAACCCAACCAAAAGCTTTGATACCACTTGTCAGGGAACCTAGAACAATAAACATGCTCCAATGCCTACTTAGTCAGGATCTTGCTCCACCAATTAGAGCACATATGATTACTTCTTGTATTAGAAACTAAATATGGAATTTAACCAGAATCAATAAGTAACTAGAAATATGAAACAACACAGGAATTGAGAGACAATACACAATTGTATTAATAATCACTCAAAAGAATATACAATAAAGAAGATGCCACTTCTTCTTCCACCTCAAAGGTTTGCCACACCTCAAGACCTTCTTCACTCTCTCTCTTGGTCACAACAATCAACTCCAATACAGAATTGATGTTCACCTCTCCAACTAGTCAGTAACACGCTGCCAATACACCAAGTACACAACCGTACTCCAAGTAGATCTCCTACTCTCTGCTGCTACCTGCAAATCACTAAACCTTACTCACCATTGTATATCTCCTATAGAAAGTCATGCACACATGCTGACCAAGATCATACACATACGAAGAACCCTATTGATTCTCCAAACCAGTACCCACCTTGGTACTGTGGCACTAGGAGGAACCCACCATTGCTCTCTTCTATCTGAAGGAGCTTATTGCTCTCTTACTCTCTAGCTACAAGTTTTACAATATAGCCCATGAGTCCATATATAGATCTCATGCTTACAATAATTAGACTATCTTAATTACAATAATTAGACACACAACTCAAGACCAAAAATAGCCTTTGCATGCAAACACTCAGTTTAACGAACTAACTATCCGTGGAACAAGCAGTTCTAAAATTGCCACAGGCGACTGATGTCGGTCCCTGTCTGCTTGGAGGTGACCAATGTCGGCCGACATCCTACCAATGTCAATTTACTTCCTGTCCACCCTGCCATCATTGATTGCCTTGTGCACTGCACTCTACCGACACCGGTCTCCCTAGAACTCAGTAACCTCCTCCCTGTTTGCACCAGTTGAAGCTTTTAGCTCCACATCCAAATAGTAATGCTTAATAAGGGTACCATTTTTAGTTGGATGTAGGATGGAAGAGATAGCTTTTAGGATATCAAATAAGCTATTTCTTAGGTTCCCACCTTGGTCAACCCAAACTATGAGAAAAACTTCATTTTGTATGCATTCAAAGGGGGAGAAAGCATCTCAACCATTCTGACTTAACACAATCAAAAAACAATTGGAACAACTGATATCTTTCTTTAGCCAATATTTGAAAAGATATGAGGAAACTTATAGTTTTGTGGAAAAATATGTATATGTCATAATTAAGGATCCCAAGAAATTTAGGCATATGTTTTCCAATAATAAGATTCATCTAATGGTGAGTGAACCAAGTGTTAGAGTTTCTACTTAGCTAGAAGATAAATGAAAAGTGAGCAAGATGGATCACCAAGGTCATGGAGTATGATGTAGACATCAAAGTTACCAAGATGGTAAGAGGAAAGGGTTTATGTGAATAGATAGATTTTGATATTAGAATTGTTGAATCAACACCTTAAGTAGTATATGCTCAAAATGCACCTTAGCCAGCTAATACACCTATTTTCAATAGCTGGATCCAAGACATGACCCACTTCCTATAGATAGGTGAGTATCCATATGATCTTCAATAGTATAAAAAAGGTATTATTCCTTATGTCCTTATTGATGGAGTAATATTTATAAATGATATGAGTGGAGTTATGTTAAGATGTATTGAGCATGATTAAGTTCCTAAGGTACTCAAAGAATTTCATGATGACCAATCAAGAGGACATTTCTTTACAAGGACCATGACCATCAAGATGATGAGAAGAGGCTGTTATTGACATGAATTTTTTAAATATGCCCACCAATGGGTAATAAACTCTAAAAAGTGTGCTTACTTCATTGACAAGCAAAAGTTAGTAGCCTTTCTTCTTAGGCCCATTCAAGTAGATCAACCATTTTCTCAATGGGGATTAGATTTCATAGGCATGATCAATCCACCATCGAGTGTAGGGCATAAGTGGATACTCATAGTAATATATTATTTGAAATTATGGATCAAAGTATTTGTATTAAAATATGCTATGAAGGTATCTATTCTGGATTTCATGGATATTATAGTTTCAAGATTCGATGTACCTCACACCATTATTTTTGATAATGCTAAAGCATTCATGGGAACTCAGGTGAGTGAATGGGATGTCAAGAATAATGTGTATCTAATTACTTATTCTAATTATTACCCTTAAGGTAATGTATTGGCTTAGTCAATCAACAAGAACCTTAACAAAATTATCAAAAGAATTATGGAAGACAATCAAAGAACTTGACACACAAAACTAAAATCAACATTGTGGGATAATAGGATCACTCTTAAAAGAGCCATTGGTAATTACCATTTATTGGTATATGAAAGATAAGCTTGAGTCCTAATATCAATTAAGATACCATATCTAGAGCTTAATTACAAATTATATTTGATTGATAATGATGGGATGACAACAAGATTGACTAAAATCATGGAACTTGAAGAAATCATGAACCAGTCAATGAAGGTCTTGGAAGCTAATAAAGCTCAAACAAAGAATAATTTCAAGAAAATTGCATCTATAATAATCTTCAATGAAGGATATATAGTTCTCGAATGGGATGCAAACAAGGCTAAACTAGGCAAGTACACCAAATTTGATGCCATATGGAGCAGTCCATATATTATTACTTAGTGCAAAGGAGCCAATGCATTATAGCTCTCCAAGATTGATAGATTATAACTTCATATCCCAGTCAATGGAATATACCTCAAAGCTTGCTTGTGAGGTAGGATCTCATTCCAAAAATTAAAATGTTATATATAGTAGGGTTAGTTGTGTTTTTAATAAGTGCTTATGCACAAGTAAACTCTTTAGGAGTATTAGTTTCCTTAGTTGTGTTGTTTTTCCTATGTTGTTTTTTTGTTTTTTCCTATTTTGTTGTGTCTAGGTAAATCCCAATCATTCATCCCTAGGTTAAAGTTTTTCAAGCTAAATTTACTCCATGACCAATGTTCCAGAAAGTCTACTAGATGAAAACTAATTAGTAGACAATCACCCCATAGAGGTTGCCAAAAATGTTGATATTTTAATCCCAAAAATATCATAAAATCTGATACCCAAAGGGAGACCCCCTTAATTTTTTGAAAATTCCCTTAAAACCCCCAAAAAATAATTTCCCCCTTTGCATTATAGAATTTGGGAATCTAGATGTAATTTACAATTTTGCAAATTGTTTCACAGGTTTTAGATCCTGCAAAGCAACTAGCCTTTTTAACTAAAAGAATTCAAAACTTGACATGTAATTTGCAATTTGAAAATTTCAAAATTACTTGGGTCTCAAATCCCACAAACCTTTTTAATCAGTGAAATCTAAAACTCAACATGCAATTCTCAATTTATAAAATTGTAAATTGTGTGTTGAGCTCTAGATCCCACAAAACCCAAACACCCCTTCCCATGAGATTTGGAACTCAATGTGTAATTTACAAAATTACAAATTGCATCTTAGGTTCTACCTCATACCAATCACCCAGGCCATGGGATCCAAAACTCTAGGTGTAATTTGGAAGTTGCAAAAATTGCAAAATACACCATAGATTCTACCTTTTGCCATTTAAAGTGAACCCAAACACCCCCATCTCGTGGACATGGGACTTGATCCAAGCATCTCGTATTTATACCACCAACCACCATTAATGCATTAAATATAAGGGTTATCCTATTTAAACTAAGCATTTTGGGGATTTATTATAATTTTTTTAAAAAAATTATTCATTTTTTTGAGCTTTGACGACCTTAACCATGCAAAAAACCCTCAAGCGATGTGCAAGCAAGTAACTACTAGTCGAAGCCATGTCTGCAAATCTCAATTGCCACATCAGTTTTACCCTTGCATGGTAATTCCCTTATATTTATACCATTATTCTTAAGATTTGAAGCTTTTCAAATTTATTTCCATTTCTAAAAAAAGATTTCAAGTACTTTTGTTAGGGTTTCAATTATTTTATTTGGTATCATTTAAAGGTTCTCTGAGGTTAGGCATTGGTAGAAATTGTTGCTTGACTAGTTTCTTTTTTTTTTAATATTATAGTCATAATTTTAGGGTTTTATAGGATTTTGTTTTCTAAGAGTTTCATTTTGAGGGTTTCAGATTTCCCCCAAAATGATCATCATCAAAGGTATTGAGTTTTCCCTCCTAATTTCATAGTCAGAATCTAGGTTTTCACCTAGGTAAATAAATATTCCATAAGCATATTCCCCATTTAAAACTTAATGAATATTTCCTGAAGATACCTCCAAGGTCCCTATGGACATTGGACTTGAATAAAAATCTAAAATTTACATGGGTTTTACCATTGTCCCAAGCACCTAACAACTCTTTAAATTTCCAAATCCTCATGGACAGTGGACTTGCATTGAACACTTCCCATCCCTATGGGAATCCACATTGCTTCCAACACCTTCCATCTCTAATAGAGATATAACTTACACTAAACATGTCATATCTCTATGATTGTCACTTGCTTCAAGCACCTCCCAGTTCTATCAAAACTTGTAGCTGCATAGAACACCTCCCATCTCCACTAGAGATTTTACTTACTTGGAACACTTATAAACCCTGCCAGCTCTCACTGTTGGTTTATCACAAGCAATAAATACAGACTCCATGCCTCCAAAAGAGATGAAGTTCAAATTCAAAGTCCCTAGAGTAGTTTTCAGTTTAGATTCCAATACAATAGAAATAATAGATACTGATTTGGGTCATATTGACCAAGGAGACTTTTAGATCAGAATAGGTAGAGTTTAAGAATGATTGGGTCCAAAGTATTTATGACTCTAGCTTACCATAAGATACAACCTTTCCAATAGAAGTTTAAAGCCCCAAGTTTGTGCTCACACTATCCCAACACTATGATCCTGATAGAAGAGAGGTATTGAATGAATGAGGAGTGAGGATTCTAAATCTAGACCTTGACTACATTGATTTAATATTTACAATCCCAAAATTTGAGAGTTATCTTGATATAAATCCACACACATCCACACAATTATTTAAATAAAAAAATATATGGGTGTTATAAGATGATCAACAAAGAGTGGCATGAGTCCCCCAAGACCACTTCTACCAGATTACCAAAAACCTTTCATGCACTTCTAATCTTGTTCACAAACACTTTTGCATTCATGACGTTCTCATAAACCTTTATAGAGAAAATTACCTTTATATTATAAATGGTGGTCCAAACTATAGTATGAACTCCCTCTATTCTTATTCCAACCTTATCTAACCCTGATTAAGTTACTAACTCAATCTTTCTATTCATTTTCTCCTCTAAAACACCTTTTTAGATTTCATCTCCTAATAGCCCTATTTTAGGGTAAACCTATTTGTTGGGAGCATATGTCACACTTTAAAAAGAAAATAATTATATATTCAAGGACCCAATAATATCATACAACTTCTCCCTAAACTTTTTGACACAACTCCCAAGATAACTTGTACATCCTTATTTAAGCCTTTCACTAACTAACCCTCTATTTGTGAAATCCTTCTTGTATTGACATGTGTATGGGTTTTATATCCAGTTTAATTACCTTTATAGATACCCATTATGATCCTCCAAGTGAATCAATAACTTTTAGATCCTTTTCTTTATACAAATCCACTTTTCGTAAGTCACCCTCACTCCTTTAGCCCTTTTTTAGGCCTAACACTTAGCATACAGTCCCATTTCCATACTTATCCATATAATACAACCCTTAAATCACCTTCATCAGTTATAGGACATCATTTTAGGCAAGATTAAAAATTTATGGGATTTTTTAATTGTTATTTTTCCTCTAATGGATAAAACCCTAGAAATCATGGTTTCTATCAACTATTAAGGCTGAGAGGGTAAAGAAATGCATATCTTTCCTTAGAAATAATTTAAAAAAAAAATTGTGGGAATATGTATATATAGACATCTTACCTATTTATTCTTCAAATAAAAATTCACTATAACCCTTTATCAATTTTAATAAGGCAATCTCAGTCAATTTTGATTGTATATTGTTAATAATAACAGGGTATACTGAGTTTCTTTCTAAATCTCAACATCAATAGACCCTGTAACCTATGATAAGCCTCTTAACATGTTCATATGATAAATTTAACCCTTCATCAAGGTTTTTTTTGGGATAAAAAACACATTACCATACCAAAAACAAAAACAATAATCAGAAACCTATCTTCATTGACTATATTTTGTGAATTAGGATAGGGTATAGATAGGGTTTCTACTTAAATTAATTAAATGACCCAAATTATACTTAATACCACCTTAATATATTTATAAATAACTTCAATGAATATCTAAAACTTCTTCCTTACTCATTTGAATCCATAACAAGTTTCCATATACCATGACCCAATCTATAAGACTGTATTTTGTCTTTGCAAACAAGGTACATAGAGTTTAGTTTCCACTTTATTCATCAATGGATTATTTAAATTGTCATAGGTTGATATATATATACAATGAATATTCTAATTTTATTTCCATCTTATTGTATCAAACAAAACTCAATGTATATTGTGATAAGATACAATGTTCTAATTTTATGGACTGTATATGTCATGCATGCTCTGCCCACAAGCTATAGCTTCCACACCAATGAC